>CM038681.1:221444297-221984297 GCA_021605205.1 Aegilops longissima
TCTTAAATAGCATGGTAATTTGCTTAAATAATCCTAATATGCTTGGTATTCAAGATTCGTAAAACTTTCTTTTGAGTGTGTTGAATGCTAAGAGAAGTTTGATGCTTGATAATTGTTTTGAGATATAAAGATGGTGATATTAGAGTCATGCTAGTTGAGTAGTTGTGAATTTGAGAGATACTTGTGTCAAAGTTTGTGATTCCCATAGCATGCACGTATGGTGAACCGTTATGTGATGAAGTCAGAGCATGATTTATTTATTGATTGTCTTCCTTATGAGTGGCGGTCAGGGAATGACGATGGTCTTTTCCTACCAATCTATCCCCCTAGGAGCATGCGCGTAATACTTTGCTTTGATAACTTGTAGATTTTTGCAATAAGTATATGAGTTCTTTATGACTAATGTTGAGTCCATGGATTATACGCATTCTTCCTCCTTTCACCATTGCTAGCCTCTCTAATACCGCACCCTTTTCGCCGGTATCATACACCCACCATATACCTTCCTCAAAGCAGCCACCGTACCTACCTATCATGGCATTTCCATAGCCATTCCGAGATATATTGACATGCAACTTTCCACTGTTCCGTTTATTATGACACGCTCCATCATTGTCATATTACTTTGCATGATCATGTAGTTGACATCATATTTGTGGCAAAGCCACCGTTCATAATTCTTTCATACATGTCACTCATGAGTCATTGCACATCCCGGTACACCGCCGGAGGCATTCATATAGAGTCATATCTTGTTCTAAGTATCGAGTTGTAATTGTTGAGTTGTAAGAAAATAAAAGTGTGATGATCATCATTTTTAGAGCATTGTCCCAAGTGAGGAAAGGATGATGGAGACTATGATTCCCCCACAAGTCGGGATGAGACTACGGACGAAAAATAAAAAAAATAAAAAAAATAGGCCATAAAAAAAGAGAAAAGGCCCAAATAAAAAAAATAAAAAAATGAGAGAAAAAGGGAGAAGGGGCAATGCTACTATCCTTTTACCACACTTGTGCTTCAAAGTAGCACCGTGATCTTCATGATAGAGAGTCTCCTATGATATCACTTTCATATACTAGTGGGAATATTTCATTATAGAACTTGGCTTGTATATTCCAATGATGGGCTTCCTCAAAATGCCCTGGGTCTTCGTGAGCAAGCAAGTTGGATGCACATCCACTTAGTTTCTTTTGTTGAGCTTTCATATACTTATAGCTCTAGTGCATCCATTGCATGGCAATCCATACTCACTCACATTGATATCTATTGATGGGCATCTCCATATCCCGTTGATACGCCTAGTTGATGTGACACTATCTTCTCCTTTTTTGTCTTCTCCACAACCACCATTCTATTCCACCTATAGTGATATGTCCATGGCTCACGCTCATGTATTGCGTGAAGATTGAAAAAGTTTTGAGAATGTCAAAAGTATGAAACAATTGCTTGGCTTGTCATCGGGGTTGTGCATGATTTAAATACTTTGTGTGGTGAAAATAGAGCATAGCAAGACTATATGATTTTGTAGGGATAACTTTGTTTGGCCATGTTATTTCGAGAAGACATGATTGCTTTGTTAGTATGCTTGAAGTATTATTATTTTTATGTCAATATTAAACTTTTGTCTTGAATCTTTCGGATCTGAATTTCATACCACAATTAAGAAGAATTATATTGAAATTATGCCAAGTAGCACTCCGCATAAAAAATTCTTTCTTTTATCATTTACCTACTCGAGGACGAGCAGGAATTAAGCTTGGGGATGCTTGATACTTCTCCAACGTATCTATAATTTTTTATTGCTCCATGCTATATTATCTACTGTTTTGGGCAATATTGGGCTTTATTTTCCACTTTGATATTACTTTTGGGACTAACCTATTAACTGGAGGCCCAGCCCAAATTTGCTGTTTTTTGCCTATTTCAGTGATTTGAAGAAAAGGAATATCAGACGGAGTCGAAAACGGAACGAAATAAACTAATGAAGTTATTTTTGGAACGAAAGCTACCCGATGGACTTGGACACCACGTCAAGGAAGCAACGAGGAAGCCACGAGGGTGGGGGCGCGCGCCCCTGCCTCGTGGGGCCCTCGTGCCTCCCCTGACGTGCTTCTTCCGCCTATATAACTCCACGTACCCTAAAACTTCCAGAACGGAGAATAGATCGAGAGTTCTGCCGCCGCAAGCCTCTGTAGTCACCAAAAACCAATGGGACCTGTTAGACACCCCTTGAGAGAGAATCCCTCACGGTGGCCATCTTCATCATCCGGCGCTCTCCATTACGAGGAGGGTAGTTCACCCTCGGGGCTGAGGTATGTACCAGTAGCTATGTGTTTGATCTCTCTCTCTCTCTCTCTGGTACATACCTCATCCCCGAGGGTGAACTACTCCTCCTTGTCATGGAGAGCGCTGGATGATGAAGATGGACACCGTGAGGGTTCCTCCGGCAGGTGCCTAACAGGTGCCGATTGGTTTTTGGTGGCTACAGAGGTTTGCGGCGGCGGAACTCCCGATCTATTATGTTCCCTGAAGTTTTTAGGGTATATTGGTATATATAGGCGGAAGAAATACGTCAGGGGAGCCACGAGGAGCCCACGAGAGTGGAGGGCGCGCCCTGGGGGGGTAGGCGCGCCCCCTACCTCGTGGCTTCCCTGTTGGTTGCTTGACGTAGGGTCCAAGTCTCCTCGATCTTGTTTGTTCCAAAAATCACGTTCCCGAAGATTTCATTCCGTTTGGACTCCGTTTGATATTTCTTTTCTGTGAAACACTGAAACAAGGGAAAAAACAAACTGGCATTGGGCTGGGTTAATAGGTTAGTCCCAAAAATAATATAAAAGTGTTTAATAAAGCCCATAAACATCCAAAACAGATAATATAATAGCATGGAACAATAAAAAATTATAGATACGTTGGAGACATATCAGCATCCCCAAGCTTAATTCCTGCTCGACCTCGAGTAGGTAAATGATAAAAACAGAATTTTTGATGTGGAATGCTACCTAACATATTTATCCATGTAATTCTCTTTATTGTGGCAAGAATATTCAGATCCATAAATTCAAGAAAATAGTTTAATATTGACATGAAAACAATAATACTTCAGGCATACTAACAAAGCAATTATGTCTTCTCAAAATAACATGGCCAAAGTAAGCTATTCCTACAAAATCATATAGCCTGGCTATGCTCTATCTTCACCACACAAAATATTTAAATCATGCACAACCCCGATGACAAGCCAAGCAATTGTTTCATACTTTTGATGTTCTCAAACTTCTTCAATCTTCACGCAATACATGAGCGTGAGCCATGGACATAGCACTATAGGTGGAATAGAATGGTGGTTGTGGAGAAGACAAAAAGGAGAAGACAGTCTCACATCAACTAGGCGTATCAACGGGCTATGGAGATGCCCATCAATAGATATCAATGTGAGTGAGTAGGGATTGCCATGCAACAGATGCACTAGAGCTATAAGTGTATGAAAGCTCAACAAAAGAAACTAAGTGGGTGTGCATCCAACTCGCTTGCTCACGAAGACCTAGGGCATTTTGAGGAAGCCCATCATTGGAATATACAAGCCAAGTTCTATAATGTAAAATTCCCACTAGTATATGAAAGTGACAACATAGGAGACTCTCTATCATGAAAATTATGGTGCTACTTTGAAGCACAAGTGTGGTAAAAGGATAGTAGCATTGCCCCTTCTCTCTTTTTCTCTCATTTTTTTATTTTTTCTATTTGGGCATTTTCTCTTTTTTTATGGCCTCTTTTTTTCGTCCGGAGTCTCATCCCAACTTGTGGGGGAATCATAGTCTCCATCATCCTTTCCTCACTTGGGACAATGCTCTAATAATGATGATCATCACACTTTTATTTACTTACAACTCAATGCTTTAGAACAAGATATGACTCTATGTGAATGCCTCCGGCGGAGTACCGGGATATGCAATGACTCATGAGTGACATGCATGAAAGAATTATGAATGGTGGATTTGCCACACATACGATGTCAACTACATGATCATGCAAAGCAATATGACAATGATGAAGCGTGTCATAATAAACGGAAAGGTGGAAAGTTGCATGGCAATATATCTCGGAATGGCTATGGAAATGCCATAATAGGTAGGTATGGTGGCTGTTTTGAGGAAGGTATATGGTGGGTGTATGATACCGGCGAAAGGTGCACGGTATTAGAGAGGCTAGCAATGGTGGAAGGGTGAGAGTGCGTGTAATCCATGGACTCAACATTAGCCATAAAGAACTCACATACTTATTGCAAAAATCTATTAGTTATCGAAACAAAGTACTACGCGCATGCTCCTAGGGGGATAGATTGGTAGGAAAATACCATCGCTCGTCGCCGACCTCCACTCATAAGGAAGACAATCAATAAATAAATCATGCTCCGACTTCATCACATAACGGTTCACCATACGTGCATGCTACGGGAATCACAAACTTTAACACAAGTATTTCTCAAATTCACAACTACTCAACTAGCATGACTCTAATATCACCATCTTCATATCTCAAAATAATCATCAAGTATCAAACTTCTCATAGTATTCAATGCACTTTAGATGAAAGTTTTTATTATATCCCTCTTGGATGCCCATCATATTAGGACTAAATTCATAACCAAAGCAAATTACCATGCTGTTCTAAAGACTCTCAAAATAATCTAAGTGAGGCATGAGAGATAAATAGTTTCTATAAAACAAATCCACCACCATGCTCTAAAAGATATAAGTGAAGCACTAGAGCAAACAACAAACTACTCCGAAAGATATAAGTGAAGATCAATGAGTAGTCGAATAATTATGCAACTATGTGAAGACTCTCTAACATATAAGAATTTCAGATCTTGGTATATTATTATAACAGCAATAAAAATAAAATAAAATGACATGACGCTCCAAGCAAAACACATATCATGTGGTGAATAAAAATATAGCTCCAAGTAAAGTTACCGATGAACGAAGACGAAGGAGGGGATGTCATCCGGGGCATCCCCAAGCTTAGGATCTTGGTTGTCCTTTAATATTACCTTGGGGTGCCTTGGGCATCCCCAAGCTTAGGCTCTTTCCACTCCTTATTCCATAGTCCATCGATCTTTACCCAAAACTTGAAAACTTCACAACACAAAACTCAACAGAAAACTCGTAAGCTCCGTTAGCGAAAGAAAACAAAACGCCACTTCAAGGTACTGTAATGAACTTATTATTTATTTATATTGGTGTTAAACCTACTGTATTACAACTTCTCTACGGTTTATAAACTATTTTACTAGCCATAGATACATCAAAATAAGCAAACAACACACGAAAAACAGAATCTGTCAAAAACAGAACAGTCTGTAGTAATCTGTATCAAACGTATACTTCTTGAACTCAAAAAATTCTAAAATAAATTGGTGGACCTGAGGAATTTATCTAGTAATCATCTGAAAAAATAATCAACTAAATAGCACTCTCCAGTAAAAAGTTGAAGCTAATCTCGTGAGCCCTAAAGTTTCTGTTTTTTACAGCATGATCATAAAGACTTCACCCAAGTCTTCCCAAAGGTTCTACTTGGCACAAACACTAATCGAAACATAAAACCACATCTAAACAGAAGCTAGATGGGTTATTTATTCCTAAACAGAACAAAAAAGCAAGAAACAAAATAAAATTGGGTTGCCTCCCAACAAGCGCTATCGTTTAACGCCCCTAGCTAGGCATGATGATTTCAATGATGCTCACATAAAAGATAAGAATTGAAACATAAAGAGAGCATCATGAAGAATATGACTAGCACATTTAAGTCTAACCCACTTCCTATGCATATGGATTTTGTGAGCAAACAACTTATGGGAACAAGAATCGACTTGCATAGGAAGGTAAAACAAGCATAACTTCAAAACTTTAAGCACATAGAGAGGAAACTTGATATTATTGCAATTTGTAGAAGCATATGTTCCTCCCTCATAATAATTTTCAGTAGCATCATGAATGAATTCAAAAATATAACCAGCACCTAAATCATTCTTTTCATGATATACTTGCATAGAAAATTTATTACTCTCCACATAAGCAAAATTCTTCTCATTCGAAATAGTGGGAGCAAACTCAAAAAAATAACTATCATGTGATTGAAAATTAAGATCAAGATGACAAGTTTCATGGTTATCATTATTATTTATAGCATACGTGTCATCACAATAATCATCATAGATGGGAGGTATGCTTTCATCATAATAAATTTTCTCATCAAAACTTGGGGGACTAAACATATCATCTTCATCAAACATAGCATCCCCAAACTTGTGGCTTTGCATATCATTAGCATCATGGATATTCATAGAATTCATAATAAAAATATTGAAATCATGCTCATCATTCAAATATTTAGTGTCAAACATTTTAATGCATTCTTCTTCTAACACTTCGGCACAATTTTCCTTTCCATCATACTCACGAAAGATATTAAAAAGATGAAGCGTATGAGGTAAAATCAATTCCATTTTTTGGTAGTTTTCTTTTATAAACTAAACTAGTGCTAAAACAAGAAACAAAAAGATTCGATTGCAAGATCTAAAGATATACCTTCAAGCACTCACCTCCCCGGCAACGGCGCCAGAAACTGCTTAGTTGACGGGGTGTGAGTGCCGCTTACCTAGCCTCCCCGGCAACGGCGCAAGAAAAGAGCTTGATGTCTACTACACAACCTTCTTCTTGTAGACGTTGTTGGGCCTCCAAGTGCAGAGGTTTGTAGGACAGTAGCAAATTTCCCTCAAGTGGATGACCTAAGGTTTATCAATCCGTGCGAGGCGTAGGATGAAGATGGTCTCTCTCAAACAACCCTGCAACCAAATAACAAAGAGTCTCTTGCGTCCCCAACACACCCAATACAATGGTAAATTGTATAGGTGCACTAGTTCGGCGAAGAGATGGTGATACAAGTGCAATATGGATGGTAGATATAGGTTTTTGTAATCTGAAAATATAAAAACAGCAAGGTAACTAATGATAAAAGTGAGCGTAAACGGTATTGCAATGCTAGGAAACAAGGCCTAGGGTTCATACTTTCACTAGTGCAAGTTCCCTCAACAATAATAACATAATTGGATCATATAACTATTCCTCAACATGCAAAAAAGAGTCACCCCAAAGTCACTAATAGAGGAGAACAAACGAAGAGATTATGGTAGGGTACGAAACCACCTCAAAGTTATTCTTTCCAATCAATCCGTTGGGCTATTCCTATAAGTGTCACAAACAGCCTTAGAGTTCGTACTTGAATAACACCTTAAGACACAAATCAACCAAAACCCTAATGTCACCTAGATACTCCAATGTCACCTCAAGTATCCGTGGGTATGATTATACGATATGCATCACAAAATTTCAGATTCATCTATTCAACCAACACATAGAACCTCAAAGAGTGCCCCAAAGTTTCTACCGAAGAATCAAGACGAAAACGTGTGCCAACCCCTATGCATAGGTTCATGGGCGGAACCCGCAAGTTGATCACCAAAACATAAATCAAGTGAATCACGTGATATCCCATTGTCACCACAGATACGCACGGCAAGACATACATCAAGTGTTCTCAAATCATTAAAGACTCTATCCGATAAGATAACTTCAAAGGGAAAACTCAATCCATTACAAGAGAGTAGAGGGGGAGAAGAAACATAAGATCCAACTATAATAGCAAAGCTCGCGATACATCAAGATCGTGCCAAATCAAGAACACGAGAGAGAGAGAGAGAGAGAGAGAGAGATCAAACACATAGCTACTGGTACATACCCTCAGCCCCGAGGGTGAACTACTCCCTCCTCGTCATGGAGAGCGCCAGGATGATGAAGATGGCCACCGGTGAGGGTTCCTCCCTCCGGCAAGGTGCCGGAAAGGGTCCCGATTGGTTTTTGGTGGCTACAAAGGCTTGGGGCGGCGGAACTCCCGATCTATTCTGTTCACCGAAGTTTTTAGGGTATATTGGTATATATAGGTGGAAGAAATACGTCAGGGGAGCCACGAGGGGCCCATGAGGGTGGAGGGCGCGCCCCCCTATCTCGTGGCTTCCCTGTTGGTTGCTTGACGTAGGGTCCAAGTCTCCTGGATCTTGTTTGTTCCAAAAATCATGTTCCCGAAGGTTTCATTCCGTTTGGACTCCGTTTGATATTCCTTTTCTGCGAAACACTAAAACAAGGGAAAAAACAGAAACTGGCACTGGGCTTTGGGTTAATAGGTTAGTCTCAAAAATAATATAAAAGTGTTTAATAAAGCTCATAAACATCCAAAACAGATAATATAATAGCATGGAACAATCAAAAATTATAGATACGTTGGAGACGTATCATCCGGCTATCCGAGGACCCCCTAATCCAGGACTCCCTCAGTAGCCCCTGAACCAGGCTTGAATGACGATGAGTCCGGCGTGCAGATTGTCTTCGGCATTGCAAGACGGGTTCTTCCTCCGAATACTCCATAGAAGATTTTAAACACGAGGATAATGTCCGGCTCTGCAAAACAAATTCCACATACCACCGTAGAGAGAATAATAATATTTCCACAAATCCAATCTGCTGACAACTTCTGCAGCATGACATCACACCACGGCCCAGTCATTATTCAAACCGTTTTTCTCAACCAGCCACTACACATATTGCGAGGCGGTTTTCTTGGCACGTCTTGTCGAAGCAGAGATCGTGTCCCCCTTATTACGGGATTCTCATCAATACGGGTGTAGGTAACCCAACCACGCCATCAATCACGGCGCTTGGGGAATAAGCGAGTTTACTAGGCTGGTGGAGAGGCGGATAGTTTCTTCCGCCCCTATAATGGGACAAGGATTCATCTTTTTCACCTATGCCCTCTTCCTCCTTGCTCATCCATTCTTGCGCACTCAATCTCCAACACCCAAGTTCGCATTTTCTCCTCAAATCACTCCAAGCATGTCCGGAGCGGGACGCAAGTGGATGGTCTCCTCCGTTACGGAGGAGGACATCACAAAGCTACGGGGAGCCGGATATCTGGCCGCATATATCGCACACCGGCTGCTAGATGCGGGGTAGATCGTCCCTACTCCAGAACCCCATGAGAGGGTGGTATTTCTTACCCACTTCGTCCGCGGACTGGGATTTGCTCTCCACCCGTTTGTCCGCGGGCTCATGTTCTACTACGGGCTGGACTTTCACGATCTGGCCCCCAATTTCATCCTCAACATCTCGGCGTTTATCGTCGTGTGCGAGGCCTTCGTCCGCATCAAGCCCCACTTCAGCCTGTGGCTGAAGACCTTCAATGTCAAACCGAAGGTGGTGGCCGGCCAGCAAGCGGAGTGCAGAGGCGCCATGGTGGGCAAAATTCCCAACGTCACCTGGCTCGAAGGCTCCTATGTGGAGACCATAAAGGGGTGGCAATCGGGGTGGTTCTACATCACCGAGCCGCGCGACACCAACTGGGTGACGGCCCCCGAATTTCGATCCGGAATCCCCATGCGGCTCACCTCCTGGAAGGAGAAGGGCCTATCCTGGGGTTCCTCGGTAGAGCTGACCGGACTCCAGACCTGCGTCAAAAACATGATGAGCAAGAAAATCAAGCTCATCAACGTGGTCCAAGTCATGCTCTTCCGCCGGATCCTCCTGTGCCAAAGACGGGCATTCAATTTGTGGGAGTTCGACCCGGTCGAGCACCAAACACTGCGAGAGCTCTTCGACATGACGCACAAGGACGTCTGGAAGGTGCTCTTCAAGGGCGCCGAGGTACCTCCTCCCCTTACCGAGGATCGCGGACTCTGCGCAAAGCGTCCTGCCAATCCGGTAAGTCTTTTATATCTCATAAGATGTTCTTTTCCCCAGTATAACCACGCGCGGGATCTAAGCCTCCACGCCTTTTAACAAGACTGGGTAGCGACAGCGGAGCAGATCGATTGTACAGCCCCCCTGCCCGAAGATCCAGCAGATGCTCTCCTAATGGAGATGCTGGTTCCGGTGCCTTATGAGGTGCCGGCGAAGAAGGCCAAGAAGAAGGCCACGGGGACCCAGAAGGGTCTCCGGCGCAAGGTTGTATCGGACTCATCATCCGAAAACACCAAGGTGCACTCCTCCCACAAAAATGAGGAGGAAGAAGAGGAAAGTCCCCCCCCCCAGCCGGGGGGGGGGACAAGAAAAGGAAGGCCGCCCCCTCCCGAACTGCTCCACGACGGCCGCTTTCAGCGACGAGGAGTGGTTACCCAGGGACAAGCCCCTGGCGAAGTCGTGAATATCCGGATACCATAATAATTATTGGTACGTCTTATTGTACGGTTTCTCATCACGCCGAACATGATTATGCAGTCCGTCCCGAGCCCATATCGACGTATCTTCATCGGATGGTTCTTTGGGCCCGTCGGATATGAACAGCGATTCACTCCCGACCGCCTCTTCCCCCCGCCCTACGGATGACACCGAGGTGTTGTCTCGAGGGGCAATGAACCAAGGGGGGGTAGTTCCGGAGGCGCCCCAAGGCGACATTCGCTGGGCGCCTAAGGGGCAAGACTCCCCTGGGCCCTAACACCGGGGGCAGCAAGTCTAGCCCCAAGCCGAATACGGCGCCGAAACCTCCAGTGGTTCCGGATTCTGTCAGGCAACCCCTCGCTAAGGGGGGCAAGCCGTCTGTGCTGATGGCCTCTGTTCGTCCAGAGGCATCGGACAACTTGCTAGAAGTGCTTCATGGCACTTCCATTGATGAAGATCACCGCACCATTATGAGTGCGGTGGTCGAGAAGGTTCAGTCCGCCAAGAGCGGACTGACTGAAGCCTGTGCCAGCCTCCTAACAGGCTTTGAGGTAAGTAACCAGATTATAAGAGAATGTTACCGCATAGACAGTAGCCCCTGATGCTCTGTTTGGCGTTCGCGAAGAAAGGCCGAATAGAAGATCAAATAATAACCGCAGGAGTCTAATCGGAATATATCTATGTGCATATGCAGGCTTCACTGCTGGCCGCTACCGCACATACTGCGGAGGTCGCCGCACTGAAGCGGGACCTTGAGCGGTCCAAGGAAGAGCTCGGCCTTACCAAGAGGCAGCTTGAAGAGAACAAAGGTAAGTTATACCCCGTATTTATATTATAAAAAAATTGGTTTTAGAATAATAGGATCGTCATGAATTTTGCTAGGGGCCACGACCGAAGTGGCGGCCTGATACGTCTCCAACGTATCTATAATTTTTTGTTGCTCCATGCTACTTTATCTACTGTTTTGGACTATACTGGGCTTTATTTTCCACTTTTATATTATTTTTGGGACTAACCTATTAACCGGAGGCCGAGCCCAGAATTGATGTTTTTTTTTGCATATTTCAGTGTTTCGAAGAAACAGAATATCAAACGAAGTCCAAACGGAATGAAACCTTCGGGAACGTGATTTTCTCACCGAACGTGATCCAGGAGACTTGGACCCTACTCCAAGGAACAAAAGAGGCGGTCACGAAGGTGGGGGGCACGCCCCCCCTAGGGCGCGCCCCCCTACCTCGTGGGCCCCCTGTTGCTCCACCGACGTACTCCTTCCTCCTATATATACCACGCACCCCCAAGCGATCGAGCAGGGCCAAAACCTAATTCCACCACCGCAACTTCCTGTATCCACGAGATCCCATCTTGGGGCCTGTTAGGAGCTCCGAGGGGGCATCCACCACAGAGGGCTTCTACATCATCATCACAGCCCCTCCGATGAAGTGTGAGTAGTTTACTTCAGACCTTCGGGTCCATAGCTAGTAGCTAGATGGCTTCTTCTCTCTTTTTGGATCTCAATACAATGTTCTCCCCCTCTCTCGTGGAGATCTATTCGATGTAATCTTGTTTTTGCGGTGTGTTTGTTGAGACCGATGAATTGTGGGTTTATGATCCAGATTATCTATGAATAATATTTGAATCTTCTCTGAATTCTTTTATGTATGATTGGTTATCTTTGCAAGTCTCTTCGAATTATCCGTTTGGTTTGGCCAACTAGATTGGTAGTTCTTGCAATGGGAGAAGTGCTTAGCTTTGGGTTCAATCTTGCGGTGTCCTTACCCGATGTGATGTAAAGGGTTGCAAGGCACGTATTGTATTGTTGCCATCGAGGATAACAAGATGGGTTTTTTATCATATTGCATGAATTTATCCTCTACATCATGTCATCTTGCTTAAGGTGTTACTCTGTTTTAACTTAATACTCTAGATGCATCTTTGGATAGCGATCGATGAGTGGAGTAATAGTAGTAGATGCAGAGCGATGAGTCGGTCTACTTGTCTCGGACGTGATGCCTATATACATGATCATACCTAGATATACTCATAATTATGCTCAATTCTGTCAATTGCTCAACAGTTATTTGTGGACCCACCGTCGAATACTTATGCTCTCCAGAGAAGCCACTAGTGAAACCTATGGCCCCCGGGTCTATTCTCATCATATCAATCTCCATTACTTTAATACTTGCTTTGTTTTTACTTTGCCTTTTACTTTTCACTTTGCATATATATACCAAAAAAATACCAAAAATATTATTTATCATCTCTATCAGATCTCACTCTCGTAAGTGACCGTGAAGGGATTGACAACCCCTAATCGCGTTGGTTGTGAGGAGCTATTGTTTTGTGCAGGTACGAGGGACTTGTGTGTGTCCTCCTACTGGATTGATACCTTGGTTCTCAAAAACTGAGGGAAATACTTACGCTACTTTGCTGCATCATCCTCTCCTCTTCGGGGAAATCCAACGCAGTGCTCAAGAGGTAGCAAGAAGAATTTCTGGCGCCGTTGCTGGGGAGGCTCATGCAAGAGCAAGTCAAGCACCATACCAAGTACCCATCACAATCCCTTATCTCTCGCATTACATTATTTGCCATTTGCCTCTCGTTTTCCTCTCCCCCACTTCACCCTTGCCGTTTTATTCGCCCTCTCTTTTTTGTTCGCCTTCTTCCCGTATGTATCTTTGTTTGTGTTTCCTTGTGCCTTCTATATGCTTGCATCTTCGCTTGCTGAAAATCTATTGATATGGATCCACTTAAAGTGTTCTATTTGGATCATCTTCGATCCTTATGCACTCGTGCTGAAACCCCCACTAGCCTAGTTGATGGGAAATCTTTAGATGAGCATGCTTATTTTGTGCGTCATCGTTTGTCTGAAAAAGGGAAGCTCTTATGGTATCATATAAATAGTTTGCTATGCTATGCTTGGAATCTTTGTGAAATGTGTGATTTTACTTGTTGCTCTAAGAACCCTAAAAAACACCTTCCCTACCTATGTGAGTTCAATGATAATGAAATCTTATCTTCTTATGCAAAAGGTGTTTATAGTTACTATGATATTGAACAAATTGAAGAATTTGTCGTTTTTAAGGGTGCTCATGAAGTTGCTTCTTTGATTGAAAAGTATGATTTTACTCTCAACAAATCTGAAAATTCCATCATACTTAAATATTGCAATGAAAACCTTGCTCATAATGTCTATGTCCAAGAATTTATTGACAGAATGGTCGTTGCTTTGGAAGAAAATAATGATATGCATGAATCTATAGATAATGATGATTCCGATGATTTGGTTGAAATACCCCTTGATGAACATGATGCTTGCTATTCTTGTGGCCATGATGCCAATGTTTATGAAGATGAATTTACTATAGTTCCTTATGTTAACCATGAGATCGTTGCTATTACACCCATACTTGATAGTTCCTTCGATGAAAAGCATGTTCGATGATTTTACTACAAATTCTCTTGATGTCAATTGTGCTAATAATATGCAAAACCCTAAGCTTGGGGATGCTAGTTTTGCTATATCTACTACTTGTTGCAATGATCATGATTGGGGTGATTCTTCTTATGATCTTGAAAATTTATTTAAGCCCCATGATGAATATGAGATTGATAATATTGTTTGCAATAATATTGAAAGTGGGTTCGGAAGAGTGTCAACTTTAGATCCCACATATTTGGAGAATGTTCAATCTTATGAAGTTTTTGATAAAAGTGGGTTTGGAAAGGTCATG
The DNA here is from genome assembly GCA_021605205.1 of Aegilops longissima. Lineage (NCBI taxonomy): Eukaryota > Viridiplantae > Streptophyta > Magnoliopsida > Poales > Poaceae > Aegilops > Aegilops longissima. The sequence continues at coordinate 221,458,300 of CM038681.1, forward strand.
ACTTTAGTTAATGATAATCCCACTATTTTGGAAGAGTATCAACTTTGCATGCATGTGGATCGTGTTAAGAATATACTTTGTGATAGCTATTTTGTTGAATTTTCCTATGATCCTACATGTAATTATTATGAGAGAGGAAAATATGGTTATAGAAATTTTCATGTTACTAAATTACCTCTCGTTATGTTGAGATTGATATTGTTCCTTTCCGCTTCCTTGCATATGCTAGTTTTTTATTGCTACGATAATTTGTTTGCCTATAATATGCCTATGCATAGGAAGTATGTTAGACTTAAGTGTGTTTGTCACATGTTTTATGATGCTCTCTTTGTGCCTCAATTCTTATCTTTCTTGTGAGCATCATTGAAATCTCAATGCCTAGCTAGGGGCGTTAAACGATAGCGCTTGTTGGGAGGCAACCCAATTTTATTTTTAGTTTTTTTGCTTTTGCTTCTGTTTAGGAATAAATAATCCATCTAGCCTCTGTTTAGATGTGGTTTTTTGTTTTAACTAGTGGTTGGGGCGCCACCTGTGGCGCCTCTTGAGGCAGGATTGTGCGCACTAATCTAGCTGTCGTATTTGAGTAGTGCACATGCATAAAATAGATTAGGCTTAGAAGCACGACATGAGCATCTTGGTGCTAGGAGAAATAAGATCTGTAATGAAATGCATTACGGAAAATGCACATGCATAAAATCTACTCCCTCCGTCCGGAAATAACGAAGACATGCACATATTAACACAGTCAATGGTTTTATAGCCCAGACGACTCATTATAGATATGACAAGCATCGTAGATAATGATAGGCACATATGAACACAGGGGCAACAATTTTATAGCTTAGACGACTCATTATAGATACGACAGGTGGTTCAGAACTAACAATTAGTATTATACAACTATCTCTAGGTAGCTCCATTTGTAGAACACAAAGCATCTGCTGATCACCAATATATGTTCATTCAGGAAAGAATGGCATCCATGCTCATACCACAAATCATTTGCAGAAAAAACATGTGTTTGCGTAAGGCTTGATGACTACATTTAAATTTTTAATTATTAGAACTCATAACCAAAGATCTCCTGCCAATAACTCATGACTGGGGGCAAGGTTGCAAAGATACAGAGCATATGTAATACTTCCGGTAATAGAAATCCCACTATTCTTGCATACCCTGTATAGCAGGATATAGCGTTCCATCATTCTAACTTCTAGACTGCACTCCATCGTGGTAAACTCCTGCAATTAGATGACTATTCGGTGAATATACAAACATAACTACTAATAATAATGCTTTATGCAAATAACGTGAGCGGCATGAACATTTATGTACCATCTTCAACATAGCCACATTTATGTTTGTGGCAGCTGAACTGGATGTGAAAGCCCGTTGAGATACGTTCGGGAAGAAGATATACCTTTAGGAATACAAGTAAACCAAAATAGATAACAGAAATGACAAAGTGTATGATGTGTGAAAGATGATTATTATCCAACAAACAGACCCTTATATATACAAATCAAGTATGGTAGGAAATACATCTATTTTGAACTGTAAGTAACAAACACGCTAGTAGTATGCTTTGTTTCTACCCAATTCCCAATCACACCTCCTATCACTCTAGTGCCATCTTTGCATTTCAACATATGTTAAAGGTTAAAGGATATCATGAGATTAGTGACACGAGCACTTGAATGATGCAAATAACATAGCAACAAAGACAAACTTGTCACTTCACCCACTTGGCAGTCATGATTGTCAAGAATAAACATATAAGGCAGATATAAGTATGTTGAGAAGCCATAAACAAAGGAACAACTTTACAAAAGCTTCAAAACATGTTACTCTATACGATATGACAAGCCTAGTGCCCAGGAAAATTCTTTGTCATACCTATAGGAGCTAAAAAATGTGATAAGGCATCTATTTTTTCCTTGTGTTTCAGGCCTAGTCATCTTCATCTTCCAGCTTTACAGATATTACAAGATGAGATTGAATTTAGCCATCTGTACACACCAAAACGTATATATGCCTATCAGGCCCAAATCAATAACCACACATACGACAAAGGACAGAGTTATGGGCATCTATCAAATTTGAAAGACACTGATCAACATGTGAACCTCAAAACATAACAACGGCAGCGTCAACCACAGGTGCAATTCACCCACCAAATCTTCATCATAAAAATGAAGACTACAAAACTACTATGGAACTCTAATATCAAATTGTTCTCACGATGCAGATCTAACTAAGAATAACAATAAGAATGATAACGGAGAGGACACAGATGGAATCTGATTCCTCAAAGTTATAGGGAAACGAGAGAGGAGAAATCAAAAGTACGAACCTTGTTGGTGCTATCGTAGTAGTCATTGAGAGCCTTTGGTACATAGACTGATCCAATGTAAACCAGTTGGCGGCGTGGTCGTCGAGCTTGCGTGCGCCACAAGCAACAGAATAATCTCGCGATCGAACCTGCAATCCAAGAAAAGGGAAGAGAAAACTGAGATGCAGTTGAGTTTATCAGCAAAAGCTAAGAAAATAAGGGTTCGGAAGGACAGTAAACAAATAAAGTAGTCAGGTTACCTTTTAGTCTACGAGTTAACAAGCGCACCCTTTCACCCAAGACAAGATCAATAATTAGCTATGTAGCTACTCACCTAGTCTGCTGCATCTATTTATTAATTTACAATCAACATCAATGGATCATTCTACTTATGAGACTGAACAAAATTAGCTAAATAGCTATTGTACCAAGACCAACGTATGCACCAGCAGAAGCACCGAACTCATCACCGAGTCTCTCAGCACTCCACTTAAACTGACCATGAAAACCATTGTGTGGATCGTGCACCTATTGGAATGATCCATAGATTAAGATACATTGGTGGTATAGCTATAAGGTAGCAGAAAGAATGATCTACCGCAGAGAAGACAGATGCCTTCACAATCAAAATACTGATGGCAAACCCAATGTATTAACAGAGTAAAATAATGTGATACTACAATTAAGATAATTAAGACTTACATTATATCCAATATCAATTGGTTCATTACTCAACACCCAGTAGAGTAAGAAACATGATATCGCACATTTTCCTTCTTATTACTGAAACTCTGAATCTTATAAAATGACTTTGATATGTAGTCTTAATCTCTATATAATATCCGATGACAACAAGTAAGCATGAAGAAGAAAAGTGACTTTGAGGGCACCTATTTTGACCATTCCAGCAATAGTATGAGAAGGAAATTATCCTTGAGAAGAACCCAATACTAAGATTAGAAGTATATTGGTGTCACACACATGCAGAAAAAGTTAGTTTGATAGTGATTCTGCTAGTATAAGTGAATAACCACAGCTCATTTTCATTTTGCAAATATTCTAGTAGGACACTATCCGTAGTTCATCGTTTTTTCTTTAAATTATGTTAATCAAAGTATGTATAATAAACTATCGATTAAAGAAATGTATCTTGGTGGGATATAGACAAGCAAAAGAAGTTTACGAGAAAATAGCACGTATGTCCGGTCTTTCCATATATGGTTACGCTTCAAAACTGGTAAAATAAGTGTTGCATCCATTATCTTAGCAACGGAAATTTGAACTTAATTGACAAAAGGATTAAGAGAAAGAAGGGGACATCTTTTCTTTTTAAAATCAAGCTTGAGAATCTCGAAGATTGCTGAAACTTTTTTCACTAAATCTTGACACCTCCCATGTATCGACTTTAATATAAGCTAAAAGTTTGAGGAATGATACTCATGAAATCAAGCAAAATGCTCTTCGAGATTGTGATTTTTAGTAAAAAGATCAGGTGCTATATCATCGCATTTCTTAAGCACATAACATGTGTCTAGCCTACAAGTCTGGAAGATCATACAAAAATAGTGTGAATTTGATCATTTGTAAGATAATTGCTCCAAAATAATAAATCAATTTGGTAAAAAATATTGCAATATTTTAGTAGATCATGCCATACAAAACAACAACTTCAATTGAAAAGGTCGATGTCACTCCGGCACTCTGAAGATAAACATAGATATGAAGATCGAACATACCGTGGCACCGCAAGCAATGAAGGTCCGAATCAACAATTGTGGCACAACCGTCGGGACAAAATCCTGTTCGATTACTGTGGACTTTCCTCCAACCAGAAATCACCCATGTCAAATTGCAGCAAGGAAGTGTGCATTTTAAGCCAGATGACCAAATATTACTGAAATTACACAAGAACAAGACTAACCTGCCAATATCCATTCTAGATGACTAGGACATATGTGTGCTCACCTATGTAGTATCTAGGATCCATTCCTCCAAATATAATTTCACCACCTTCTACATCAGCATAGCGTTCAACCAGAACGAGAAAACAAGATTGCTAACAAGACCTTGCTCTACCATTTTATACCTGCAATGTTGTACATAATTCACTATAAATAAGGGAGGTAGAGGCGCTCCAACCCAACAAGCAATGAGACTAACCTTAAACAGATGAATAGGGACCCTCATAGGCCCTGCACAGGAGCTTTTAATTAAACACCTAGTATGCACATAACACTAATGGTGCTACAAAGCACAAAAGAAGTTGATGGCCAAAACAATTTATGAAAAGGCATCCAAGTGAAGATTAGCTCACAAAGAACTCGCAAGGAAAGGATTGCAGGCCATGGTTGCTCTTGCCATCGTTCCAAGCCAACCAATTGACGTTAAGACCAAAGGAGGTAAAACACGTATCAGAATAGAGTAGAGGGGCCATCATAATAATTATGACGCGGGTCTCATAATAATTATGACACGGGTCTGTTCAGCACCAGTTTGAAGCCAATATATAGGAAAGAAAAGATGGCTTATTTCATTGGAAAAAAAACCTACATAACATGCACACAAAATGAAAAAAAATTGTCTCCCATTCGGCATCGTTGTACTTAAATATGCTAACTCATGTGCATTGGAAAAGAAAGAATATACATCACAGCCCTGAGATACAAATGGGCATGGCTAATGCGCGCTCGCGCACTGGAGCACTCGCTTTCTGACAGGAAGCAGTTAGCTAATTAGGAAAGTGCGGTGCTTTTTTATTAGGATTTTGTCAAGGATTTAGAAGGAAAGTTGGGTTTATCCCCGACCCCCACCCCTGAAAATCAAGGGGGAGAGAGATTACGTGCATATTACCCCGTACATGGATGGATGGCCTGCTTGGATGGTCCAAGGAGTAGGTGCGGCCAGCGTTGTTGATATGGAAAGGGAGACATCCAGATCGGAAACTGATTGGGGGCAGAAGGATCGCTTCGAGCGTTGGAATGACCGATCATGAAAGAGTCTTTTCCGATACAAATAGTGAAGCTAGCAAAGTAAGAAATGTATCAGCTGCATAGCCTAAAAAATAGAGATCTAGAATTGATAGCTTAAATGTGTCTTCTTCTCAGCAATGATGTTCACCACAGTTAATATAGGTGAATCCTAAAGAAGAACCAAGACATGCCAAGGTTCAGTACCATAACTAAGCAATGGAATATTTTCTCCCAAACACTCCTGGACAATCTGAAGTGGATGATCTCGTTCTACACCTTAGAAGGGTGAACATATATATACCTTCGCTTACTCAAAAACAATAAATACCAAACTGAACGATATGATTATCTCCAAGGAGATACAAATAATATAAGATCAATTTTAATAATACTGAATGTTGAACAATGCCTTAAGAATTTGATGGCATGATGAATGGGTGTCAATCTAGCATGCTAGAACTCAAATTGTTGAGTTGAAGGAGAGGGAAAATCAAAATTTCAGTTCTGTTGGTATGATTTATCAATGTGGAAGGATGAAAGAGACACATGTCGACATGTCGATTTGCTAGTACCTTAATTTATATATCTACATCTGCACAATTCAATTTGTTGGCATAACGTAGCTTGAAGACATAAAGCCACATACATACAAATATGCTACTAGTCAGATAAGAAATCCCAGTTGAGGGTTGTAACTTTCACAAACAATTGATGAGCATGCGACAAAGCAATCATATCACAAAAGGCATCATTGATGAAACCTGCAGAAATGCATATCTTGGAGTTAAAGGCAACAACGATGTTTTTTTTGGAAACACTCATGCCAAGATGAGGTCTATAGATATAAAACGAAACTGCATATCTGAAGAATGCAAAGTAGCTAGAAAACGATGGATGTAGTCATGGAGAAGTTGAACTTGCCCATGTGATTCATTGTGGCCACACTCATGCCCCATGCGGTCAGCAAACTCGACCTAGTAGAGGAGCATGTAACCAGATAAGGACGATAGAGACGACGCCACGCACAGCTCGACCTCCTTGTTCATCTTTCCGGTACCAGAGGCGAGGATGACAGGAACAAAGCAAAGAAAAACAAACCAGGGTAGCCTTGCGATGTGATTCCCGGACTGCTCCTGTCGCTCCGGCCGGCTGGCCAGCCTCCCACAACTGCCGGCCCCGCCCGCATCCGCCGCTCCACCAAGCCTGTTGCTTCTTCCTAGAGGTGCCCGCCTCGCCACGGCCTTCTGCACCCGCCCTGACCTAGCCGTCGCCTATTTAGCAATCACAGAAAGGAGAGGAAGGATGAGACAAACGAAAGGGTGTGCATAAAGCCGGCGCGGGCGCGAGGTTGGATTTGATGACTCTTGAAAGCCGAACATACACGAACATAAAGAGAAGAAGAGATGGAGAGGGCACCTTGTTCATGGTGTCGGCACCAGGTCGAGCCACGTCGAGCTTCCTCCTCGACGGTCGCGGTGCATCGTGGCGCTTCAGCGCCACCGTGGCTATTGATTCAGCCTGCTGCTCAATCTGCGAGAGGGAATGGGAGGAGGTCGCTGGTGGATGGGGAAAGGTGAGGGAGAAGAGAAGGCGTGGGGGCGCAGGCTGTGCGAGAGGGCGGCGGGGCGGCGGCGCGGCGGGGAGGTCGTCGAGAGAGAGGAGAGGGCAAGGAATCGGGGATGGGGAGCGAATCAGGGGCTGGTGGGGCTGGCGCTCTTTCCCCTTTTTTCTCTCTCGAGACGTTGATAGCGCAAGACCTCCGCTCCTTCCACTTCCGCCCACGTGGCACGCGCAAGCAACCTCCCTTGATGCACACCTTATTGTTTTGGATTAGTGTTTGTGCCAAGCTAGAGCTATTGGATCTTCTTGGATGATAGTTATTTGATCTTGCTGTAATTTCCAGAAACTTTGCGCTCAGTGCCCGAATTATTAAAAATCACCAGAACATGATAAAATACTGATTACAATTGCTGCTGATCAATAAACAAATTGTCTAGGTCTTATATTTTGGTAGATTTTTTGGAGTTCCAGAAGTTTGCGTTAGTTACAGATTACTACAGACTGTTCTATTTTTGACAGATTCTGTTTATCGTGTGTTGTTTGCTTATTTTGATGAATCTATGGCTAGTAAAATAGTTTATAATCCATAGAGAAGTTGGAATACAGTAGGTTTAACACCAATATAAATAAATAATTAGTTCATTACAGTACCTTAAAGTAGTCTTTTGTTTTCTTTCTCTAATGGAGCTCACGAGATTTTTATTGAGTTTTGTGTTGTGAAGTTTTCAAGTTTTGGGTAAATTCTTTTGATGGATTATGGAACAAGGAGTGGCAAGAGCCTAAGCTTGGGGATGCCCATGGCACCCCAAGATAATCCAAGGACACCAAAAAGTCAAAGCTTGGGGATGCCGGAAGGCATCCCTCTTTAAATCTACTTCCATCGGTAATTTACTTGGAGCTATATTTTTATTCACCACATGATATGTGTTTTGCTTGGAGCGTCTTGTATCATTTGCGTCTTTGCTTTTTAGTCTACCACAATCATCCTTGTTGTACACACCTTTTGAGAGAGCCATACAGAAATTGGAATTTGATAGAATACTCTATGTGCTTCACTTATATCTTTTGAGCTTGATAGTTTTTCTCATAGTGCTTCACTTATATCTTTTGAGCGTGATAATTTTTGCTCTAGTGTTTCACTTAGATTATTTTGAGAGTCGTTAATAGCATGGTAATTTGCTTAATATTAATATACTTGGTATTCAAGATATGTGAAACTTTCTTTTGAGTGCGTTGAATACTAAGAAAAGTTTGATGCTTGATAATTGTTTTGAGATATGAAGATGGTGATATTAGAGTCATGCTAGTTGAGTAGTTGTGAATTTAAAGAATACTTGTGTTGAAGTTTGTGATTCCCGTAGCATGCACGTATGGTGAACCGTTATGTGATGAACTCGGAGCATGATTTATTTATTGATTGTCTTCCTTATGAGTGGCGGTCGGGGACGGCGATGGTCTTTTCCTACCAATCTATCCCCTAGGAGCATCGCGTAATACTTTGCTTTGATAACTTCTATATTTTTGCAATAAGTATATGAGTTCTTTATGACTAATGTTGAGTCCATGGATTATCGCACTTTTTCCCATCCTTCCACCATTGCTAGCCTCCTAATACCGCGCACTTTTAGCGGTATCATACACCCACCATATATCTTCCTCAAAACAGCCACCATACCTACCTATCATGGCATTTCCATAGCCATTCCGAGATATATTGCCATGCAACTTTCCACTATTCCATTTATTATGACACGCTCCATCATTGTCATATTGCTAGCATGATCATGTAGTTGAAATCGTATTTGTGGCAAAGCCACCGTTCATAATTCTTTCATACATGTCACTCATGAGTCATTGCATATCCCAGTACACGCCGGAGGCATTCATATAGAGTCATACTTTGTTCTAAGAATCGAGTTGTAATTGTTGAGTTGTAAGAAAAATAAAAGTGTTATTATCATCATTATTAGAGCATTGTCCCAAGTGAGGAAAGGATGATGGAGACCATGATTCCCCCACAAGTCGGGATGAGACTCCGGATGAAAAAAGAAGAAGAAAGAGGCCATAAAAAAGAGAAAAGGCCCAAATAAAAAATGAGAGAAAAAGAGAGAAGGAACAATGCTACTATCATATTACCACACTTGTGCTTCAAAGTAGCACCAAGATCTTCATGATAGAGAGTCTCTCATTTTGTCACTTTCATATACTAGTGGGAATTTTTCATTATAGAACTTGGCTTGTATATTCCAATGATGGGCTTCCTCAAATGCCCTAGGTCTTCGTGAGCAAGCGAGTTGGATGCACACCCACTTAGTTTCTTTTGTTGAGCTTTCATATACTTATAGCTCTAGTGCATCCATTGCATGGCAATCCCTACTCACTCACATTGATATCTATTGATGGGCATCTCCATAGCCCGTTGATACGCCTAGTTGATGTGAGACTATCTTCTCCCTTTTTGTCTTCTTCACAACCACCATTCTATTCCACATATAGTGCTATATCCATGGCTCACGCTCATGTATTGCGTGAAGATTGAAAAAGTTTTGAAAATGTTAAAGTATGAAACAATTGCTTGGCTTGTCATCGGGGTTGTGCATAATTTAAATATTTTGTGTGGGGAAGATGGAGCATAGCCAGACTATATGATTTTGTAGGGATAACTTTCTTTGGCCATGTTATTTTGAGAAGACATAATTGCTTAGTTAGTATGCTTGAAGTATTATTATTTTTATGTCAATACAAACTTTTGTCTTGAATCTTTAGGATCTGAATATTCATACCACAATTAAGAAGATTTACATGAAATTATGCCAAAGTATCACTCCGCATCAAAAATTCTCTTTTTATCATTTACCTACTCGAAACGAGCAGGAATTAAGCTTGGGGATGCGATCGTCTCCAACGTATCTATAATTTTGATTGCTCCATGCTACTTTATCTACTGTTTTGGACTATATTGGGCTTTATTTTCCACTTTTATATTATTTTGGGACTAACCTATTAACCGGAGGCCCAGCCCTGAATTGCTGTTTTTGCCTATTTGGTGTTTGAAGAAACGGAATATCAAACGGAGTCCAAACAAAATGAAACCTTCGGAACGTGATTTTCTCACCGAACGTGATCCAGGAGGCTTGGACCTTACTCCAAGGAACAAAGAGGCGGTCACGAGGGTGGGGCGCCCCCTAGGGCACGCCCCGCCTCGTGGGCCCCTGTTGCTCCACCGACGTACTCCTTCCTCCTATATATACCTATGTACCCCCAAACGATCAGAATACGAGCCAAAAACCTAATTCCACCTCCGCAACTTCCTGTATCCACGAGATCCCATCTTGGGGCCTGTTAGGAGCTCACGGAGGGGCATCCACCACGGAGGGCTTCTACATCATCACCATAGCCCCTCTGATGAAGTGTGAGTAGTTTACTTTAGACCTTCGGGTCCATAGCTAGTAGCTAGATGGCTTCTTCTCTCTTTTTGGATCTCAATACAATGTTCTCCCCCTCTCTCGTGGAGATCTATTCGTTGTAATCTTGTTTTTGCGGTGTGTTTGTTGAGACCGATGAATTGTGGGTTTATGATCCAGATTATCTATGAATAATATTTGAATCTTCTCTGAATTCTTTTATGTATGATTTGTTATCTTTGCAAGTCTCTTCGAATTATCCGTTTGGTTTGGCCAACTAGATTGGTAGTTCTTGCAATGGGAGAAGTGCTTAGCTCTGGGTTCAATCTTGCGATGTCCTTACCAAAGGATGTGAAAGGGTTGCAAGGCACGTATTGTATTGTTGCCATCGAGGATAACAAGATGGGGTTTTTATCATATTGCATGAATTTATCCCTCTACATCATGTCATCTTTCTTAAGGCGTTACTTTGTTTTTAACTTAATACTCTAGATGCATGCTGGATAGCGGTCGATGAGTGGAGTAATAGTAGTAGATGCAGGCAGGAGTCGGTCTACTTGTCCCGGACGTGATGCCTATATACATGATCATACCTAGATATACTCATAATTATGCTAAATTCTGTCAATTGCTCAACAGTAATTTTTCACCCACCGTAGAATACTTATGCTCTTGAGAGAAGCCACTAGTGAAATCTATGGCCCCCGGGTCTATTCTCATCATATCAATCTCCATTACTTTAATACTTGCTTTGTTTTTACTTTGCCTTTTACTTTTCACTTTGCATCTCTATACCAAAAAAATACCAAAAATATTATTTATCATCTCTATCAGATCTCACTCTCGTAAGTGACCGTGAAGGGATTGACAACCCCTAATCGCGTTGGTTGCGAGGAGCTATTGTTTTGTGCAGGTATGAGGGACTTGTGCGTGGCCTCCTACTGGATTGATACCTTGGTTCTCAAAAACTGAGGGAAATACTTGCGCTAATTTGCTGCATCATCCTCTCCTCTTCAAGGAAATCCAACGCAGTGCTCAAGAGGTAGCACGGCCCTGCAGAAGGCGCTATCCGAGGCTGAAGACAAAGCGGCCAAGGAGCGCATCGAGCGAGAAAAGAAGGAAGCCCGAGTAGGCGAGGTGCAGCAAGAGCTCCAGGCTCTCGCCAAAAAACACGAGTCCTTGGAGCTTGACTCTAAGACGCAAGGGTCCGAGCTTGCGAAGGCCCTCGAAAGCGCACAACATGCCAAGGCCGAAGCCCAAAAGGCCCTCCGAGAAATTGAGGCGGTTAAGAAGATAGCGGCGGGTAAGCAAAGCAAGCATGTGAAGGAAACTTTCTTTTTACTTACTCGAGTTCGGAGCTCTCCAGGAGCGTTCGCAGATCTACCCCGCAGTGTGTCGGATGCCGCGGAGTTCTACCGGGCTGAGGAGGGGAGCTCGACGGAGAAGTTTTTCTGGTCTCAGTATACTGGGACCGAACACCCAATGCCCTTGAGCGACCATCTGAAGCAACTGGTTGAGCTCCACAAGGCGGCCGAACAGGACATGAAGGGTCTTGTAGTCCGGATGTGGCCTGGCGAGCCCCTGCCTGATAGCTACTTCGGTCTGGTGAGGCGGCTTGTAAATGCCTGCCCATGGCTTGAAGTCATAAAGCGGTCCGTCTGCATCGAGGGTGCGTGCAGGGCTTTTGCCCGGGCGAAGGTGCACTGGGCGAAGCTGGACGCCGAAAAGCTGGTGAAGGAGGGGCCGCCGGAAGGCAAGGAGCATCGCCACCCTGAAAAGTATTATGACAGTGTCCTGAAGGGTGCTCGCCTTGTGGCGGAGGAATGTGCTAAGGACGTAATATTCGAATGAATGTACTCATGTGATCCTGTAATATGAAACGAGTTCATTTGCGCTATGCAATGCTGGTTAATTTAAAATATTACCTTCTGTGCGGCCGTTTATGAAATCTGAGAGTTGGCCACCGTCGTAAACACGCCCCATGTAACTAGTACTGAGGTGTTTGGGATAAACCTGAGCACTCCTTATCCCAATTTTGGGTCCTTCGAAGGAAGTATTCAGCACAGCGAACCAGGCAATCGGACTATAAAGCTTTATCACTCTCACTTAGCCATAGAAGTCTACAATTTTAAATTTTGGCGAAGCCCCTAGTATTCGGAAGGCCGAATTTGGGGCGCTATATACGCCTAAGTCGGGCAAGGCCGACTCCTCACCTGAAGTGGAAAAAGTCTTTAAGGACTTGAGACCTCTCGAATAGCGACCAGCTCTCGCCTCATCATGACAGTCAGTTTTCGGCTTTCTCTACTGAGGTGCTCGTCCGGAAGAACCGGGACACAATCGCAGTAGTTCTCCCAGTGCTACCTTAGCCGATTTGCGAAACGTAAGGTACCAAAACATGGGAGCTGGGCAAACCCAACTATTGACCCAAGACATGATTCGGAGCTGATGCATATAATGCTATAAGTTCGGGGTGCCGCACCGTCGAAAGTGTTCGGACATCTCACGCCGTATTATGGGGTATACTGAAGCCCCTAGCGTACTAGTCGTACCAGAATGTACGGGTGCAACCTATCGTAAATAAGCAGACAAGAAAAAAAAGGGTAATGCAACAATAGGATAACGCTATGCATTGTTATTAAATAGTACGCCGAAGCGTACGGATACAAGTAGTGCAATAAGCAAAAAATAGGACTATTTGACATGTCCTATCCAATGGCAAGCTGCGTATGGGTATGTAAAACAGGTATATCCATCGTTATCAGAGACCACCTGAGGATTCCCTTGGACGTCAGACCGTCTTGCTTCCTTGGTATTTCCTTACCGCAATGAGTCCAACAATTAGACTGCCGGAAAGGGCTTCCAGAGAGTAAGGTCCTGAAAGAGAGAAAACTGATAAAGGTATACAGCCCCTGGGGCGGTTGAGCCGCATTATGGGACGTGCCGTAGTGGTGCCTCCGCCTATGCCCATGGTATCTTGAGTGCGTAGTTATGTACGCGTGGCACAGATTTCGCCACACGACTGGGGACTAGGACGGAGGCCGAATTGCTAGTTGAGCTCAAAACGTGTCTGCCGATCCGCCTGCGGGGTACTCTGGACTCGCTTGAAGGTGTCCGGGGTCTTATTCGCCGAATTGTCGGCTTGCCTAATAAGGCTGCTTTGCGCTTCTGCTGCGAGAGCCGCAGTGTGCTCCTCCGTGCGGAGCGAGTGCTCTGTGTTTCCATTAACTGTTATAACCCCGCGTGGTCCTGGCATTTTGAGTTTGAGGTATGCATAATGTGGTACCACATTGAATCTGGCGAATGCGGTTCGTCCGAGCAGTGCGTGATAGCCTGCAAAAGGGGACGATACCGAAGATTAACTCCTCGCTTCGGAAGTTGTCCAGAGACCCGAAGACCACTTCCAGTGTGATTGAGCCCGTGCAACAGGCCTCTACACCTGGGATTACCCCTTTAAAAGTGGTTTTTGTGGGTTTGATCCTCGAGGGGTCTATGCCCATTTTGCACACTGTATCCTGATAGAGCAGGTTCAGGCTGCTGCCACCGTCCACAAGGACTCGAGTGAGGTGAAGTCCGTCAATAATGGCGTCAAGGACCAATGCGGCAGATCCGCCATGACGGATACTAGTGGGGTGGTCCCTGCGATTGAAGGTGATCTGACAAGAGGACCATGGGTTGAACTTTGGGGCGACTGGCTCCATCGCATAGACGTCCCTTAGTGCACGCTTCCGTTCCCTCTTGGGAATGTGGGTTGCGTATATCATGTTCACCGTTTTCACTTGTGGAGGGAACCTCTTCTGTCCTCCTGTGTTCGGCGGCCGAGGCTCCTCCTCGTCGTCGCTATGCAGCCCCTTGTCCTTGTTTTCGGCATTCAACTTGCCAGCCTGCTTGAACACCCACCATTCTCTGTTGGTGTGATTGGCTGGCTTATCGGGGGTGCCGTGAATTTGACACGAGCGATCGAGTATGCGGTCCAAACTGGACGGGCCCGGATTGCTTCTTTTGAACGGATTTTTCCGCTGACCGGATTTAGAGCCACTGAATCCGGCATTGACTACAGTGTCTTCGGCGTTATCGCTGTTGTTAGGCGCTTGTGTCTGTTACGACGTGGTCTGCCGTTATTATCTTTGGCATCTGAAGTGCCAGGATTCCTTGATGTGTTGTTGCTGCGAGCCAGCCAGCTATCCTCGCCCACGCAAAAGCGGGTCATGAGTGTCGTGAGGGCTGCCATGGACTTTGGCTTCTCTTGGCCGAGGTGTCGGGCGAGCCACTCGTCCCGGATGTTATGTTTAAATGCCGCTAAGGCCTCGACATCCGGACAGTCGACGATTTGGTTCTTTTTGGTTAGGAACCGAGTCCAGAATTTCCTGGCCGATTCCCCAGGCTGTTGGATTATGTGGCTCAAGTCATCAGCATCTGGTGGTTGCACATAAGTGCCCTGGAAGTTGTCAAGGAATTCATCTTCCAAATTCTCCCAACTACCAATGGAGTTTGCTGGCAGGCTATTCAGCCAATGCCGAGCTGGTCCTTTGAGTTTTAGTGGGAGGTACTTCATGGCATGTAGATCGTCACTGCGGGTCATGTGGATGTGGAGGAGGAAATCCTCGATCCATACCGCGGGGTCTGTTGTGCCATCGTATGACTCAATGTTCACGGGTTTGAATCCTTCTGGGAATTCATGATCCATTACTTCATCGGTGAAGCATAGGGGGTGTGCAGCACCTCTGTGTCGGGCTATGTTATGACGTAGTTCATACGAGTCTTGTCTGCTGTATTCCGCCCAGCCGGATTTGCTTTTAGCGTATCCGGCGTGACGATCATCATCGCGCATTGGGGCGCGACCCCGTGATCCGTAGATCGATCTTGTATGTCCTGCTTTGTTTTCCAATACGTCTCGCAGGTCCCGCGTGTTTCCCTGGGCCTTTTTGTTTGTCTGGCGACGGGGTGCGGGCTGGACTTTGGGCTCATATGCCCCTCTGTCTCGGACACGAGGTGGCCGATCAGCCGCATCATACGCTGGTGATGTAGGTTTTAATGCTTCCTCCTCGAGTTGGGGTAGCAACCTGCGCTTTGGGTAACTCTTGGTTGGGCGTTCGAGTTTGTATTCCTCGGCCGCAAGGACTTCAGTCCATCTATCCGCTAGCAGATCTTGATCAGCTCCAACCTGTTGTTGCTTTTTCTTCACGCTATTTGTTGTGGCTATAAGCCGGCGCTTGAAGCGCTCCTGCTCGAAGGGATCCTCAGGCACGATAAATTCTTCGTCGGCTCATCTCGTCTTCGGAGAGAGGCATGTAATTTTCATCCTCTGATTCTCCGTCTGCTGCCTGTTCTGGAGGGCTAGCTTGTTCATCCTCCCGCTCGAGATCTGGCTGGAGGGGATTATCATCGTCTTCGGCACTATCCGGAGCGTTATTGTCTCTTGTGCCGGTGTCGCTGCTTTTGCTATGGCAGGACTTAGAGCGGCGCCGTTGACGTCGGTGCTTGGATTGCTTCTTGGAGGGATTATCCTCCGTTGTCTTATCGCCATCCCCTTCTTTGGGGGTGTCCACCATGTATATGTCATATGATGAGGTGGCAGTCCGATTGCCACGTGGGCGGTGGTTCTTGTTAAATCTCCGCATCGTTGTCCATACCGTCGATGTCTTGAGCGAAGTCGAGCATGTCGGTTAAATAAATCGGAAGTGGCTACTAAGTGGGTGGTGGGTGGGGAGCAAATTTCTTCATCGTCCGCATCCCATTCTAGCCGGACATAGTTTGGCCAAGGGTCTCCTGACAGGGAGAGAGACCTCAACGAGTTTAGCACGTCGCCAAAGGGCGAGTGCTGAAAGATATCCGCGGAGGTAAACTCCATTATCGGTGCCCAATCAGATTCGATAGGCACGGATGCAGGCGGCTCGGAGCCCATGGCCGGGGACGAATCCAACGGTTCGGCAACACGGGTCTCGTAGGCGGTGAATTCAGTATTCGGCTCTATCGCCACTGAGTGTGCGGCCTCCGTGGCGGGGTCCATCCACCGGTCCTCAGATGGCGCAATTTGTTCCGGATTGAGGGCCGGAGTAGTTGCAGGTGTGATCTCCCGAACACTGTTCGACGGCAAAGCTAAGTCATGCTCGTCGTGACTGTGGGGCGCACCTGACATGGGCTCGAATCCATCGAAGATCAAGTCTCCGTGGATGTCGGCAGTATAGTTCAAGTTTCCAAACCTGACCTGATGGCCAGGGGCGTAGCTCTAGATCTGCTCCAGATGGCCAAGCGAGTTGGCCCACAGTACGAAGCCGCCGAATACGAAGATCTGCCTGGGGAGGAAAACCTTGCCCTGGATCGCATCGTTACCGATGATCGAAGGAGCCATCAAGCCTTATGGTGATGGCACAGTGGAACTCTCAATGAAAGCACCAATGTCGGTGTCAAAACCGGCGGATCTCAGGTAGGGGGTCCCGAACTGTGCGTCTAAGGCGGATGGTAACAGGAGGCGGGGGACACGATGTTTACCCAGGTTTGGGCCCTCTCAATGGAGGTAATACCCTACTTCCTACTTGATTGATCTTGATGATATGAGTATTACAAGAGTTGATCTACCACGAGATCGTAGAGGCTAAACCCTAGAAGCTAGCCTATGGTATGATTGTTGTTGTCCTTGTCCTACGAACTAAACCCTCCGGTTTATATAGACACCGGAGGAGGCTAGCGTTACACAGAGCCGGTTACAATGGAGGAGATCTACATATCCGTATTGCCAAGATTGCCTTCCATGCCAAGGAGAGTCCCATCCGGACACGGGACGAAGTCTTCAATCTTGTATCTTCATAGTCCAACAGTCCGGCTAAAGTATATAGTCCAGCTGTCCGAGGACCCCCTAATCCAGGACTCCCTCACTAAGCACATTAAAGGTATAAGAAGTTTCCTTGGTCATGCCGATTTTTATAGGAGGTTCATTAAAGACTTCTCTAAAATTTCTAGGCCTTTGACTAATCTCTTACAAAAAGATGTTCCTTTTGTCTTTGATGATGATTGTGTAGAAGCATTTGAAATACTTAAGAAAGCCTTGATTTCCGCACCTATTGTTCAGCCACCTGATTATAATTTACCCTTTGAAATTATGTGTGATGCTAGTGATTATGCTGTAGGTGTTGTTCTAGGACAAAGAGTTGATAAGAAATTAAATGTTATCCAATATGCTAGTAAAACTCTAGACAGTGTCCAGATAAGTTATGCTACTACTGAAAAAGAATTTTTAGCAGTTGTATTTGCTTATGATAAGTTCAGACCTTATATTGTTGATTCTAAAGTAACTATTCACACTGATCATGCTGCTATTAAATACCTTATGGAAAAGAAAGATGCTAAACCTAGACTTATTAGATGGGTTCTCTTTCTACAAGAATTTGATTTGCACATTGTTGATAAGAAGGGAGCTGAGAACCCCGTTGCAGACAACTTGTCTAGGTTAGAGAATGTTCTTGATGACCCACTCCCTATTGATGATAGTTTTCCTGATGAACAATTAGCTGTCATAAATGCTTCTCGTACTGCTCCACGATATGTTGATTATGTTAATTACATTGCTGCTAAATTTATACCACCTAGTTTCACATACCAGCAAAAGAAAAAGTTTTTCTATTATTTCAGACATTACTTCTGGGATGACCCACACCTTTATAAAGAACGAGTAGATGGTGTTATTAGCCATTGTGTATCTGAGCATGAACAAGAACAGATCCTACGCAAGTGTCACTCCGAGGCTTATGGAGGAGACCATGCTGGAGATAGAACTGCACATAAGGTATTGCAATCCGGTTTTTATTGGCCTACTATTTTCAAAGATGCCCGTAAGTTTGTCTTGTCTTGTGATGAATGTCAAAGAATTGGTAATATTAGTAGACGTCAAGAAATGCCTATGAATTATTCACTTGTTATTGAACCATTTGATGTTTGGGGCTTTGATTATATGGGACCGTTTCCTTCCTCTAATGGGTATACACATATTTTAGTTGTTGTTGATTACATTACCAAGTGGGTAGAAGTTGTTCCAACTAGTAGTGCTGATCATAACACCTATATTAATATGCTTAAAGAAGTTATTTCTCCGAGGTTTGGACTCCCTAGATACTTAATGATTGATAGTGGTTCACATTTTATTCATGGTACTTTTCGTAAAATGCTTGCTAAGTATGATGTTAATCGTAGAATTGCATCTCCATACCACCCACAGTCTAGTGGTCAAGTAGAACTGAGTAATAGAGAGATTAAATTAATTTTGCAAAATACTATTAACAGATCTAGAAAGAATTGGTCCAAGAAACTTGATGATGCATTATGGGCCTATACAACATATAAAAGTCATATGGGTATGTCTCCGTATAAAATGGTTTATGGAAAAGCATGTCACTTACCTCTCGAAGTAGAACATACGGCATATTGGGCCATTAAAGAGCTCAATTATGATTTAAAACTTGCCGGTGAGAAGAGACTATTTGACATTAGCTCACTTGATGAGTGGAGAATCCAGGCCTATGAGAATGCCAAACTGTTCAAATAAAAAAGTTAAAAGATGGCATGACAAAACGATACAAAAGTGCGAGTTTAATGTAGGTGATTATGTTTTGTTATACAACTCTCGTTTAATATGTTTTGCAGGAAAACTCCTCTCTAAATGGGAAGGTCCTTACGTTATCGAGGAGGTCTATCTTTCCGGTGCCATGAAAATCAACAACTTCGAAAGTACAAATCCGAAGGTGGTGAACGGTCAAAGAATCAAACATTATATCTCAGGTAATCCCATAAATGTTGAAACCAATGTTATTGACACCGTAACCCCGGAGTAATACACAAGGGACACTTTCCAGAATGTTTCAGACTCCGAAAAGGAATAGGTATGTGGTACGGTATGTAAACCGACTCCAAAACAGTTCTAATAGCAATTTTTCTCTGTTTTGGAATATTTTAAAAAATAGGAAAATAAGGAGTAGTTCGAAAGGGACATGAGGCATCCACGAGGGTGGAGGGCACGCCCCCTGCCTCGTGGGCACCTCGTGTGCCCTCTGGACTCCGTTTTCTTGCACGATACTTCTTTTGGTCGGTAAAAATTCATTATATGATCTCCCGAAGGTTTTGAACATGGTACCACGACAAAATCCTCTACTTTTGTTTTGAGCTGTTTTTCTGACAGATCTAGATCACCATGACGTCTTCAAGCGCCCCCAAGGACAAATTTTTCGAGAAGGTCATCAACCCCTACCTCGCGGAGGTGCTGCAACACCCTCAAACCATTGAGATGCGTGAGGGGGTGCTGCACATCCGCGATGTTGAGGGACCAAGGAGGACCGGAAGCGTGGAGACAAGACTCGAAGCAATGGAGCAACAAGTTTTCAAGTGCCAGGGGATGGTGGAACGCGGACTCAACACCAACCACATGATGATCGCGGAGTTCACCAACAACCACAAGCTGGATGCCAAGAACATTGAGGAGACCATCTTCAAGCTTCACGAGAAAAACGAGCACCTCCAGGCCAAGATCTATGACCTGAAAAACCAAAACCGTGAGTATGAATATAGATTCAAGAGGATGAGTTTGGCTGCAGATTTGAGGATCCCAGAGACTCGATCATCCTTCTATGATGGTGAGCCTATGCCTTGGAAGATGGACGACAAGCATACATCATCAACAACTCCATCATCACCACCTTTGAAGAAAGAGACATAAATACATGGGTATGGGCACTCCCCTTGGCAAATGCTAAGCTTGGGGGACGTGCCCCGGTATCGTATCACCATCACACTTCTATCTTTACCGTTTTTCTTAGTTCGATCCTTTTGGTTATATCTTGATCCAGTAGAATAAAGTCTAGTATGATCTAGCTTTGAGTTTTTGTGTTGATCCTTATCTATGTAACTGAATCCATGAGCTATATATAATAAAGATTAGTCTTGAGTCTAGGGCTTGGTTATCTTGCTATGATCTTGAGGGAATAAAAGAAAAAAAAGAATAAAAAGAAATAAAGAGATCATATTGATCTTATGGAGAGTAATGACTTCACATATAAAGAGTATGATGAATAAAAGTTGTTGAGAGTTGACAAACATAGTTTTGGTCATCGTTGCAATTAATAGAAAGTAATAAAGAAAGAGAGGTTTTCACATATAAATATACTATCTTGGACATCTTTTATGATTGTGAGCACTCATTAAAATATGACATGCTAAAAAGTTGATGTTGGACAAGGAAGACAATGTAATGGGTTATGTTTTCTTATATCCAAAATAAATTATATTGTCATGGATCATCCAACATGTTGAGCTTGCCTTTCCCCCTCATGCTATCCAAATTCTTTTCACCAAGTAGAGATACTACTTGTGCTTCCAAATATCCTTAAACCCATTTTTGCCATGAGTTCCACCATATCTACCTACGGATTGAGTAAGATCCTTCAAGTAAGTTGTCATTGTTGCAAGCAATAAAAATTGCTCTCTAAATATGTATGATCTATTTGTGTGGAGAAAACAAGCTTTATACGAGCTTATGATATGGAAGAACTAAAAGCGACAGCCTGCATAATAAAGGTCCCTATCCCAAGTGGCAATATAAGGTGACGTTCTTTTGCATTAAGATTTTGTGCATCCAGCCATAAAAGCACATGACAACCTCTGCTTCCCTCTGCGAAGGGCCTATCTTTTATTTTTCTCTTATACCTTATACAAGAGTCATGGTGATCTTCACCTTTCCTTTTTACACGTTATCCTTTGACAAGCACTATGTGTTGGAAAGATCCCGATATAAATATCCAATTGGATGTCGGTTTTCATAAAGCATTTTTGTTGACGTTACCCTTGAGGTAAAAGGTTGGGAGGCAAAACTATAAGCCCCTATCTTTCTCCGTGTCTGATTAAAACTTCATACCCATAAGTATTGCGTGGGTGTTAGCAATTGTGAAAGACTAAATGATAGTTGAGTATGTGGACTTGCTGAAAAGCTGTTATGCTGAAGTAACAATCTATTCACAATGTAAAGTATGAATCAGAAACTTCATTGAAAAACTAGCAAACTATAATCTCAGTCATTGAAGCAATTGCAATTTATCATAACATCGGAAAGAGTCAATATAAGAGCTTTTATCGACACCTCTATCTCTAAACATGTGGCCATATTTTTCGATATCGGCTTCCGCTTGAGGACAAGCAAGGTCAAAGCTTGGGGGAGTTGATACGTCCATTTTGCATCATGCTTTTATGTCGATATTTATTGCATTATGGGCTATTATTACACATTATGTCACAATACTTATGCCTTTTCTCTCTTATTTTACAAGGTTTACATGAAGAGGGAGAATGTCGGCAACTAGAATTCTGGGCTAGAAAAGGAGCAAATATTAGAGTCCTATTCTACACAACTCCAAAAGTCATGAAACTCCACGGAAGTTAGTTTTGGAATATATAAAAAATATTGGGCGAATAAAGCACCAGAGGGGGGCCAACCACTGTCCACGAGGGTGGAGGGCGCGCCCCCTGCCTCGTGGGCCACCTGGAAGCCTCCCGATGCCTATATTCTGTTATAAGGTGTCTTTTGCCCTAGAAAAAATTAGAAGGAAGCTTTCGGGATGAAGCGCCGCCGTCTCGAGGCGGAACCTTGGCGGAACCAATCTAGGGCTCCGGCAGAGCTGTTCTGCCGGGGAAACAGCCCTCCGGGAGGGGGAAATCGTCACCATCGTCATCACCATTGATCCTCTCATCGGGAGGGGGTCAATCTCCATCAACATGTTCACCAACACCATCTCCTCTCAAACCATAGTTCATCTCTTGTATCCAATCTTTGTCTCAAAACCTCAGATTGGTACCTGTGGGTTGCTAGTAGTGTTGATTACTCCTTGTAGTTGATGCTAGTTGGTTTATTCGGTGGAAGATTATATGTTCAGATCCTTTATGCACATTAATACCCCTCTCATTATGAAGATGAATATGATTTGTGAGTAGTTACGTTTGTTCATGAGGACATGGGAGAAGTCTTGTTATAAGTACTCATGTGAATTTGGTATTCGTTCGATATTTTGATGAGATGTATGTTGTCTTTCCTCTAGTGGTGTTATGTGAACGTCGACTACATGACACTTCACCATTGTTTGGGCCTAGGGGAAGGCACTGGGAAGTAATAAGTAGATGATGGGTTGCTAGAGTGACAAAAGCTTAAACCCTAGTTTATGCGTTGCTTCGTAAGGGGCTGATTTGGATCCATATGTTTCATGCTATGGTTAGGTTTACCTTAATTCTTCTTTCATAGTTGCGGATGCTTGCGAGTGGGGTTAATCATAAGTGGGATGCTTGTCCAAGGAAGGGAAGTACCCAAGCATCGGTCCACCCACATATCGAATTATCAAAGTAACGAACGCGAATCATATGAGCATGATGAAAACTAGCTTGATGATAATTCCCGTGTGTTCCTCGGGAGCGGTTTCCTTTATATAAGAGTTTGTCCAGGCTTGTCCTTTGCTACAAAAAGGATTGGGCCACCTTGTTGTACCTTGTTTACTTTTGTTACTTGTTACCTGTTATGAATTACCTTATCACAAAACTATCTGTTACCGATAATTTCAGTGCTTGCAGAGAATACCTTACTGAAAACTGCTTGTCATTTCCTTCTGCTCCTCGTTGGGTTCGACAGTCTTACTTATCAAAAGGACTATGATAGATCCCCTATACTTGTGGGTCATCACCCCACACCCATTCTTTAGGGGTTTCTTGAACTTTTTCGATGCCCAAATCCACCATTTCCCCCAAACACAATCACATATCTTGCTGCGTTCATCTTGCTGTGCGAAAACTTCATGGGTTGCCAACCACACTGGGGTTTTTTCAAACACATATTCACTTGTCGTTCCCAGTTGGTGAAGAAGGCAAATCCAAATGATGAAAAGACACATGTGATCCAGATGTGTGGGGGTTTAGGAATTCAAACTAGGGGCAGAAGCACCTTTCCTTCCATGACCCTTCCCGAGTCAGTTAGGGGATGGCAGTCGACCCGGTTCTATTGCAAAGCCGTCCTGACGCCTGCTCAGTCGATCGTTCTCCCCCTTTCACAACCTTCTTCATTGACCATGACCCCAGAGGAGAGAGGCGAGGTGTCCCTTTTGGTCGACCAGGTCGTTAACTTGGTTCGGGATGGTGTGACTGGCATGGATCTGTTGGAGGTATTTCTCAGTCGATGCATCCAGTCTCTCCAAGCCTGTGATCATCCGATGTGGGTGTACTTAGGCCCTAGAGACACCGCTTGTGTCCACCCAGAGGAGGTCGCCGAGGAGACGGTGGCTCAGTGGCTGCGGAGCATCACCGGAAACAAGGATAACCCCAGGGGGTCCAGGAGGGTCCAGCCATTCGACACCAACCACGAGCCAGAAGAGGCCAGGCCTCAAAAACCAAGTGTTTTCTTCTTTTGATCTGCAATTGCTCTTGAATCTGTCTAATTTTCATCGACTTGCGCCTCGTAGATTCATACCAAGATGTATTCGATGCCAAACGGGGAACAACTCCAGGAGGGAGAGGAGAGCGAGGATGGAAGCACCGACTGGGAATCTGGAGCCGATGGTCAAGATGACAGCGACGACTCAGGCAGCAGCGAGGAGGTTGGCTCGCCGCCTCGCTCGGAGCGTCGTTCCAAATAGTCCCAAGATCCTGTAGGTGGGTGCGGCAAGGCAGTTCCATCAAGCACGCAAGTACCCAAGAGCACTCGGACCTTGACTCTAGAACCATTGGAGAAGGCCGCTAAGCAGCCCAGGGTTGTCCCACTGAAGTCCCGGAAGGCCCTGCCCAAGATCAAGGTGTACGTTCCCGTTGCCTCTGTGTAAGTGTTTGTTTCTTCTCTTTGTTTTCTCTTTGAATATTGTCGACCTATTTGCTTGCTTGACCGAGTGAATTTTGGAGTTTTCAGTGCTGCTACTTCTGGGATGTCAATGGACATTGACAAGGATCAAGATGATGAGGAAACTGCAGACGTGGCCACTTTGCGAGCGGGTGCAGCTCCATAGTCATGCTCTCACTTTGCCAACTATTCTGACGGTCGACTGAATTCTTACGGTCAAGTGTTTTGTAGCGCCGGCAAATGTTATTGAACTTCCATACGATGATGATCATGAAGAAATGCCACAAAATAACACATGAAGAAGGGGCAGGACTCTAAGCAAGAAGGTGCCTGGCATCAAAGTGTCCCACTCGACTTCAGCACCAGAACCAGTCGTTCAACAACCCGGAGATCCAATTCGGACTTCTGTCTCTTTTGCTGATCCTGTGTCGACTGATCGACCTTTCGCATCGACTGCTCAAACCTTTGCTCCGACTGTGCAACTCCAGGCTTCAGCTCCTCTTGCTGCCTCGTCTGTTCCACCAACTCCACTTTTTGTCACTCATCGTGTCCCGGAGGACCAGGTAGGCGCTGCTAAGGAAGCCATACTCCAAGAAGGCCTAATGATGGACCAAATAAAGGTGGTGTACGAGACCAGTAAGGCTTCCTATGATGCTAGCTCTGCCCTTCAAACCAACGTCCAAGTAAGTGGGATTGTAAGTTGATTTCCAACTGGCTTTCGGCTTGATCTTAGTTCTGTTAGGATATGCTACTTGAAAACTGCTGCTTTATTATTCGTAAGATGTCCGTGGATGAGCGTTTGGAACCTTATGTGCATCTATCATGAGTTTGCACCTTGCATCTGTTCACCCACTGGGAGTTTCCCTTTTGCTTTGTAGCTCTTCCACTTGAGTCGACCAATATGTGTCGAGTGAACTTTTGAACCAGTGAGGGCATGCTGAGTGCACCCACTGGGTGTAGTCCCTGAGACCGTCGTCGAATGTTTGGTTTGGCGGGGGTCTTTGTGGAATGTTTCTTTATAGTACTTTCGCTCTGTCTAGACAGACCATGCCGAGTGGGAGCTGAACCGGTGGGGGCACGCTAAGTGCACCCACTGGGTGTAGTCCCTGAGACTGCGGTCAACTGCGGGCAGTCGGCGGTGGTCTGAGAACAGGTGTTGTTGTTGTTGTTTTACTCCTTCCACTCGCATTGGGCGGACCATGTCGAGTGGTCAATCAAACCAGTAGGGGCACGCCAAGTGCACCCACTGGTTGTAGTCCCCGAGACTACTGTTGAATGTTTGATTCGGCAATAGTCTTAGAACTCTCTTCGTCGTAATAATCGGACCTTGCATCTCATCACTCGAAAGTGATTGATCCTTGTTTCAGTCGACTGACATGTCTTGTTGATTGATTGCAGAAATCTTGTGAGCTTGGGTCCAGATTTGCTGACTTGGAAAGGAAGAAGATCTAGCTCAATCTCGACCTGGAGATGGCCAATGAGAACTTGCAGAAGGCCAAGGATGAAGCAGCTGCCATGGGAGGTAACCACTTGTTGACTGCACGCCTTGCTATCTTTTCCTTCCAACCTTTAAACTCAGTGTTTCCACTCGAATAGATGTGCGTAGAGAGAACCGTCAACTCCAAGCTCGTCTGCAGAATGTTATTTCCTTAGACAAAATCAAGCAGGCTCTGGAGCAGAAGGACCTTGACCTTGCTGCGGCTCAGAAGACGGCACGGGAGAAGATTGAACTCGCCGACAAGAAGTTGGCTTCAGTCGGCAAGTTGGAAGAAGAGAATGCCAAGTTGAAAGCTATTGTTGATGAAGCGAGGAAAGAGGTCGTGCAGTTGAAGGAGAAGAAGGTGGCCTTGACTGATAGAGTTGGTGTTCTCACTCGGAAGAGGGACGAACTGGAAACTTATCTGGGTAGTCTTGCCAAGAAGATGTTCCTTATGCTTGAAGGTACCTTTGTTTATCCGACAGACTGCAAAGCAATTTTCCGTTGTGTCCCTTTCATTTCAACACCTTTTTGTTTGTGCAGAATTCTGGTAGAACTTTGAAGAAGAAACCAGGCGGATCGAGACAAGTTTGGACCCCATCAATTCTCTCGTTAAGGACGAAGCTGCCATGAACATGCTGCGACTGGAATCCCGTCTTGCCAGTGTTTTGGACTACCTTGCCTGACTGAAAGTGGCAGTGTTGCGGATCGACACGGAGCTCTGGCCAGGTGTGATGTTCCAGAATGATCTCGAGTCTCTCATGACTTGACTCAATGACATTCCTGGCCGAGTGCAGGCGTGGAAGAAGTCGTATGCTCGCTGCGGCGCTGATGTGGCACTGTCTCTGGTCCGTGTTCATTGCAAGGAAGTCAAAGAAGAGAAGTTGGCGGCTCTCAAGGTTGCCAACACCAAGAAGCTTCAATTCCAACCCTTCATGGAGACCTTCATCGATGCTGCTACTCGCATTGCAGACGGTATCGACCTTGACAGTTTCGTCGAGCCAGCAAGTCCTACCCCTGCCGAGTGAAAACTTGATAACCTGACTTTATTTGCCTCGGAATGCCGAGTGATCCTGTAATCGTTGAAACTCTTTCAGGCTTGACGTCCGAGTACTTCTACTGGTGGTTCTGAACCTTCATGGATTTATCTGAACTTGGTTGCTTTATTTGGATGCAGTAGCTTTCTCTGCATTGCTTTCGGATTTTTTAAATTAGGAGAATCTAGGATCGCGGCTGAGTCTTCGAGTGGGAGGAATGCTCTCCACTCGGAGTAGACGTTGTACTTGTGGTGCAGCTCAGAGTGCAACCATACGTTGTACTTGTGGCGCAGCTCTGAGTACGCGGCCAAGCCCCCGAGTAAGAGGGTTGCTCTGCACTCAGAGTATGTTTTTGTAACTTAGGCGAGTACGGGGTCGCAGCTAAGCCCCCGAGTGAGAGGGTTGCTCTTCACTCAGAGTATTTTTGAAACTTAGGCGAATCGGGCTCGCGGCTAAGCCTCCGAGTGGGAGGATTTCTCTCCACTTGGAGTATTTTCGAAACTTAGGCGAATCGGGTTCGCATCTAAGCCCCCGAGTGGGAGGATTGCTCTTCATTCGGAGTAGTTTTGTTACTTAGGCGAGTACAGGACCGCAACTAAGACCCGAGTGAGAGGGTTGCTCTTCACTCGGAGTATTTTTGAAACTTAGGTGAATTGTGTTCACGGCTAAGCCCCCGAGTGAGAGGTTTTAGGCGAATTGGCTTCGCGACTAAGCCATCGAGTGAGAGGGTTGCTCTTCACTCGGAGTATTTTTGAAACTTAGGCGAATCGGGTTCGCGGCTAAGCCCCCGAGTGAGAGGGTTGCTCTTCACTCGGAGTAGTTTTGTTACTTAGACGAGTACGGGATCGCAGCTAAGCCCCAAGTGAGAGGGTTGCTCTTCACTCGGAGTATTTTTGAAACTTAGGCGAATCGGGTTCGTGGCTAAGCCCCCGAGTGAGAGGGTTGCTCTTTACTCAGAGTGTTTTTGAAACTTAGGCGAATCGGGTTCGTGGCTAAGCCACCGAGTGAGAGGGTTGCTTTTCACTCGGAGTATTTTTGAAACTTAGGCGAATTGGGTTCACGGCTAAGCCCCCGAGGTACAGGGTTGCTCTTTACTCGGAGTGTTTTTGAAACTTAGGCGAATCGGGTTCGCGGCCAAGCCACCGAGTGAGAGGGTTGCTCTTCGCTCAGAGTATTTTTGAAACTTAGGTGAATCGGGTTCACGGCTAAGCCCTCGAGTGAGAGGGTTGCTCTTCACTCGGAGTGTTTTCGAAACTTAGGCGAATTGGGTTCACGGCTAAGCCACCCACTAGGGGATTTGAACACATATGCTTATGCGATAACAATCATTAAGATACTGCGAAAATCATGTCTTTGATAAGCAAACTAAAGGATTCTTATTACAACTCGTTGATCCGAGTGTTTAGGTATAAAAACGGCGGAGCAGATCCGCATCCCACGAGCGTGGCTCTTATTATTTTTTGGCTACGTTGTAAAGATGATATGCCCCGTTGTGGAGCACCTTGGTGATGTTGAAGGGAACTTCCCAGGCCGGAGCGAGCTTGTGAGGTCGTTTCTGGTGCACTCGGAGTACAAGGTCTCCTTTCTGAAATGCTCGACCTCCGACGTTTCGGGCATGGAATCGACGTAGGTCCTGCTGATAAATGGTCGATCGGATCAGAGCCATCTCTCTTTCTTCCTCTAGGGGATCAACTACGTCCTGGCGTGCTTGTTCTGCTTCAGCTTCTGAGAAGACTTCCACTCGAGGGGGCGTTGTGTAGCAAATCACTCGGAAGCACAGCTTCAGCACCATAGACCATGAAGAAAGGGGTTCGATCAGTTGACCGATTGGGAGTTGTTTCAATCCCCATAAAACGGATGGAAACTCAGTCACCCAAGCTCCGGCTACGTGCTTGAGGTCGCGAATCAAACGGGGTTTCAGCCCTTGTAGGTTCAAGCCATTCACCCTCTCAGCTTGTCCATTCGACTGCGGGTGTGCAACGGATGCGTAGTCGACCCGAGTGCCTTGGGAAGCGCAGAATGCTCTGAACTCATCAGAATCAAAGTTGGAGCCACTATCTGTGATAATACTGTGAGGGACTCCATATTGGAATATCAGCTCTCTGATGAAACTAATGGCAGTGCTTGAGTCGAGATTCTTGATATGGCTTCGATCCACTAGGTAAACTTGTCGACTGCCATGAGTAAATGAGTGAAGCCGCTTCGGCCAGTCCTGAAAGGTCCAACCATGTCCAACCCCCAATACTGCAAACGGCCAGACGAGTGGAATAGTCTTCATGGCAGACACGGGCTTGTGAGACATGTTTGAATAAAACTGGCAGCCCTCGCACTTGTCGACTATATCTTTAGTCATATCATTCGCTCGCGGCCAGTAGAATCTCGCTCGATATGCTTTGGCCACGATGGTCCGAGAGGACGTATGGCGACCACAGGTCCCCGAGTGAATCTCATTTAAGATCGGCCGACCTTCCTCTGGAGAGATGCATCGCTGGGCGACTCTGGTAACAATTTCCCTGAAAAGCTTCCCACCTATCACTGTGAAGGCATTGGACCTGCGGACGATCTGGCGGGCCTCATCGTCATCCTCTGGAAGTTCCTGCCTGAGAAGATATGCAATATATGGCACCATCTAGTCGGGAGTGATTACTAAAACCTCCATGATCGAGAACACATTACTGGGAATAGGTTTCCGAGTGGAACCGATCTTCTCCAGATCATCGACTGCTTGATTCTTGATTCGGGGTATGTGGTGGAGCTCTAACCCCTCAAACTTCTTCTCTAGCTTTCTCACTGCATTGCAATAACCAGTCATAGTTGGGCTCCTGATATCCCATTCCTTTGACTACCAAGTCTGAGTCGCGGTAGACCATCAGGCGACAGACGCCGAGTGAGATGGCCATACGCAACCCATATAGGAGTGCCTCATCCTCAGCTTCATTGTTTGAAGAATCAAAGTGAATCTGGAGGACATAACTGAGCTTGTCGCCCCTTGACGACACCAGGACCACACCAGCACCAGAACCATTCAACATTTTGGACCCATCAAAGAACATAGTCCAATGTTCCGAGTGAACCTGAGTCGGTTGCTGTTGTTCAATCCACTCGGCCAGGAAATCAGCTATTGCCTGAGACTTGATTGCCTTTTTTGCTTCGAACTTGATATCCAAAGGGAGGATTTCAATTGCCCACTTGTCCACTCAACCGGTTGCATCTCAATTGTTCAAGATTTCTGATAGTGGAGCATTGCTGATGACTGAAACTGAATGGTCTGCGAAGTAATGTGCAACTTTCTTCGTGGTCATATAAATCCCATAAACAAGCTTCTGGTAATGGGGATACCTTTGCTTGGACGGAGTCAAGACTTCAGAGATATAGTATACTGGGCGCTGAACTTTATAGGCTTTGCCTTCTTCCTCCCGCTCGACTGTGAGCACTGTGATGACAACTTGTCCAGTGGCTGCAATATAAAGTAGTAGAGGCTCTTTGCTGATTGGGGCAACAAGCACCGGCTGGGTGGAAAGCAGGGCTTTGAGCTCTACAAATGCTGCTTCGGCTTCAGTAGTCCACTCGAACTTATTAGACTTCTTCATCAGTCGGTAAAGAGGTAATGCCTTTTCACCGAGACGAGAAATGAATCGGCTCAATGTAGCCAAACAACCAGTAAGCTTCTGAACGTCATGCACACGCACAGGGCCTTTCATTCGGAGAATTGCTCCAACCTTTTCTGGGTTTGCATCAATCCCTTGTTCTGAAATGAGAAAACTGAGTAACTTTTCGCCTGGAACTCGGAATATGCACTTTGACCGATTGAGCTTGATATCATATCTTCTCAAGTTGGTGAATGTTTCAGGGAGGTCATTCAGTAGGTCGGAACCTTTACGTGACTTGACTACAATATCATCCATGTATGCTTCCACGTTCCGACTGATTTGAGTGAGCAGGCATTTCTAAATCATGTGCATGAATGAGGCTCCAGCATTCTTCAGACCAAAAGGCATGGTAACATAACAAAAGCACCCGAATGGGGTGATGAAGGCTGTTTTTATCTCATCGGGTCCATACAGTCAGATCTGATGGTACCCGGAGTACGCATCCGGAAAGGATAAACGCTCACATGTCGCTGTTGAGTCGACAATCTGGTTGATGCGGGGGAGAGGGAAGTGATCTTTCGGGCATGCCTGATTGATATGCTTGAAATTGATACACATGCGAAGTGAATCATCTTTCTTTGGGACCATGACGACATTGGCGAGCCACTTGGAGTGGAATACTTCTCGGATGAACTTAGCTGCTAGAAGTCGAGCCACCTATTCACCAATCGCCTTCCTCTTCTCCACGGTGGACCGACGGAGATGGTCCTTGCCAGGTTTTGCCTTTGGGTCGACGCGCAAACGGTGCTCAGCCAGTCCCCTGGGTACACCCGGCATGTCAGATGGTTTCCGTGCGAAGATGTCCTAGTTATCACGGAGGAAATGGATGAGCGCTTCTTCCTATTTGTTGTCGAGTGTTGCTGAGATGTGGGTCGGATCAGCATTGGGATCAGTCGGGTGAATATGAACAGGCTTTGTCTCACCAGACGATTGAAATGCGGACTCTGAAGCAGGCTTCTTAGCTTGCAACAACTCACTCGGATCTGCATTCTTGTTGTATTCTTCCATCTCTACTGCTGCCATTTGTTCATCGGCAATCTTTGAGCCCTTATGAAGGCACTCTTCCGCTCTTTGCCGATTTCCTGTGAATGTGATCACTCCTCTGGGACCAGGCATCTTCAACTTGAGGTATACGTAACACGGCCGAGCCATGAAACGTGCATATGCAGGCCTGCCCAGAATAGCATGGTAAGCACTGTGAAAATCCACTACCTCAAACGTCAACTTTTCCTTGCGGTAATTCTTTAAATCACCGAAAACCACATCAAGAGTGATCTGACCAAGTGAATCTGCTTTCTTTCCTGGGATGGCTCTGTGGAATCGCATGGTGCTCTCACCGAGCTTGGACGTCGGAATGCCCAACCCTCGGAGGGTCTCAGCATACAGAATGTTCAATCCACTGCCACCATCCATCAGAACCTTGGCCAGTAGGGTGCCGCCAACGACTGGGTCGACCACCAACGCTTGCCGCCTGGGGGTAGCAACATGCGCTGGGTGATCAGACTGGTCGAATGTAATGGGAGTTTTTGACCATTTCAAATACGTCGTAGTTGCCGGAGCAAACATGTTTACTTCTCTATTGATAACTTCCACTCGACTTTTGCTCTCGATGTTAGCAAAAATCACCAAAGTAGCATTGAGATTGGGGTAACCATCATCTTCCTCTTTATCTTCTTCCTTATCAGACTCTTTCTCCTTCTCATTGGGCTGACTCTCTTGGAAACTTTGAATCAGGAGTCGACACTGTCGAGTGGTATGCTTGGGCAGAATCAAGTTACCCTCTTCATCTTTTTTGGTGTGTATGTGACACGGCAAATCAAGAACATTGTTTCCCGACTGATCTTTCACTTTTTTGGGGACCCATGGTCCTTTAGGCTTTCCTTTGAACTTTCCTTGATTCAAGACTGCAGCCTCAGCAGGACCTGCAGGTTCAGCCTTGCGCTTCTGCTTCCGATTGGAATTTCCTCCTCCGGTGTCTTGGGCGACTGGTTTATTCTTGCCACTGTGGAGTCGGTCTTCTTCTTCACCGTTAGCATACCAAGTGGCGATTTTCATCATTCGAGCCATGGACATATCTCCTGACCGACCGAACTTAAGGTTGAGTTCTCTGTACCGAACGCCCTCTTGGGAGGCGCAAACTGTCTGATGTTCAGACACATTTTCTACAGTATGATGAAGAGTAGTCCATCTTTGGATGAAGTCTCTCAAAGTCTCATTCTGCTTCTGAATGCAATGCTGCAACTCAGTCAGCCCAGCAGTACGCTTGTAGGTGCCCTCGAATGTTTTGATAAACACTCGGGCCAATTCTTCCCAACTGAAAATACTGCCAGGAGCCAACTGATTCAACCAAGCTTTTGTTGAACCCTCGAGCATCAGGGGGAGGTGCTTCATGGCTACATCATCATTGCCTCCACCAATCTGCACTGCCACTCGGTATTGTTCTAGCCAAGTGTCAGGCTTTGACTCACCGGTGAACTTGCTCACGCCTGTCGCCAACCTGATGTTGGGGGGAATCTCAGCGGCTCGGATGACTCTACTAAAACATTCCGGCTCGGAAACGTGAAATCTTCTTCCACTTGGACGTTTCATGTCTTTTCCTTCTCTATGCGCCCGACCCCTATCAACCAAACCTTGTACGAGAAGGGATCTCGTGTCAAACCCAGGTTCTCTTGGGTCGACTGGAGCTCTTCGCTCATCACCATACGGACGCCTGTCACCATACCGCTGGGGAGCGTACGATCCGCCCCTCGGAGGGGGCGTAGGCACTTGATGGTGGTCATCACGGGCGTACCAATGATCATACTGTTCGTGGCCCCGATCCAGGTACTGATCCTGGCGGTGCCTACGATCGTCCCACCGCAGAGGCGATCTTGGACTATGTGCCGACTGAACTGTGTCCGCAACCACAGACCTGCTATGGATCTTGTTGCGCGAATCGGAAACAGCTGAGTTTTGTTCACCTGCCGCTTGGAGCAGCGCTCAAATCTACAGCAGACCTCTACCAGCCTCCGAACGAGATGGCTGAATCGACTCTGCTATACGTGCTGCAGCTGCAAGATTCTGGACAGGAATATGGTATAACTGAGGTTCAGGCGCGAACAATTGTCGATGCCGTCGACTGGATTCGGGGATAGCCGGCGGGCGCATTCGTCGAGTGAATGTTGAAGATTTTCCAGACGAGCGCGCTCGGCCAAGGTGGCCAGGCGCGCCGCCTCCAAGGCCCAAGCCTCGGAGGTTTCCCCCACGATGGGGGTCTGGAGTGCCTCCACGTTGCGGCGATGCAACTCTTCTCTCTGCTCTGAAGTGAGGGCTTGGGGTTCATACTCATCATGAATGTACGATGGGCCATCTCCATCACCGCCGCCGCCGCTGCGACGGAATCCAGGCGGGCTGTGACGGGTGTCGACCATAAGGACTTCCGCCGCGGGATCGCTGCTTCCGCACTCGGACATAGTGTCATTGGAACCAGTCGACAGATCGAACGATCCAAAGAGTGATTCGTCGGGCTCGATTGCTGCGACTTGAGGGGTGGCCGTATGTCGAGCCACCGCATATTTCACCCACAGCTGAATCCACGACCGTCCGGATCACTTGCGGCGGTGTACAGCAGGGAGAGTGGATGACGCGGGAGTTGATCGATACTGGGTCGACAGCTGCTGCAGGAGGACGCTGCAGGCACTCGCGGGGAAGTGTGCTGCCCCGTGGATGGGAAGGGCCTCGACGTCGAGGGGGGCCTCTTGGAGCCAGGCGGAGTCGTCAGCGACGAAAACGAGCGCGCCGAGACGGATCTCGCGGCCCAAAGCCAAACCACCGCCGGAAACCATGTTGATGAAGATCGGAAAAATTGTAACCTCACCGGAAGTCGCTAAGACACCGGCCCCATGGTGGGCGCCAACTTTCGTGGGGGCAAGTCTGACAGTAAGAATAGGGGGTATGTAGGAGGAGGCAAGGCCCTAGCTACGGCAAGGTTGTGCACGCAAGGTTTACGAGTTCAGGCCCTTGTCAGAGGAAGTAATAGACCTACGTCTCGGTGCCCGGAGGCTAGTCAACTGGATTATGTGTGAAAGTTACAGGGGGTGCGAACCCTTGTGCCAGAGGTGGGGGTGGCTTATATAGAGTGCCCCAGGCCCCTCAGTTACACAGGGTTCAATGTACATTAAGGTAGGGGCGTTACTGGTAACACTAGCAATAAATGACTATAATGACCTTAAGACTACGGAGTGAATGCCTGACCGTTGCCATCCTAGGGTGGCTTTAGATCTTCTGTACTGAGGGTGATTCTTTGTACGGTCGAGTGACTCTTTGTACGGTCGAGTGACTCTATCTTGGTCGAGTGGAATTGGGTTATCCGAGTGGGATGACTGGTCGAGTGGGTTGCACTCCAAGGTGATTTTAGTCGGTATCTTCTGTTGTACTTTGAATGTCCTTGACTTTAGGGCAGTGTCCTTGGGTAGGGCGTCTAGGTCAGGCCCATGACCCTACCCTAGGTACATGTCATCATTAATGGGCTCTACGTCACTCTTGGATGCGGAGCGGGACCTGAGGAGATGTTTGAAGAATAAACTTCTAGGGATGTGTTCTCTCGAGAAAACTATTGCAAGGCAGCGTTCGAGATTATTGCAACTGCGGGAGGGGGATGGAAGCACGAGGCTCTTCCATCAGCAAGCGAGCCATAGACAGAGGAAAAACATTCTCCGATCGGTGAAGTATAACGGGAACATGTACTCTGGCCAGGATGAGGTGGCGTCCGTGGTGGATGCTTACTATGGCGCGACCTTTGGCACTGCGGAGCTGATGACCCACAAGTATAGGGGATCATCGTAGTCCTTTCGATAAGTAAGAGTGTCAAACCCAACGAGGAGCAGAAGGAAATGATAAGCGGTTTTCAGCCAGGTATTCTCTGCAAGCACTGAAATTATAGGTAACAAATAGTTTTGTGATATGATAATTTGTAACGAGCAACAAGTAACAAAAGTAAATAAAGTGCAGCAAGGTGGCCCAATCCTTTTTGTAGCAAAGGACAAGCCTGAACAAACTCTTATATAGAGAAAAGCGCTCCCGAGGACACATGGGAATTATCGTCAAGCTAGGTTTCATCACGTTCATATGATTCGCGTTCGGTACTTTGATAATTTGATATGTGGGTGGACCGGTGCTTGGGTGCTGTCCTTACTTGGACAAGCATCCCACTTATGATTAACCCCTATTGCAAGCATCCGCAACTACAAAATAAGTATTAAGGTAAACCTAACTGTCGGTGTCAAAACCGGCGGATCTCGGGTAGGGGGTCCCGAACTGTGCGTCTAGGCGGATGGTAACAGGAGACAAGGGACACGATGTTTTTACCCAGGTTCGGGCCCTCTCGATGGAGGTAAAACCCTACTCCTGCTTGATTAATATTGATGATATGGGTAGTACAAGAGTAGATCTACCACGAGATCGAGAGGCTAAACCCTAGAAGCTAGCCTATGGTATGATTGTTGTTAGTCCCACGGACTAAAACCCTTCGGTTTATATAGACACCTTTGAATAGGGTTAGGGTTACACTGAGTTGGTTACAATGGTAGGAGATCTACATATCCAGATCGCCAAGCTTGCCTTGCACGCCAAGGAAAGTCCCATCCGGAAACGGAAGAAGTCTTCAATCTTGTATCTTCATAGTCCAGAGTCCGCCAAAGATGATAGTTCGCTATCAGGACACCCCTAGTCCAGACTCCTCGGTAGCCCTGAACCAGGCTTCAATGACGACGACTCCGCGGCGCATATTGTCTTGACACTGCAAAGCGGGTTCCTCCTCCGAATTCTTCATAGAAGGTTTTGAACACAAGGATAGTGTCCGGCTCTGCAAAACAAGTTCCACATACCACCGTAGAGAGAATAACCTTTACACAGATCTGCTGACGTATTCCGCGTCGTGACATCACACCACGGCCAAGCCTTTATTCAAATCGTTTTTTACTGTTCCACCTCAGCGCGTTTAGCGAGGCGCTTTCCTTGGCACGTCTTATCAAAGCGGAGATCATGCCCCTTTATTCCGGGATTCTCATCAATACGGGCGTGGGTAACCCAACCGTGCCATTGATTACGGCACTTGGGAGATAAGCGAGTTTTACCAGGCTGGCGGGGGACGCATAGCTTCGTCCGTCCATATAAGGGGATAAGGATCTACCCTTTTCACCTACGCCTTCTTCCTCCTTTGCTCATCCATTTCCGCGCACTCGAGCTCCAGCGCCCAAGTCCGCACATCCCTCCTCGACCTTCTCCAGCCATGTCCGGAGCGGGAGGCAAGTGGATGGTCTCCTCCGTCACGGAGGGTCAAGTAAAAAAGCTGCGGAAGGCCGGATACTTGTCCGGCGACATCGCGCATCGGCTGCCCAACGCGGGGCAGCTCATCCCCACCCCTAGGCCCCATGAGAGGGTGGTGTTTCTCACCCACTTCCTCCGCGGACTGGGTTTTCCACTTCACCCATTCGTCCGGGGGCTCATGTTCTACTATGGCCTAGATTTCCACGATCTGGCCCCAAATTTCGTCCTCAACATCTCGGCGTTTATCGTCGTGTGCGAGGCCTTCCTCTGCATCCAGCCCCACTTCGCCCATGGTGAAGACCTTCAACGCTGTCGAAGGTAGTGGGCGGCCGTCAAGCGGAGTGCGGAGGCGCCATGGTTGGCAAGATGGCCAATGTCCTATGGCCCGAGGGCTCCTTTGTGGAGACCGTGAAGGGGTGGCAATCGGGGTGGTTCTACATCACCGAACCGCGCGACCCTAAATGGGCGGCGGCCCCCGAATTCGGTCTGGTTTTCCCACGCGGCTCACTTCTTGGAAGGAGACGGGCCTGGCGTGGGGTAATCCGGAAGAGCTGACCGGACTCCAAACCTGCATGCAAACCCTGGTGAACAAGAATCTCAGGCTTGTCAACGTGATCCAGGTTATGCTCATCCGCCGGATCCTCCCCTGCCAACAACGGGCCTTCAAATTGTGGGAGTTCGATCCGGAGCGGCACCAGACTCTGAAAAGGCTCTTCGACACTACGTATGAAGATGCCTGGAAGGCGCTGTTTAAGGGTGCCGAGGCTCCCTCATCCGCTACCGAGGATCGCGGATTCAGCTCACAGCGTCAAGCCACCGAGGTGAGCTATTTTGCCCTTTACGGGACTCTTGTTTTTCATAGTTTGATTCTATGCGGGATCTAAACTCCCTTACCTTTGACAGGACTGGCAGAACACGTCCGGGCAGGTTAACCGTCCGCTCCTTGCCGAAGATTCATGAGACGCCCGCTTGGCGGGCTGTTGGTTCCGGCGCCGCACGTGGTGCCGGAGAAGAAGGCCAAGAAGAAGGCCACGGGAACTCGAAGGAGTGCCCGGTGCCCGGTGCCGTCGGAGTCATCGTCCGATGACTCTGAGGCGGAATCCTCCCGTGAAAACGAGGAGGAGGAAAAAGAAGCTTCTCCCCCAGCAGGGGGAGAGAAGAAAAGGAAGGTCGCCCCGACTGGGGAGGCCGGAGGGTCCAAGAAGGGAAGGACCCTTCCTCCGAACGTCTCCACCAACGCCGACGACGACGAGGAGGAGTGGCCCTCGAGGGCCAAGCCCCTGGCGAGATCGTAAGTGTCCGGATTCTGAATAGCTCATGGCTTTTTCATTTATCACATAGTGTCTTCTAATGACGAACAACTATGCAGCCCGCCCAAAGACGAGTTGGCTGCTTCGTCGAGTGGGTCCCTGGATCCGTCGGATGTGGGAAGCGATTCACTTCCGGCCGCCTCCTCTCCTTGCGCTACTGATGACGCCGAGGTGGGGCCCCAAGAGGGGCCTGGCCAGGAGGAGGTGGCCCAAGGGGTGCCGCAAGGCAGCCCCCCGGACTCCAAGCGCGAGGGGAATAAAACCCCCAAGGGCTCTAAGTCCGACCCGGGTCCGGACTCCGTACCGGAACCTTCAGTGGTTCCGAAGTCCGGCAGGTGGCCCCTTCGTAAGAAGGGCAAGACGCCGGTGACCTCCGTCCAACCAAAGGAACCAGATAGCTTGCTAGAGGCGCTTAGCAGCGCCTCCATCGAGGAGGAGCACCTCACTGTTATGAGTGTGGTGATCCAGAAAGTTCAGTCCGCCAAGAGCGGGCTGACTGAAGCCTGCAACAGCCTTCTAACAGGCTTTGAGGTAAGTTTTTAATATGTGTAAGAAGATTACCGCATAGACAGAGCCCTCGATGCTTAGTTCGGTGTTCGGAAAGAAAAGCCGAGGCGAGGATCTAAAAGATATACGCAGGAGTCTAACATAAGTATGTCAATATGGGAATGCAGGCGCTCTTGACCTCTGCAAGACCGATCATGGAGGTCAAGATTACTTTGAAGGAGAGCCTCGAGCGGTCCGAGAACGAGCTCGGCCGTGCCAAGAAGCAGCTTGAGGACAAGGAAGGTAAGTAATACCTTATGGGATTATATATATATATATATAAGAAATGTGGTTGCAAAAAATAATAGGAATAACGTGGGTACCGCAAGGGCTACGAACGAGGTGGCGACTGTGAAGGAAGCGGTGTCCGCGGCCGAAAACAAAGCGGCCGCAGAGCGCACCGAGCGAGAGAAGCAAGAGGCATAGGTGGCGTAGGTGCGGCAAGAGCTCCAGGCTCTCATGGAAAAACATGAGAGTTTGGAGCGCGATTCGAAGACTCGAGAGTCCGAGCTTGCCTCTGCCCTTGAGAGTGCCAAGGCCGCTAAGGCCGAAGCCCAAAAAAGCCCTCCAGGAGATTGAGGTTATGAAGAAGATAGCGGCGGGTAAGGCATTCTTTATGCAAAGCAAGCATGTGAAAGTCAATTATCTGTTACTTATCCGAATCCGGAGCTCTCCAGGAGCCTTCGCAGATCTGCCCGCAGTGTGTCCGATGCCGCCGCTTTCTACTGAGCCGAAGAAGGGAGCTCGACGGAGAAGGTGTCCCGGTGCCCTTGAGCGACCAGCTGAAGCAGCTGGTCGAGCTCCACAAGGTCGCCGAACAGGCCATAAATGGCCTTATAGCTCGGTGTGGCCCGAGGAAGTCATGCCAGGAGCTACTTGGGCTAGTAAGGGCGGGCGGTGGTGGGCCTTTGTCCACGGATTGAAGTCATCAAGCGCTCCGTCTGCATTGAAGGTGCCGAGGGCCCTTGCCCGCTTAAGGTGCTTTGGGCAAGCTGGACGCTGAGAAGCTTGTGACGGACAGACCACCGCCAGGCAAGGATTATCGCAAGCCCGAAATGTATTATGAGGGCGTCCTGAAGGGTGCCCGTCTTATAGCGGGTGAATGCTCCAAAGATGTAATATTTGAGTAGACTCTCATTTGTTATCCTGTACGCTGAAAACTTGTTCATATGTGCTAAGCAACGCTTTTGAATTTAAAATATTACCTTCTGTTCGGCCGTTTATCAAATTTGAGAGATGGCGAGTCGTTGGCTTCAGCCCCCATGCCACGAGTGCTGGGGTGTTCAGGATGAACTTGAGCGCTCTTGTTCCCATTCTTGGGTCCTTCGAGGGAGGCGCTCAACGCAACGAACCAGGCAACCGGACTATAATGCTTGAACACTCTCACTTAGACATAGAATTCTATAATTTTAAATTTGGGCGAAGCCCCTACTATTCGGAAGACCGAGTTCGGGGCGCTATCCATGCCTTGACCGGACAATGCCGACTCCTCGCTCTAAGCGGCATAAGTCTTTAGGGGCTCGAAAAAACCTCTCGAACAGCGACCGGCTCTCACCCTATCATGACGGTCAGTTTTAGCTTTCTCCACTGAGGTGCTCAACCCAGCTCAACCGGGGCACAATCGCAGTGGTTCTCCCAGCGCTACCTTAGCCGATATAACGGAACGTAAGGTACCAAAACATGGGAGCCGGGCAAACCCAAATATTGACCCAAGACATGATTCGGAGCCGATGCATATAATGCTATAAGTTCGGGGTGCCGCACTTGTGGAAGTGTTCGGACTTATCACACCATACTTTGGGGTTCATAAGCCCCTGGTGTAGTGGCCGTACCAAAGTGTACGGTTGCACAATGTCATAACTGAACATATATAAAAAAGGGAATGCAATAATAGGCAAAAGCTATATATTGTTTATTCAAAAGAGACTGCAATGAAAGCAGAACGATACAAATAGTGCGATAAGCAAGGAACGGGACTTTTGACATGTCCCCCTCCAGGGGTAAGCTTGCGGGATTTTATGTAAAACAGGTATACTGCTCGTAATAGAGACCACCTGGACACTCGGCGTGGCTTTCTGCTTCCCTGGCTGTTGCATCGTGAGTTCGGCGATTCTAATGCCGGACGGGGCTTCTCGAAAACGGAGTCCTGAAAGTAAGAGAAAAAGAAAAAGAAAGAATGACACAATCGGGAGCCCCCAGTGCGGTTAAGCCGCATGATGGGCATGCCGTGGTCGTGCCCCTCCCCCTATGCCCATGGTATTTCCAGAGCGTAGTTATGTACGCGTAGTACTGGTTTCGCAATTTTGCGAGGGTTGGGGTTGGGGCCGCATTGCTACGCGTGTTCGAAACGTGCCAGGCGGTCTTGTTGTAGGTTACTCCGGGCGCGCTTGACGGTGTCCGGCCGTTTAATAGCCGGACTCGAGAGTTGCCTTGGAAGGCTGCTTTGCGCTTCTGCCGCAAGGGCCGCCGTATGCCCCTCCGTTCGAAGAGAGCGTTCGGTGTTTCCATTGACCGTGATTACTGCTCGAGGGCCTGGTATATTGAGCTTGAGGTACGCGTAGTGCGGCACCGCATTGAACTTTGCGAATGCGGTTCGTCCGAGCAGTGCGTGATAGCCGCTGCGGAACGGGACTATGTCGAAGATTAACTCCTCGCCCGAAATTATCCGGGATCCGAAGACCACTTCGGTGTAAGCGAGCCTGCATAGCTTGGCCTCTACACTGGTATGACGCCTTTGAAGGTCGTCTTTGTGGGTTTAATCCTTGAGGGGTCTATGCCCATTTTGCGCACTGTATCCTGATAAATCAGGTTTAGGCTGCTGCCGCCGTCCATCAGGACTCTGGTGAGGTGAAATCCGTCAATGATTATGTCAAGAACCAATGCGGTGAAACCACCGTGACGGATGCTAGTGGGGTGGTCCCTTCGGTTGAAACTGATTGGGCAGGAAGACCACGGGTTGAACTTTGGGGCGACTGGCTCCATCGCATATACGTCCCGTAGTGCACGCTTCCGCTCCCTTTTGGGTATGTGGGTTGCGTATATCATGTTCACTGTCCGCACTTGTGGGGGGAAGCCCTTCTATCCTCTGTTGTTCGGCGGCCGGGGCTCCTCCTCGTCATCGCTATGTAGCCCCTTGTCATTGTTTTCGGCATTTAACTTTCCTGCCTGCTTGAACACCTAACAATCCCTGTTGGTGTCGTTGGTTGGCTTTTTGGGGGTGCCGTGTATCTGGCACGAGCGATCGAGTATTCGGTCCAAGTTGGACGGGCCCTGGGTATTTCTCTTGAATGGATTTTTCCGCTGACCGGGTTTAGAGCCTCTGAATCTGGCATTGACTGCCGTATCCTTAGCATTATCGCCGTTAATGCGGCGCTTGTGCTTGTTGCGATGCGACCTGCCATTGTTGTCCTTGGTATCCGAACTACCAGGGTTTTTGGTCAGGTTGTTACTTCGAGCTAGCCAGTTGTCCTCTCCCACGCAAAAGCGGGTCATGAGTGTGGTGAGGGCTGCCATGGATTTCGGCTTCTCCTGCCCTAGGTGCCGGGCGAGCCACTCGTCGCGGATGTTGTGTTTGAAGGCCGCTAGTGCCTCTGCATCTGGACCGTCGACGATTTGGTTTTTCTTTGTTAGGAACCGTGTCCAGAATTGTCTGGCCGATTCCTCTGGCTGCTGAATTATATGGCTAAGGTCATCGGCGTCTGGTGGTCGCACATATGTGCCCTGGAAGTTGTCGAGGAATGCGGCTTCCAGATCTTCCCAACAACCGATTGACTCTGCTGGCAAGCTGTTGAGCCAATGCCGAGCTGGTCCTTTAAGCTTGAGTGGGAGGTATTTGATGGCGTGTAGATCATCGCCGTGGGCCATGTGGATATGAAGGAGATAGTCCTCGATCCAAACCGCAGGATCTGTTGTGCCATCGTATGATTCGATGTTTACGGGTTTAAAACCCTCAGGGATTTGATGATCCATTACTTCATCTGTGAAGCATAGTGGGTGTGCGGCGCCTCTGTATTGGGCTATATCATGACGTAGCTCAAGTGAGCTTTGTCTATTGTGTTCGGCCCGGCCGGAATTGCTGTATCCGGCGTGACGGTTGTCATCACGTGTCATGGGGCACCCACGCGATCTGGAGATCGATCTTGTTTGCCTTGCCTTATCCTCCAATATATCTCGCAAGTCCGGTGCATTTTCCCGTGCCCTAGTACTTTTTGAGCGGCGCGAGGGTGCGGCTTGAGTGTAGGGCCGAGAGGCCTCTCTGTCGCGGCCACGAGGTGGCCGGTCGGCTGCGTCGTATGCTGGTGATGTAGGTCTGGGTGCTTCCTCCTATAATCGGGGTAGCAGCCTGAGTTTTGGGTAGCTCTTGGAGGGGTGTTCGAGTTCGTACTCTTCGGCTGCAAGGACTTCAGTCCATCTATCAGCTAGCAGGTCTTGGTCAGCTCTAAGCTGTTGCTGCTCTTTCTTGAGGCTGCTTGTCGTGGCCATAAGCCTGCGTTTAAAACGCTCTTGTTCGACGGGATCCTCAGGCACGACGAATTCGTCGTCGTCGAGGCTTGCCTCGTCTTCGGAGGGAGGCATATAATTATCGTCCTCTACCTCTTTGTCTGCCGCTCTGTCATGCGGGCTGGCTTCTCCGTCCTCCTGTGCTGAATCTTGCTGGAGGAGGTTGTCTTCGGCACTGTCCGGGGTGTTATTATCTCCTGTGCCGGAATCATCGTTTTTGCTGTGGCGGGATTTAGAGCTGCGCCGCTGACGCCGGCGCTTAGGCTGTTTCTTGGAGGGGTCATCCTCCGCTGTTCCATCGCCATTCCCATCTTTTGGGATGTCCACCATGTATATGTCGTATGACGAGGTGGCCTTCCAGTGCCCTGTGGGCGCTAGTTCTTGGTCGTCTCCGGCATCGTCGTCCATACCGTCGATGTCATCAGAGTCAAAGTCAAGCATGTCGGTTAAATCGTCGACAGTGGCTATAAAGTGGGTGGTGGGTGGGCTTTGAATTTCTTCGTCGTCTGCATCCCAACCTTCCTGACCGTAGTTCGGCCAGGGCTCTCCTGATAAAGTGAGAGACTTTAATGAGTTCAGGATGTCGCCAAAGGGCGAGTGCTGAAAGATGTCCGCGGCGGTGAACTCCATAACCGGCGCCCAATCGACTGGGAGGGGCGCAGAAGGTTCGGAGTCCGGAGAGGAGTCCGGCACCTTGGAGTCACGAGCTTCGCAAAGGACAGGGATGGTGTTCGGCTCGATCGCCGTAGAGATCTCAGCCTCCGAGGTGGTGTCCAGCCACTCATCCTCGATCGGCGAAGTCGGCTCCGAACTAAAGGTCAGAGCGGACTCTAGCGCGGCTTCTAGGGTACTGTTCGGCGGCAGAGCTAGATCATGCCCATCGAGACAGTGTGGCGCGCGCGGCTGTGGCTCGAATCCGTCGAAGATCAAGTCCCCGCAGATGTCGGCCGTAGTTCAAACTCCGAATTTGACACGATGGCTGGGGCGAGCTTCGATCTGCTCCGGATGGCCTAACGAATTGGCCCGCAGTGCAAAGCCGCCGAATACAAAGATCTGTTCGGGAAGAAAAGTCTCACCCTGGACCGCGTTGTTGTTGATGATCGAAGGAGCCATTGGGCCTATAGGTGACGACACAGAGGAACTCTCAATGAAAGCACCAATGTCGGTGTCAAAACCGGCGGATCTCGGGTAGGGGTCCCGAATCGTGCGTCTAGGCGGATGGTAACAGGAGACAAGGGACACGATGTTTTTACCTGTGTTCGGGCCCTCTCGATGGAGGTAAAACCCTACTCCGCTTGATTAATATTGATGATATGGGTAGTACAAGAGTAGATCTACCACGAGATCGAGAGGCTAAACCCTAGAAGCTAGCCTATGGTATGATTGTTGTTCATCCCACGGACTAAAACCCTTCGGTTATATAGACACCGAATAGGGTTAGGGTTACACAGAGTTGGTTACAATGGTAGGAGATCTACATATCCGTATCGCCAAGCTTGCCTTCCACGCCAAGGAAAGTCCCATCTGGACACGGGACGAAGTCTTCAATCTTGTATCTTCATAGTCCAGGAGTCCGGCCAAAGATGATAGTTCGGCTATCCGGACACCCCCTAGTCCAGGACTCCCTCACTAACCATAGCATGAAACATATGGATCGAAATCAGCCCCTTACGAAGCTAC
Organism: Aegilops longissima; assembly: GCA_021605205.1. NCBI lineage: Eukaryota > Viridiplantae > Streptophyta > Magnoliopsida > Poales > Poaceae > Aegilops > Aegilops longissima. Next base: position 221,502,914 of record CM038681.1, read on the forward strand.
GCATAAACTAGGATTTAAGCTTCTGTCACTCTAGCAACCCATCATCTACTTATTGCTTCCCAATGCCTTCCTCTAGGCCCAAATAATGGTGAAGTGTCATGTAGTCGACGTTCACATAACACCACTAGAGGAGAGACAACATACATCTCATCAAAATATCGAACGAATACCAAATTCACATGACTACTAATAGAAGACTTCTCCCATGTCCTCAGGAACAAACGTAACTACTCACAAAGCATATTCATGTTCATAATCAGAGGAGTATTAATATGCATAAAGGATCTGAACATATGACCTTCCACCAAGTAAACCAACTAGCATCAACTACAAGGAGTAATCAACACTATTAGCAACCTACAGGTACCAATCCCAGGCTATGAGACAAGAATTGGATACAAGAGATGAACTAGGGTTTGAGAGGAGATGGTGCTGGTGAAGATGTTGATGTTGATTGCCCTCTCCCGATGAGAGGAGCGTTGGTCATGATGATGGCGATGATTTCCCCCTCCTGGAGGGAAGTGTCCCCAGCAGAACAGCTCTACTGGAGCCCTAGATTGGTTCCTCCAAGGTTCCGCCTCGTGGCGGCGGAGTCTCGTCCCGAAAGCTTGCTTATGATTTTTCTTCGGACGAAAGACTTCATATAGCAGAAGATGGACACCGGAGGGCCACCAGGGGGCCCACGAGGCAGGGGGCGCCCAGGGGGGTAGGGCGCGCCCCCACCCTCGTGGCCAAGGTGTGGGCCCCCTCTGGTATTTCTTCCGCCCAATATTTTTTATTATTTCCAAAAATGACTTTCGTGGAGTTTCAGGACTTTTGGAGTTGTGCAGAATAGGTCTCTAATATTTGCTCCTTTTCCAGCCCAGAATTCCAGCTGCCGACATTCTCCCACCTTATGTAAACCTTGTAAAATAAGAGAGAATAGGCATAAGTATTGTGACATAATGTGTAATAACAACCCATAATGCAATAAATATCGATATAAAAGCATGATGCAATATGGACGTATCAGGAGCCACGGAGTTACACACTAAACCTCCATGAGCTGGACCTGCCACAACTAGATTTATCACAGTTGGAGGAGCCCTTCACCATGGAGGAAGTGGAAAACGTGATCAAATGTATGCCTCTGGACAAGGCACCAGGGCCGGATGGGTTCACGGTCCGATTCTATGCCACGTGTTGGAACATCATAAAGGTGGATCTCATGAAGGACATGAACTGTTTCTACAGGGGTGATGTGAGGGGCATGGCCGCTATCAACAAATCACTAGTCACTCTTTTGCCCAAGAAGGATGGTGCCTTGGAGGTGGGCGACTTTAGGCCGATTAACCTCGTGCATGGGGCTATTAAAATCTTCGAGAAGGTGCTTGCGTGTATATTGGTGGTGGAACTTCTGAAGCTTGTGGGGAATCATCAAAGCGCCATCGTGAAAGGTCGATCGCTGCATGATAATTTCATGTTGGTTCAAAGTACTGCCTGTCGGTGTCAAAACCGGCGGATCTCGGGTAGGGGGTCCCAAACTGTGTGTCTAGGGTCGATGGTAACAGGAGACGGGGGATGTTTACCCAGGTTTGAGCCCTCTTGATGGAGGTAATACCCTACTTACTGCTTGATTGATCTTGATGAATATGAGGATTACAAGAGTTGATCTACCATGAGATCATAATGGCTAAACCCTAGATGTCTAGCCTGTATGATTATGATTGCCTCTACGGACTAACCCCTCCGGTTTATATAGACACCGGAGGGGCCTAGGGTTGTACAGAGTCGGTTTACAAAGGAAGGAATCTACATATCCGAACGCCAAGCTTGCCGTCCACGCAAAGGAGAGTCCCATTCGGACACGGGAAGAAGTCTTTTGTCTTGTATCTTCGTAGCCCATTAGTCCGGCCCATGTTATATAGTCCGGACGCCCGAGGACCCCTTAATCCAGGATTCCCTCAGTAGCCCCTAAACCAGGCTTCAATGACAATGTGTCCCGCACGCAGATTGTCTTCGGCATTGCAAGGAGGGTTCCTCCTCCGAATACTCGAAATAGCCTTCGAACACAAAAACTAGGTCCGGCTCTGCAAAACAAGTACCACACACACACACACACAGTATAATATTTCACGAGTCCAATCTACTGACAACTTTTGTAGCGTGACAACACGTCACTATGATGACCCACAAGTATAGGGGATCTATCGTAGTCCTTTCGATAAGTAAGAGTGTCGAACCCAACGAGGAGCAGAAGGAAATGATAAGCGGTTTTCAACAAGGTATTCTTTGCAAGTACTGAAATAAGTGGTAACAGATAGTTCTGTGATAGGATAATTTGTAACGAGTAACAAGTAACAAAAGTAAATAAAGTGCAGCAAGGTGGCCCAATCCTTTTTGTAGCAAAGGACAAGCCTGGACAAACTCTTATATGGAGAAAAGTGCTCCCAAGGACACATGGGAATATCGTCAAGCTAGTTTTCATCACGTTCATATGATTCGCGTTCGGTACTTTGATAATTTGATATGTGGGTGGACCGGTGCTTGGGTGCTGTTCTTACTTGAACAAGCATCCCACTTATGATTAACCTCTATTGCAAGCATCCACAACTACAACAAAAGTATTAAGGTAAACCTAACCATAGCATGAAACATATGGATCCAAATCAGCCCCTCACGGCTAAACGAATAAACTTGGGTTTAAGCTTCATCACTCTAGCAACCCATCATCTACTTATTACTTCCCAATGCCTTCCTCTAGGCCCAAATAATGGTGAAGTGTTATGTAGTCGACGTTCACATAACACCACTAGAGGATAGACAACATACATCTCATCAAAATATCGAACGAATACCAAATTCACATGACTACTAATAGCAAGACTTCTCCCATGTCCTCAGGAACAAACGTAACTACTCACAAAGCATATTCATGTTCATAATCAGTGTCACCGCCCTAGCTTAGCCTTTGCTTGTCCTTGCATGATCATCATATAATCATGTTTAATTTTCTCAGAAACTTGAAATGGGGTTGTTGCAACCCTAGCACCTAATGAATTCAACTAGGTTCAATAGAAATATTTTCAATAATCCCAAATGCCCATTAGAAAAGTTCATGATTTTTGTTAAAGGTGAAAACCTCTGCCAAAAGTCATGCACATATTTCTAGGCCATTCTGGATTTTTGAATTAATTCATATTGTATTTGCATTTGTGCATTTAAATGCCATAAATTATTTTAAATGCTCAAATAATCATAAACTAAAATGCTTATTGTAGGATATATTCTAAATAGTAGCCATGATTAGTTTCATGATTTTTGGTAACGCCCTGGCATTTTTAATAAAGCCCTAAAGTCTACAGAATAATAGAAAACATTAATAAATAGAAAGGCAGAGAGGAGAGAAACTCGCTTTGCCCTTACTCGGCGCCACTGCGCCCGAGAAGCCGCCCAGCCCACCGGCACCGCCACCATCTCCTCCTCTCGCCAGAGGATAGGAGGCGCGTGGCATGGCTGGCCTGGGCACGCGCCTGGCCACCTCCTGCTTGCTGCCGACCTCCTAGCGCTGGCTACGGACACCGCGCTACCTCCCTGGACCCCCTCGACCGCTCCCCTCTCCCCCTGCCTCGCCTCTCTCGCTCTCTCTCCCGAGGCCGAGCGAGCTCGTCGCCGCCGCTCGTCGCCTACGTAGCCACAGCCTCCCCCTCGACCTCCCTCCGTGCTCTGAAGGACCGCCACGACCGCCTCTTCCTCCTCGTAGACTCGCTCGACGCCGGACGCCTCGCAGCACCCTCCCCGACCCCTTCATCCTCCTCGGGTCGCCGGAGATCCGCCTCGCCGCCCCGCTCGCTCCGACACCTCCCCGACCTCGCCGTTGCCTCTACTGGATCCGCTGTGAGCTCCCGAGCATTTCCCCCCTTCTCCCCGTAGTGAATCTCTTCCCCTAACCAGCCTAGCCACCGGAGCCGTGAGCTCCTCGGCGCCGGCAATGGCGCAGTCGTGGCCATAGTCGTTGCAGCTCGCGTACGAGCACACCAATGTGCCTAGAGCCTTCCCAGGAACCCGTGGATCCCCTCGGCTGCTCTCGCTGTGCCCCATAGCACCGCGGCCATCAAACCCGTGCTTCGGCCGCCGCCAAACCTCGACGCCGGCGTACTTCCCGGCCACACTAGCTCCAACCAGCGGCACTACTAGATGCGGCGCACTCCCAGGAGTCGAGCAAGCCTAACCGCGCGACGAACCATCGCCGGTCGGCGATTTCCGAAGATCTCCGCCGCGGTTTGTGTCACCGGCGGCTAAACGCCGGTGGGCCGACGTGGCAACGTCGTTAACTGCTAATGACGGGGCTAACTAACCCCCTCTCTCACTGACTACTGGGCCCCACGCCCTTAACTAACACCAGTTAATTTCTACTTAGCTTTATTTAATCACAGTGGCCCCACGCGCCGACGTTGACCTCGCTGACGTGGCCATTGACTGGCCCCACATGTCAGTGACCCTAACTAGCACCGTGACACTGACCAGTGGGACCCACTGGTCAGGTTTGACCTGGACGGCGCCTGTTGACCTGCTGAGGTCAGCATGACCTAATGCTGACGCAATAAATCATTTTCTGGTTTTTAAATAAATCAGGAAATTCCAGAAATTGCCTAAACTTCTAAAAATCATAGAAATTCAACCGTAGCTCAGAATGAAATAAATTATATATGAAAAATTATCAGAAAAATTCAAGGAATCCAACTGTACCATTTTCATGCATGTTTGAACAATGTTTGTCCTCTGTTTTGGACAAAACAAATAAAGGGCATTTAAATAATAATATATGGAGTTGGAATTTGAATCTTGGATTCAAACCAACTTCATTTAATCTGTTCTAGCTTGCATTAGCCCAAAACACATTCATATTTCCATGTCATGATCATGCATCATATTGTTGCATTGCATCGATTGTGTCCCTCTTTGTTTGCCGGTAATTGTCCCCCTTTAGTAGATGTTGTACCGGTGATGAGATCGATGACACCAATGAAGAACTATATTATCTTCAGAAGTGCCAAGCAAGCAAAACCCCCTTGTTCATTCTGATACAATCCCACTCTCTCGGTCCTGCTCTCTTTTACTGCATTAGGACAACAACGATTCATCTGTTACTTGCTGCGGTAGCTGAACCCCTTTATCCTCTGCATGACCTGTCTTTCCACAGTAAATAGATGAAACCCACTAGCATGAGTAGGAGTTGTTTGAGCCTGTTGTGCCTACTCAATCATGCTTGTTTGTCATGCCTCATCGCTTAGAGTTGAGTCAGTCCGATTCATCGGGAATGAATTGGAATGGTGATGAACATGTCCATCGTGTGTGAGCTAAGTGTGTGAATACGATTTGGTAAAGGTAGCGGTGAGAGGCCATGTAGGAGTACATGGTGGGTTGTCTCATTGAAATCGCCCTCGTGAACTGAAGTTCGTGTTTGTGATCCATGAACAGCTACGACCACACATTGGGATCCTTAATTGACTCTCTCGGCTTCTTAACCACCCTTGTCCTCTGTCCAGGAGTTGCAAGTAGTTTCTGGTGTTTGTAGTATGTTGGGGGCCGTGCGCAGCGCTGACCTGAGGGGTGGGCTGTGTTACGGTAGGCACGTGGCACGGTGTACCGGGCGCCCGTTTGGTGTCTCGGGAACCCTGCTCACATCGTTCGGGGCCGTATGTGGAAACCTCGGCCAGACTCCCTGCGGATGGAACCTGAATAGGCGATAAACCTGGACTAGAGACTTGAGTGTTTAGGTAGGCCGTGGCCGACACCCTCGCTGGGCTTCCGCTTGAAGGTTGCCGAGTACACATCGTGTAGCGGCGATAAGTGGTGAGAGCGTGTGTGAAGAAGTACACCCCTGCAGGGTTATAAATGATCTATTCGAATAGCCGCGTCCACGGTAAAGGACTTCTGGGTTGCCTATATCAGTTCATAGACAAGTGAAAGTGGATACTCTAAAATGCGCAAGATAAGCATGAGTGCTATGGATGGCGTTCTCGTAGGAAGACGGGATCGGATCCATAGTGGTGTATTGATTGGTGAATATGTGGACTCGTGTGCGCCACCTGAAAAGAGTTACTTGCAGTCGTAGTTTAGTTAGCCACCGAGTCAAAGCTGGCTTGCTGCAGTCAAACTCCATCACCCCCTTTGTTGATACCGATGCATATGTAGCTAGCTCTGATGTAAGTCTTGTTGGGTACATTTGTACTCACGTTTGCCTATTTTATTTTTGCAGAGAGACTTCAGTCTCGCTAGTAGTTCCGCGTGGACTTCGATGTTTAGCTTGATACCTCAGCTACGATCTTGTGCCCTCGGCAGGGTCTGGTAGATAGTCAGGCTTCTAAGCCCTTTTCATTTGTAGATGTCTGTACTCAGACATGTTAAGCTTCCGTTTGTGCTTTGACTTGTATGCTCTGAATGTTGGGTCATGATACCCATGTTTGTAATATCTCGCTCCTCGGAGCCTAATGAATAAATATTTGAGTCGTAGAGTTATGTTGTGATGCCATGTTGTATGTACTCATATCGGGCATATTGTGTGTATGATTGAAATGCCTGGTATGAGTGGGATCCGACAATCTAGTTGTTTATCCTTGGCAGCCTCTCATATGGGGAAATGTAGTCTAGTGCTTCCTGAGCGATAGTAGTCCGCTACAGCCCGGATCACCGAGTCTTGCTAGCCCAGACTACTGCTCGAACACTTGATCGGCCGGCATGTGATTCACCGTTCTGTGGTGTCTGTCCTTCGGGAAATGTCGCGGTGGCATCCGAGTCCTGCCTAGCCTGCTACAGCCCGGGTTACCGGAGTCCTGTTAGCCCAGTGCTACAGCCTGGATGTATACGTTGATGACCGACATGCTCGATGTGATTCATGTATGCCTGTCCCCATGGGTTAGCGCCGCTTTGGGTTCACGACTAGCCATGTCGGCCCGGGTTATCTGTCATATGGATGCTAGCGACACTATCATATACGTGAGCCAAAAGGCGCAAACAGTCCCGGGCCATGGTAAGGCGACACCTATGCGATTACCGTGCGTGAGGCCGCAAAGTGATATGAGGTGTTACCGGCTGGATCGATGTGACTTGGAATCGGGGTCCTGACAATCAGAGGGGTATTAATATGCATAAAGGATCTGAACATATGATCTTCCACCAAATAAACCAACTAGCATCAACTACAAGGAGTAATCAACACTACTAGCAACCTACTAGTACCAATCCCGGACTTGGAGACAAGAATTGGATACAAAAGATGAACTAGGGTTTTGAGAGGAGATGGTGCTGGTGAAGATGTTGATGGAGATTGCCCTCTCCCGATGAGAGGAGCGTTGGTGATGACGATGGCGATGATTTCCCCCTCCCGCTGGGAAGTGTCCCCGGCAGAACAGCTCTGCCGGAGCCCTAGATTGGTTCCGCCAAGGTTCCGCCTCGTGGCGGCGGAGTCTCGTTCCGAAAGGTTGCTTATGATTTTTTTCCTCGACGAAAGACCTCATATAGCAGAAGATGGCCACCGGAGAGCCAACAGGGGGCCCACGAGGCAGGGGGCGCGCCCAGGGGGGTAGGGCGTGCCCCCCACCCTCGTGGCCAGGTGGGGCCCCCTCTAACGTACTTCTTCCGCTCAATATTTTTTATTATTTCCAAAAATGACTTTCGTGGAGTTTCAGGACTTTTGGAGTTGTGCAGAATAGGTCTCTAATATTTGCTCATTTTCCAGCCCAGAATTCTAGCTGCCGGCATTCTCCCTCCTTATGTAAACCTTGTAAAATAAGAGAGAATAGGCATAAGTGTTGTGACATAACGTGTAATAACAGATCATAATGCAATAAATATCAATGTAAAAGCATGATGCAAAATGGACGTATCAACTCCCCCAAGCTTAGACCTCGCTTGTCCTCAAGTGGAAGCCAATAACGATAAATATGTCCGCATGTTTAGAGGTAGAGGTGTCGATAAAATAAAATACGGACATGAGGGCATCATGATTATTCTCATAACAGCAACATATATGGATATTGTCATATGATTTCTTATGCTCAAGTAATAATCTATTCAGAATGCAAAAGTATGAATCAGAAACTTTATTGAGAACTAGCAAACTATAATCCCAGTCATTGAAGCAATTGCAATTTATCATAACATCAGAAGGAGTCTATGTCAGATCTTTATAGCAAGTCCACATACTCAACTATCATTTAGTCTTTCATAATTGCTAACACTCACGCGATACTTGTGGTTACGGAGTTTTAATCGGGCACAGAGAAAGATAGGGGCTTATAGTTTCGCCTCCCAACCTTTTACCTCAAGGGTAATGTCAATAATAATAACTCATGCTCCCCTACATCCAATTAGATATATCTATCAGGATCTTTCCAACACACTGTGCTTGCCGAAGGATAAAATGTAAAAAGGAGAGGTGAAGATCACCATGACTCTTGCATAAGGTAGAAGATAATAGTAACAGATAGGCCCTTCGTAGAGGGAAGCAGAGGTTGCCATGCGCTTTTATGGTTGGATGCACAAAATCTTAATGCGAAAGAACGTCACTTTATATTGCCCCTTGTGATATGAACCTTTATTATGCAGTCCGTCGCTTTTATTTCTTCCACATCACAAGATCGTATAAAGCTTATTTCCTCCACACCAATCAATCATACATATTTAGAGAGCAATTTTTATTGCTTGCACCGATGACAACTTACTTGAAGGATCTTACTCAATCCATAGGTAGGTATGGTGGACTCTCATGGCAAAACTGGTTTAGGGATTTTTGGAAGCGCAAGTAGTATCTCTACTTGGTGCTAAGAATTTGTCTAGAATGAGGGGGAAAGGCAAGCTCAACATGTTGGATGATCCATGACAATATACTTTATCTCAGATATAAGAAAACATAACCCATTACGTTGTCTTTCTTGTCCAACATCAACTCTTTAGCATGTCATATTTTAATGAGTGCTCCCAATCATAAAAGATGTCCATGATAGTATATTTATATGTGAAACCTCTCTTTCTTTATTACTTCCTATTAATTGCAACGATGACCGAGGCTATGTTTGCCAACTCCCAACAACTTTTAATCATCATACTCTTTCTATGTGAAGTCATTACTCTTGATAAGATCAATATGATCTCTTTGTTTCTTTTTATTCTCTTCTCTTTTCTTTTATTCACTCAAGATCATAGCAAGATAATCAAGCCCTTGACTCAACACTAATCTTTATTATATATATAGCCCACGGACTCGATTACAAAGAGAGAACATAAAGCAAAAACTCAAAACTAGATCATGCCATAAACTTTTATTCTACTAGATCAAGATACTACTAATAGGATCGAACTAAGAAAAACGGTAAAGATAGGAGTGTGATGGTGATACGATACAGGGGCACCTCCCCCAAGCTTGGCAGTTGCCAAGCGGAGTGCCCATACCCATGTGATTATGTCTCCTTCTTTGTTGATGAAGGTGGAGGTGATGGTTTAGTTGATGGCGTAGGCTTCTCCCTTAGTTTGCGCTTGAGGACAGAATTTTGATCCCTCAAGTCATCAATCTCCTGCTCCAGGATTAGTATCTTTTTGCATAGTTACTGCTTGTTTTCCTGCAAGAGACAAAAAGGGATAAACTCGATCTTAAGTTTCTTCGCCCTATCAGGCAGGCTTGACTTTTTGAACTCCACATGCATGTCCCCAGGTTGAGGTAATGGGACTTCATCTTCATCTGAGCTCGTCTCCTCTTTTCTCTTGGGTTCATAGTCCTCTTCTTCTTCCGTAGTCCAACCACAATGCTCCACATCTTCATAGACCTTAGGATCTGCAAGGTAATCATCCACATAGCTTTCTCCTTCCGAATCCTGGGACGAAACGAAAACAGCAGGACAGCTCGAAACGAAAACAGAGGATAATTGCGTGATACAGGGGTCAAAACCTTCGGGAGATTATATAATGAATTTTTACCAACCAAAATATGTATCGTGCAAGAAAACGGAGTCCAGAAGGCACACGAGGTGCCCACGAGGTAGGGGGGCGCGCCCAGTAGGGTAGGGCGCGCCCTCCACCCTCGTGGAGGCCTCGTGTCCTTCCCGGACTACTTCTTATTTTTCTATGTTTCTAAATATTCCAAAACGGAGAAATATTGCCTTAAAAACTGTTATGGAGTCGGTTTACTTACCGTACCACATACCTATTCCTTTTCGGAGTCCGAAACGTTCCGGAAAGTTTCCCTTATGTATTCCTCCGGGGTCACGGTTTCAATAACATTGGTTTCAACATTTATGGGATTACCTGAGATATAATGTTTAATTCTTTGACCGTTCACCACCTTCGGATTTGTGCCTTCGAAGTTGTTGATTTTTATGGCACCGGAATGATAGACCTCCTCGATAACGTAAGGGCCTTCCCATTTAGAGAGAAGTTTTCCTGCAAAAAATCTTAAACAAGAGTTGTATAGCAATACATAATCACCTACATTGAACTCACGCTTTTGTATCCTTTTATCATGCCATCTTTTAAGTTTTTCTTTAAACAACTTGGCATTTTCATAAGCTTGGGTTCTCCATTCATCAAGTGAGCTAATATCAAATAACCTCTTCTCACCAGCAAGTTTGAAATCATAATTGAGCTCTTTAATAGCCCAATAAGCCTTATGTTCTAGTTCGAGAGGTAAGTGACATGCTTTTCCATAAACCATTTTATATGGAGACATACCCATAGGATTTTTATATGTAGTTTATAGGACCATAATGCATCATCAATTTTCTTGGACCAATTCTTTCTAGACCTATTGACAGTCTTTTGCAAAATTTATTTGAGCTCCATATTACTCAATTCTACTTGACCACTAGACTGTGGGTGATAAGGAGATGGAATTCTATGATTAACATCATACTTAGCGAGCATTTTACGGAAAGCACCATGAATAAAGTGTGAACCACCATCAGTCATCAAATATCTAGGGACTCCAAACCTCGGAAAAATAACTTCTTTAAGCATCTTAATAGAAGTGTTATGATCAGCACTACTAGTTGGAATAGCTTCTACCCACTTAGTAACGTAATCAACAGCAACTAAAATATGTGTATATCCATTAGAGGCAGGAAAAGGTCCCATATAATCAAAGCCCCAAACATCAAATGGTTCAATAACAAGTGAATAATTCATAGGCATTTCTTGAAGTCTACCAATATTACCAATTCTCTGACATTTATCACAAGATAAGACAAACTTACGGGCATCCTTGAAGAGAGTAGGCCAATAAAAACCGGATCGCAATACCTTATGTGCAGTTCTATCTCCAGCGTGGTGTCCTCCATAAGCTTCGGAGTGACACTTGCGTAGGATTTGTTCCTGTTCATGCTCAGGTACACAACGTCTAATAACACCATCTACTCCTTCTTTATAAAGATGTGGGTCATCCCAAAAATAATGTCTCAAGTCATAGAAGAACTTTTTCTTTTGCTGGTATGTGAAACTAGGTGGTATAAATTTAGCAACGATATAATTAGCATAATCAGCATACCACGGAGTACGAGAAGCATTTATGACATTTAATTGCTCATCAGGAAAGCTATCATCAATAGGTAGTGGGTCATCAAGAACATTTTCTAACCTAGACAAGTTGTCTGCAACGGGGTTCTCAGCTCCCTTTCTATCAACAATATGCAAATCAAATTCTTGTAGCAAGAGAACCCATCTAACAAGTCTAGACTTAGCATCTTTCTTTTCCATAAGATATTTAATAGCAGCATGATCTGTGTGAATAGTTACTTTAGAATCAACAATATAAGGCCTAAACTTATCACAAGCAAATACAACTGCTAGGAATTCTTTTTCAGTAGTAGCATAATTTCTCTGAGCATTGTCTAGAGTTTTACTAGCATATTGAATAACATTTAATTTCTTATCAACTCTTTGCCCTAGAATAGCACCTACAGCATAATCACTAGCATCACACATAATTTCAAAGGGTAAATTCCAATCAGGTGGCTGAACAATGGGTGCAGAGATCAATGCTTTCTTAAGTATTTCGAATGCTTCTACACAATCATCATCAAAGACAAATGGTATATATTTTTGTAATAAATTAGTCAGAGGCCTAGAAATTTTGGAGAAGTCCTTGATGAACCTCCTATAAAAACCAGCGTGACCAAGGAAACTTCTTATACCTTTGATGTCCTTGGGACATGGCATCTTTTCAATAGCATCAACCTTGGCTTTATCAACTTCAATACCTCTTTTAGAAACTTTATGCCCCAAGACAATACCTTCATTAACCATAAAGTGACACTTTTGCCAATTCAAGACAAGATTAGTTTCTTCACATCTCTACAAAACTCAATCAAGGTTGCTCAAGCAATCATCAAAAGAGGATCCGTAGACGGAGAAATCGTCCATGAAAACCTCACAAATCTTTTCACAAAAGTCAGAGAATATAGCCATCATGCATCTTTGAAAGGTAGCAGGTGCGTTACATAAACCAAAAGGCATACGTCTATAAGCAAAAGTACCAAACGGGCAAGTAAAAGTAGTCTTTGATTGATCATTGGTTGACACAGGTATTTGAGAGAAACCAGAATAACCATCTAGAAAGCAAAAATGTGTATATTTGCATAATCTTTCTAGCATTTGATCGATAAAAGGTAAGGGGTAATGATCTTTCTTATTAGCTTTATTTAATTTGCGGAAATCAATTACCATCCTATAACCTATAATAATTCTTTGCGGAATCAATTCATCTGTATCATTAGGAACAACAGTAATACCTCCCTTCTTAGGGACACAATGGACAGGACTTACCCACTGACTATCAGCAACGGGATAAATTATACCTGCCTCAAGGAGCTTTAGTATTTCCTTTCTTACCACTTCTTTCATTTTAGGATTCAGACGTCGTTGATGATCACGAACTGGTTTAGCATCTTCTTCCAGATTTATTTTATGTTGGCATAGAGTGGGACTAATGCCCTTAAGATCATCAAGAGTATATCCAATAGTAGCACGGTGCTTCTTTAGAGTTTTCAATAATCTCTCTTCTTCATGCTCTGAAAGGTTAGCACTAATAATAACAAGATATATCTTTTTCTCATCAAGATAAGCATATTTAAGAGTATCAGGCAACGGTTTAAGCTCAAACGCGGGATCACCCTTGGGTGGAGGAGGATCCCCTAGGATTTCAACAGGTAAATTGTGTTTTAGGATAGGTTCCTGTTTAAAGAACACTTCATCTATTTCCCTTCTTTCATTCATAAACATATCATTTTCATGGTCTAGCAAATATTGTTCTAAAGGATCACTAGGAGGTACGGCAATAGAAGCAAGACCGATAATTTCATCCTTACTAGGCAATTCTTCTTCACGGTGTTGTCTACTAAATTTAGAGAAATTAAACTCATGAGACATATCACCCAAGCCAATAGTAACAACATTCTTTTCGCAGTCTATCCTAGCATTAAAAGTGTTCAAGAAAGGTCTACCAAAAATAATGGGACAAAAGCTATCTTGTGGGGAACCAAGAACAAGAAAATCAGCATGATATTTAGTTTTCCCACACAAGACTTCAACATCTCTAACAATTCCCATTGGTGAAATAGTATCTCTATTGGCAAGTTTGATGGTGACATCAATACCTTCTATCTCAGTAGGTGCAATTTCATGCATAATTTCTTTGTATAAGTCAATAGGTATTGCACTAGCACTAGTACCCATATCACATAAGCCATGATAACAATGATCTCCTATTTTAACAGAAATAACAGGCATGCCTACCACAGGTCTATGTTTATCTTTAGCACAAGGTTTGGCAATTCTAGCAGTTTCACCGCAGAAATAAATAACATGCCCATCAATATTATCAGCCAAGAGATCTTTAACAATAGCAATATTAGGTTCAACTTTAACTTGCTCAGGAGGGGTATAAGTTCTAATATTGCTTTTACGAACCATAGTTGAAGCTTTAGCATGATCCTTTATTCTAACAGGGAAAGGTGGTTTCTCAACATAAGAAGTAGGAACAATAGGATCAGTAAAAGTGACAGTTTTTTCTTCAACTTTAGTAGGTGCAGCTACTTTTACTTCTATGGGAGGATGATATTTAAATCACTTCTCCTTGGGGAGATCAACATAAGTAGCAAAAGATTCACAAAAAGAAGCTACTATCTCAGAGTCAAGTCCATATTTAGTGCTAAATTTACGGAAAACATCGGTATCCATGAAAGATTTAACGCAATCAAACTTAGGTGTCATACCTGACTCCTTACCTTCGTCGAGATCCCAATCTTCAGAGTTGCGTTTAATTCTATCCAATAAATTCCATTTGAATTCAATAGTCTTCATCATAAAAGAACCAGCACAAGAAGTATCGAGCATGGATTGATTATTACGAGAAAGCCGAGCATAAAAACTTTGAAGAATTATTTCTCTTGGGAGCTCATGATTGGGGCATGAATATAACATTGATTTAAGCCTCCCCCAAGCTTGAGCGATGCTTTCTCCTTCGCAAGGCCAAAAATTATATATATAATTGCGATCACGATGAACAAGATGCATAGGATAATACTTCTGATGAAATTCCAATTTCAATCGTTTATAGTTCCATGACCTCGTATCATCACATAGCCTATACCATGTCGATGCATCTCCCTTCAAAGATAAAGGGAAGACCTTCTTCTTAACAACACCATCGGGTATACCTGCAAGCTTAAATAATCCACAAACTTCATCCACATAGATTAGGTGCTCATCAGGATGCTTTGTTCCATCTCCTACAAAAGGATTAGCTAGCAGTTTTTCTAACATACCCGAAGGAACTTCAAAGGGAACATTTTCATTTGCAATAGGTTCAGTAGGTTGAGGAGCAACTCTTTGCTCTACTGGTCGGGGTGAAGATACCCCGAACAAGCCCCTCAGAGGATTACTTTCCATAGTAACAAGTGACAGTAAATTTCAGCACACTATATAAATTATTCCTTACAAAATTCCACCTACCAAAGGCGCTTCACTCCCCGGCAACGGTGCCAGAAAAGAGCCTTGATGACCCACAAGTATAGGGGATCTATCGTAGTCCTTTAAATAAGTAAGAGTGTCGAACCCAACGAGGAGCAGAAGGAAATGATAAGCGGTTTTCAGCAAGGTATTCTCTGCAAGTACTGAAATAAGTGGTAACAGATAGTTTTGTGATAGGATAATTTGTAACGAGCAACAAGTAACAAAAGTAAATAAAGTGCAGCAAGGTGGCCCAATCCTTTTGTAGCAAAGGACAAGCCTGGACAAACCCTTATATGGAGAAAAGCGCTCCCGAGGACACATGGGAATATCATCAAGCTAGTTTTCATCACGTTCATATGATTCACGTTCGGTACTTTGATAATTTGAAATGTGGGTGGACCAGTGCTTGGGTGCTGTTCTTACTTGAACAGGCATCCCACTTATGATTAACCTCTATTGCAAGCATCTGCAACTACAACAAAAGTATTAGGGTAAACCTAACCATAGCATGAAACATATGGATCCAAATCAGCCCCTTATGAAGCAATGCATAAACTAGGGTTTAAGCTTCTGTCACTCTAGCAACCCATCATCTACTTATTACTTCCCAATGTCTTCCTCTAGGCCCAAATAATGGTGAAGTGTTATGTAGTCGACATTCACATAACACCACTAGAGGATAGACAACATACATCTCATCAAAATATCGAACGAATACCAAATTCACATGACTACTAATAGCAAGACTTCTCCCATGTCCTCAGGAACAAACGTAACCACTCACAAAGCATATTCATATTCATAATCAGAGGGGTATTAATATGCATAAAGGATCTGAACATATGATCTTCCACCAAATAAACCAACTAGCATCAACAACAAGGAGTAATCAACACTACTAGCAACCTACTAGTACCAATCCCGGACTTGGAGACAAGAATTGGATACAAGAGATGAACTAAGGTTTTGAGAGGAGATGGTGCTGGTGAAGATGTTGATGGAGATTGCCCTCTCCCGATGAGAGGAGCGTTGGTGATGACGATGGCGATGATTTCCCCCTCCCGGAGGGAAGTGTCCCCAGCAGAACAGCTCTGCCGGAGCCCTAGATTGGTTCCGCCAAGGTTCCGCCTCGTGGCGGCGGAGTCTCGTCCCGAAAGGTTGCTTATGATTTTTTTTCCTCGACGAAAGACCTCATATAGAAGAAGATGGCCATCGGAGAGCCAACAGGGGGCCCACGAGGCAGGGGGGCGCCCAGGGGGTAGGGCACGCCCCCCACCCTCGTGGCCAGGTGGGGCCCCCTCTAACGTACTTCTTCCGCTCAATATTTTTTATTATTTCCAAAAATGACTTTCGTGGAGTTTCGGGACTTTTGAGTTGTGCGAATAGGTCTCTAATATTTGCTCCTTTTCCAAATTTATAATTCCACCTGCCAAAGATTCTCCGTCCTTATGTAAACCTTGTAAAATAAGAGAGAATAGGCATAAGTATTGTGACATAACGTGTAATAACAGCCCATAATGCAATAAATATCGATGTAAAAGCATGATGCAAAATGGACGTATCACACTGCCCGGTCATTATTTTGAACCGTTTTTAGCCTCCCGCTCCATGTTTCAAGATGCGGTTTTATTGGCACGTCTTGTCGAAGCAGAGATCGTGTCCCCTTATTGCGGGATTCTCATCAATACAGGTGGTAATCCAACCGCGTCGTCTGCACGACCCTTGGGGAGTAGGCGAGTTTTAATGCGAGTGGGGAGGCGCTTGATATTCCCAACCTTTATAAAGGGATAAGGATTTCACCTTTTCACCCACGCCTTCTTCCTCTCTGCCCATCCATTCTCGAGCTCTAGCGCCCAAGGTTCCATACTTTCCACCTCAAAAAAGTACTTTGGCCATGTCTGGAGCGCAGGTCAAGTGGATGATTTCCTCCATCAAGGAGAAGGACATCACCAAGCTCTGGGAGGCTGGGTACTTAGCCCAGGAGATCGCCCACCGGCTTCCCGCACAGGGGCATATCATCCCCACCCCGGAGCCCCATGAGAGAGTGGTATTCATCCCCTGCTTCATCCGCGGATTGGGATTCCCTCTCCACCCATTCGTCCGCAGACTCATGTTCTATTACGGGCTGAATTTCCATGATCTGGCCCCCAACTCCTTCCTGAACATCTTGGCATTCATTGTCGTGTGCGAGGCCTTCCTCCGCATCCCACCCCACTTCGGATTGTGGTTAAAGATCTTCAATGTGAAGCCGAAGGTGGTGGGCGGTCAACACGCGGAGTGCGGAGGTGCCATGGTGAGCAAGATGCCCAACGTCACATGGCCAAAAGGTACCTTCATGGAGACCGTCAAAGGGTGGCAACAGCAGTGGTTCTACGTCACAGAGCCATGCGATGCCACCTCGGCCGCGGCTCCCGAATTCCAGCCCGGAGCCCCTATGCGGCTCACCTCCTGGCTAGAGAAGGGCCTGGACTGGTCTTTGTCTGACGAGCTGACAGCGCTCCAGACGCGCATCAGGAGCGTGGTAGACAAGAACATCAAGCTTGTCAATGTGATCCAGGTGATGCTTGTTCGTCGGATCCTTCCATGCCAAAGCCGTACTTGCCATTTGTGGGAGTTCGATCCGGGCAAGCACCAGACCTTGCTATAGTTCTTCGGCACTACGCACGAAGACATCTGGAAGGTGCTTTTCAAGTCCAACGAGACGTGTCCGAAGACGACCGAGGACCGTGGGCACGACCTGGCCCATCCCGCCAGTCCGGTAAGTTTTTCGTATTTCAAGGTACTTTACTTGTACTCGAGGAAGACAACTAAGCCTCCATATTTGTTTTTTCAGGGCTGGACAAAGAAGGCGGAGCGGATTCAGTGTCCGGCTCCGCTACCCGAAAACCCAGAAATCCCACTTCTGACGAAGATGTTGGTTCCGGCGCCCTACCAAGCGCCAGAGAAGAAGGCCAAGGAGACCAGAAGTGGCCTCCGACCTAAGGGCACTTCGGACGTGACGTCCGAAGACGCCGAAACTCACTCCTTCGCCACCGAGGACGACGAGGAGGAGGAAGAGAGCAACTCTCCCCCTGAGAGGGCAAGGAACAAAAGGGCGGCCTCCACGCATCTGGAGGGAGAGGCGTCCAAGAAGGGGAGGATTTCCCTTGCGGACAACTCTGCGTGGGACATCGACAGCTGCTCCGAGTGGTGTCCCAGGGATAAGCCCCTGACCGAATCGTAAGTACTCAAATACGCACACACATATCCAGCTCCTTTACTTCATGGTATTAACATGCTGAATCATGCGCTGCAGCCCGGCCCGTTCCGCCCTCCAGCGATCCTCATCTTCGGGGAATTCGCTGGATCTGAAGGTGATGGGCAGCGGGTCCCTTCCAGCCGCCTCCTCTCCCAAGGCCACAGACGACGCCGAGGTGCGGTCCTGAAGGACCTTCCTAGGCCAGGGAGAGATGCAGGAGGCCGTCAGGGTGGTGCCAGAGGATGATACCTCAGCCACCGGACACATGGGGGAGCAAATCCCCCTGGAGACTGGCGAGGGGGGCCATATCCAATTTGGCCCCCAACCGAATATCATTTCGGAGACCTATACGGCTCCAGAATCAGGCAAGCAGCCTCCTTCGAAAGAAGGAGGTGCACCGATTCCATCGGTGACCTCTGTCCATCCAGAGGGACCGGATACTCTACTGGAAGCGCTGCAAAGCGCTTCCATTGTTGAGGAACACCGTATCATTATGGGTACGGTGGCCGAGAAGGTTCAGTCCGTTAAGAGCGGACTGACCGAAGCCTGCACCAGCCTTCTAACAGGCTTTGAGGTATGCGACGTAATTATGCAAAATGAATGCCATAGTATATACAGCAGCCCCTGAGACACTGTCCGGTGTTCGAAAAGAAAAGTCGGACAGAGGATCAAGTAATTTTCGCAGGAGACTAACCATACGTGTCTATGTGAATAAGCAAGCGTCTTTGCTGGCAGCGACCTCTCATGCTGCTGAAGTCTCTGGACTGAAGCAGAGTCTGGAGCGGACCGAGGAAGAGCTCGGCCGTGTGAAAAAACAGCTGGAGGACACTCAAGGTATGCAATGACCTTGTGTAGACTCAGAAAGGATGAATGATTTGTGTTGACCATAGTGCCATGGTATTTTGTAGGAGCGGCGACCGAGGTGGAGACCCTCAAGAAGGCGCTGGCCGAAGCCCATGAGAGAGCGGCAAAGAAACAAGTCGCTCGCGAGAAACATGAGGCTAGGGTTGGTGAGGTCCAGCAAGAGCTCCAGGACGCCGTGAAGAAATGCGAGTCCTCAGAGCGCAATATTGCGGATCAGGAGACCGAACTTGCCAAGGCCCTCCAAAGCGCACACGATGCCCGGGTTGAAGCCTAGGGTGCCCTCCAGGAAGTCCAGGAGGCCAGAAAAATCGCGGCGGGTAAGGCCTTTATTATGCAGAGCAAGTATGTGAAGAAAAGGTTCCTCTTACTGACCCGGATTTGGAGTTCTCCAGGGGCGTTTGCGGATTTGCCGCGCAGTGTTGCCGACGCTGCGGAATTCTTCCAAGCCGAAGAGGGGAGCTCAACGGAGAAGCTGTTCTGGTCGCAATACCTTGCGCCAGAGCATCCGGTGCCCTTTAGCGATCAGCTGAAACAGCTGACCGAACTGCATAGGGTGGCCGAACTGGCCATGAAGGATTTGATAATCCGTCTATGGCCTGCGGAAGCCATACCCAGCAGCTACTTCGGGCCCGTGAAGGGGCTGGTCAATGCCTGCCCTTGGCTTGATGCCATCAAGCGGTCGGTCTGCATTGAAGGTGCGTGGATGGCCTTCGCCCATGTCAAGGTGCAGTGGGAGAAGATGGACGTCGTCAAGCTCGCGACCGAGGGACCGCCCGCGGGCAAGGAGCACCGCACGCCCGAGCGGTATTTCGATGATGTCCTGAAGGGATCCCGCATTGTAGAGAGCCAGTGTTCCAAAGACATTATGTTTGGATGAATCATACATGTTATCCCTTCATGTATTATGAAACAAAGCCGTTATGTAATATAATGTTTGTTATTTGAAAATTTTCCCTCGTGTGCGGCCGTTTTGTTAAAACTGAGAGATGGCCAGTCGTCGGCTTCAACCCCCTCGTAGGTAGTACGGGGGTGTTCGGGATGGAATCTAAACACTCTTGATCCAAGAGTTTGGTCCTTGAAGGAGGTGTTTAGCGCAACGAACCAGGCAATCAGACTATGTGGCTTTATCACTCTCACTTAGCCATAGGAGTTTGACAATAGAAATGTAGGCGCAGCACCTAGTTAGTATTTAATCCTGACTAGGGTGCCGTAGACATCTGATCGGGTAAAGGCCGATTCGTCGCATAATGCGGAAAAAAATCGCAAAAGATTTGTAACCTCCGAATAGCTGACCAGCTCTCACTGTATCATGACAGTTAGTTTTCGGCTTTCTCTATTGAGGTGTTCGCTCGGATAAACCAGAAATACAATGGCAGTAGTTCTCCCTTTACTACCCTAGCCGATAGGACGGAACGTAAGGTAGCAAGAACAGAAGCCGGGCAACCCTACTATTGACCAAAGACATGATTCGGAGCCGATGCATATAATACTAAAATTCAGGGTGCCGAACTATACTGTAAAAAGTGTTCGGACTTTATTGCCGTAGTATGGAGAACAACGAAGCCCCTGGCGAATTAAAGCGTACCAAAGTGTACGGGTGCAATCGATAACAATAATAAAATGAGGTAGTAAGCTAGTCCCACGTAAGTTGGGCCGCAAATTGTTTCCGTTATAATTTGGTTGATAGGTCAAAGCGTATTTTGTACTAATAGTGTGATAAGCAACCTGGCTATTTAACATGCCAGGACCAAGGGGGAGCTGTGTGCGGGTCCTCAAAATAGGTAGAATGATCGTCAAAAAGAACATCTAGAGATTCCCCCACACGTTTGTACTGCTTGCCGCCTTGGTATATCTATCCTTCGAAAGGACCGATGATCAGGCCGTCGGGAGGGGCTTGTGAAAAAAAAGAGACCAAAAACTGGTAAAAAGGAAACGGAAAATTATGTGTGTGAGCCGTATGATGGGCCACAATCAAGTTACGCCTCAGTCTACGCCCATGGTATTTTGAGTGCGTAGTTATGTACGCGCGGTACGTACGCCGCCATTTGGTCGGGACTGAGACGGAGGCCAAATTGATAGTCGAGCTCTTGACGAGCCGGACTGTCCTGCTGCAGAGTAGTCCGGACTCGTTTGACAGTGTCCGGGAGCTTGGCCACCGAATTAAGGTTCTGCTTGATAAGGCCGTCTGTACTTCTTCTGCCAGGGCTGCGGTGTGCTCCTCAGTACGGAGGGAGCCCTCCGTGTTTCCATTGACGGTTATGACACCGCGTGTTCCGGGCATCTTGAGTTTGAGATAAGCATAGTGTGGCACCGCATTGAATCGGGCAAATACAGTTCGTCCGAGCAGTGCATGATAAGCGCTGCGGAAGGGGACGATATCGAAGATCAAGTCCTCGCTTCGAAAGTTGTCCGGAGATCCGAAGACGACTTCCAATGTGATTGAACTCGTGCAGCGGGCCTCTACGCCTGGTATTACTCCTTTAAAGGTAGTTTTTGTGGGCTTGATCCTTGATGGATCGATGCCCATTTTGCGCACTGTATCCTGATAGAGCAGGTTGAGGCTGCTGCCACCGTCCATGAGGACTAGCGTGAGGTGGAATCCATCAATGATTGGGTCAGGACCAGTGCGGCTGAACCGCCATGATGGATACTGGTCGCATGGTCCCTACGATCGAAAGTGATCGGGCAGGACGACCATAGGTTGAATTTTGGGGTGTCTGGCTCTATCACATAGACGCCCCTGAGCGCACGTTTGCGCTCCCTCTTGGGGATATGGGTAACGTATATCATGTTCACCGTTTTAACCTAGGGGGAATATTCTTCGGTCCCCCTATGTTCGGCTGACTGGGCTCCTCGTCGTCATTCTCACTTTGCCACCCCCTCTCCTTGTCTTCGGCATTTAACTTGTTGGCTTGTTTAAAGACCCAACAACTCCGATGGGTATGATTGGCTGGTTTATCAGGGGTGTCGTGGATCTGACATGGACGATTGAGTATGCGGTCCAAGCTGGAAGAGCCTGGATTGTTCCTTTTGTATGGCTTCTTCCGCTGACCGGACTTGGAGCCACTGAATCCGGCATTGACCGCCGTGTCATCCGTATTGTCACCATTGTTTCCACGCTTATGCTTGTTGCGTCGGGGCTTGCCGTTGCTATTCTTGGCTTCAGAGGTGCCAGGTTCGCTTGCATTATTATTGCTACGGGCTAGCCAACTATCTTCGCCCGCACAAAAGCGGTTCATAAGTGTCGTGAGGGCCGCCATGGACTTCGGCTTTTCTTGGACGAGGTGTCGGGCGAGCCATTCGTCGTGGATGCTATGCTTAAAGGCCGCTAGGGCTTCGGCATCCAGACAGTCGACGATCTGGTTCTTTTTAGTTAGGAATCTAGTCCAGAATTTCCTGGCTGACTCTTCGGGCTGTTGAACTATGTGACTTAATTCATCGGCATCCGGAGGTCGGATGTATGTTCCTTGGAAGTTGTCGCGGAAGGCGTCTTCCAAGTCCTCCCAGCTGTCAATGGAGTTTTCAGGCAGACTTTCAACCAGTGCAGAGCTGGTCCCTTGAGTTTTAGCGGGAGGTATTTGATGGCATGAACATCATCACCACGAGCCATATGAATATGGAGAAGAAAATCCTCAATCCATACTGCTGGATCTGTTGTTCCATCATATTCGATATTCACGGGTTTAAACCCTTCTGGGAATTCGTGCTCCATTACTTCATCAGTGAAGCAGAGGGGGTGTGCGGCGCCTCTATATCGGGCCAAGTCGTGACGTAGCTCGGATGGAGTCCATCTGCGGTTTCGGCACGGGCGTGATTATGCTTGTCACGTCCGGCTAGATAGCTGTCATCGCGTGTCGAGGCACGCCCCCGCGGTCCGTAGATCGATCTGGTCTGGCCTGCTCTATGGTCCAGGTCTTGCCGCAGGTCATATGTATATCCCTGAGCTGTTATATCTCTACCTTTACGATGAGGTAGTATGGGCTGGTGTTCGGCTTGAGTTGCCGTTTTGTCCCCGCCACGAGGTGGTCGGTCAGCCGCATTACGTGCTGATGGTATGGGCTCGAGGGCCTCGTCGTCGAATTGGGGTAACAGTTTACGCTTCGGGTAACTTTTGGTTGGGCGCTCGAGGCTGTATTCCTCGGCTGCCAGGACATTAGTCCACCTATCGTTGAGTAGATCTTGATCAGCTTGAAGCTGCTGCTGCTTCTTTTTCAGGCTCCTTGCAGTGGCACTTAAAGCGCTCCTGCTCGAGAGGTTCCTCAGGCACGATAAAATCCTCGTTGCCGAGGCTCACCTCATCCTCGGAGAGAGGAGGGTAATTGCTGTCCTCCGAGTCTTCGTTTTCAGCCTGTTCATCGGGGCTAACTTTCCCATCTTCCCGGTCGTCTTGTTCGAAAGTTGGCTCGACGGGGTCTTCTTTGTCTTCGGCATCGTCCGGAGTATTGTTTTCTCCTGTGCCGGTATCGCTGTCTTTTCCACGGCGTGATTTAGAGCGGCGCCGCTGATGTCGGCGCTTTGGTTGGATCTCAGGAGGTTTATTCTCGACTAGATTTTCTTTATCATCGCCGCTACCTTCTTTTGGTGTGTCCACCATGTACACGTCATACAAAGAGGTGGCCGTCCAGCGTCCGGTAAACGGCGGGTTTTCGGCCTGCTCCTCTCCAGCATCGTCGTCCATACCGTCGATGTCTTCGGATCCGTAGTCGAGCATGTCCGTTAAGTCCTCGGCGGTGGCTATGAAGTGGGTGGTGGGTGGGACGTAAAATTCCCTGCTCTCAGTCCCTAGTCCGGGCTGGGCGTAGTTCGGATATTGCTCCTCTGTAATGATGAGGGATCGCATCAAGTTCATAGCCTCGCTTAAAGGCGAGGTTTGACCAGGGGGGAAGGAAACCCGTGGAGTACGGCGGGAGGGAAACTCCTTGGCCGGGCTCACATGATGCTGACTCCGAGGGTTCGGAGCCAGTGCCGAATCAGGGTCCGGCTTCATGATGGTTGCCAGCGACACTACTTCCTCTGGTTCTCCCGTGCTGGGCTTAGCGGCCGCAGATAGTCTGGCGGGCTCAGTAATCCTATCTTCGGACATGGCGACGCGCTCCGGATCTAAAGCCAGAGCGGAGGTTGGGGTCGTGACCCCTTGGAAGATCAAGTCTCCTCGGATATCAGCGACATAATCCAGATTTCCAAAACTAATCTGGTGACCTGGGACGTAGCTGTCGATCTGCTCTAGATGGCCAAGCGAGTTCGCCCGTAGTGCGAAGCCGCCGAATACGAAGAGCTGGCCGGGGAGAAAATCCTCCCGCAGGGCAGCATTGTTGTAGATGATTGATGGAGCCATCGAACCTTCCAGCGACGACACAGGGGAACTCTCCATGAAAGCACCAATGTCGGTGTCAAAACCGGCGGATCTCGGGTAGGGGGTCCCGAACTGTGCGTCTAGGGTCGATGGTAACAGGAGACGGGGGACACGATGTTTACCCAGGTTTGGGCCCTCTTGATGGAGGTAATACCCTACTTCCTGCTTGATTGATCTTGATGAATATGAGGATTATAAGAGTTGATCTACCACGAGATCGTAATGGCTAAACCCTAGATGTCTAGCCTGTATGATTATGATTGCCTCTACGGACTAACCCCTCCAGTTTATATAGACACCAGAGGGGCCTAGGGTTGTACAGAGTCGGTTTACAAAGGAAGGAATCTACATATCCGAACGCCAAGCTTGCCATCCACGCAAAGGAGAGTCCCATCCCGACACGGGAAGAAGTCTTTTGTCTTGTATCTTCGTAGCCCATTAGTCCGGCCCATGTTACATAGTCCGGACGCCCGAGGACCCCTTAATCCAGGACTCCCTCACTGCCCGCAGGCTGAACGCCCTAAGTATTCCCACTGTGCTACTCAAGCTTGATATATCGAAGGCATTTGACTCCGTCCAGTGGCCATTCCTGCTTGAGGTGATGTAGCAGATGGGGTTTTGACCTCAGTGGAGATCATGGATCTGTGGGATTCTTGCGACATCCACCACCAAGGTCATGGTGAATGGAGACCCCGGGAACACTATATATAACTGCAAGGCGCTGAGGCAAGGCGACCCGATATCGCCGATGTTATTTATCCTTACTACGGAGCCACTGCAAAGGTTGTTTGAGCGGGCCACGAGCAGAGGTGTGTTGGAGCCTTTGGCACGTAGAGGCATGAGGCAACGTCTGTCCATCTTTACGGATGACGTGGTGGTGTTCATCAAACCTAAGCCTGTGGAACTTGAGGTTTGCAAGAGCATCTTGGAAATGTTTGGGGAGGCGTCAGGACTGCGGATAAATATGGTGAAATCGGCGGTCCTCCCAATAAGATGCAATGATCAGGAAATCACTATGGCATGTGGGGAGCTGGGATGCCCGAGAGGTTCTTTTCCAATCAAATACCTTGGACTGGCATTATCATTGAGAAAGCAATCAGCGGCGTAGTTGCAGTACCTAGTTGATCAGACGGCGAATTGCCTACCCAGGTGGAAGGCGGCTCTAATGCTGAAGAGCGGACGACTTACCTTGGTGCAGTCAGTGCTTTGCGCCATTCCCATTCATGCCATGATGGCCTTGGATCTGCCGATGAATGTTGGGGAACGTAGTAATTTCAAAAATTTTCCTACGATCACACAAGACCATGGTGATGGCATAGCAACGAGAGGGGAGAGTGTCCGTCCACGTACCCTCGTAGACCGAAAGCGAAGCGTTATAACAACGCTGTTGATGTGTAGTCGACGTCTCCACGATCCGACCGATCCAAGCACCGAACGACGGCACCTCCGAGTTACGCACACGCTCAGCTCGATGACGATCCCGGACTCGATCCAGCAAAGTGTCGGGATGAGTTCCGTCAAGACGACGGCGTGGTGACGATGTTGATGCTCCACCGACGCAGGGCTTCGCCTAAGCTCATGACGATATGACTTCTCGGCGCAGGGCTTCTCCTAAGCTCATGACGATATGACCGAAGTGGAATATGGTGGAGGGGGGCACCGCACACGGCTAAGGAACGATCCGTAGATCAACTTGTGTGTCATGGGGTGCCCCCCTGCCCCCGTATATAAAGGATGGAGGAGGAGGAGGCCGGCCAAGGCAATAGGTGCGGCCAGGTGTGGAGTCCTACTAGGACTCCAAGTCCTAGTAGGAGTCCACCAAGAGGGGAGGAAGGGAGAAGGAAGTGGAGGAGAAGGAGAGGTGGCCGGCCCCCTTTTCCCTAGTCCAATTCGGACTAGAGGGGAGGGGGGGCGCAGCAGCCTTTTTCCTCTTCCCACTAAAGCCCATCAAGGCCCATTACTTCTCCCGTAATCCCGTAACTCCCCGGTACTCCGAAAAATACCCGAATCATTCGGAACCTTTCCGAACTCCGAATATAGTCGTCCAATATATCGATCTTTACGTCTCGACCATTTCGAGACTCCTCGTCATGTCCCCGATCTCATCCGGGACTCCGAACAACCTTCGGTACATCAATATCATATAAACTCATAATAACTGTCATCGAAACGTTAAGCGTGCGGACCCTACGGGTTCGAGAACTATGTAGACATGACCGAGACACCTCTCTTGGTCAATAACCAATAGCGGGACCTGGATGCCCATATTGGCTCCTACATATTCTACGAAGATCTTTATCGGTCAGACCGCATAACAACATACGTTGTTCCCTTTGTCATCGGTATGTTACTTGCCCGAGATTCGATCGTCGGTATCCAATACCTAGTTCAATCTCGTTATTGGCAAGTCTCTTTTCTCGTTCCGTAATACATCATCTCACAACTAACACATTTAGTTGCAATGCTTGCAAGGCTTATGTGATGTGCATTACCGAGAGGGCCCAGAGATACCTCTCCGACAATCGGAGTGACAAATCCTAATCTCGAAATATGCCAACCCAACATGTACCTTCGGAGACACCTGTAATGTACCTTTATAATCACCCGATTCGTTGTGACGTTTGGTAGCACCCAAAGTGTTCCTCGGCAAACGGGAGTTGCATAATCTCATAGTCATAGGAACATGTATAAGTCATGAAGAAAAGCACTAGCAACAAACTATACGATCAGGTGCTATGCTAATGGAATGGGTCATGTCAATCAGATCATTCAACCAATGATGTGATCCCGTTAATCAAATAACAACTCCTTGTTCATGGTTAGGAAACATAACCATCTTTGATTAACGAGCTAGTCAAGTAGAGGCATACTAGTGACACTCTGAGGTTTATGTATTCACACATGTATTATGTTTCCGGTTAATACAATTCTAGCATGAATAATAAACATTTATCATGATATAAGGAAATAAATAATAACTTTATTATTGCCTCTAGGGCATATTTCCTTCAGTCTCCCACTTGCACTAGAGTCAATAATCTAGTTCACATCGCCATGTGATTTAACATCAATAGTTCACATCTATATGTGGTTAACACCCATAGTTCACATCGACATGTGACCAACACCCAAGGGTTTACTAGAGTCAGTAATCTAGTTCACATCGCTATGTGATTAACACCCAAAGAGTACTAAGGTGTGATCAAGTTTTGCTTGTGAGATAATTTTAGTCAACGGTCTCATCACATTCGAGCCGTAAGTATTTTGCAAATTTCTATGTCTACAATGCTCGCACGGAGCTACTCTAGCTAATTGCTCCCACTTTCTATATGTATCCAGATTGAGACTCGAGTCATCTAGATTAGTGTTAAAACTTGCATCGACGTAACCCTTTACTTATTTAACCTTTTTCACTTCCATAATCGAGAAACATATCCTTATTCTACTAAGGATAATTTTGACCGCTGTCTATTGATCTACTCCTAGATCTCTATTGCACTCCCTTGCCAATCTTAGTAGTAGGGTATGCAATAGATCTGGTACACAGCATGACATACTTTATAGAACCTATGGCTGATGCATAGGGAATGACTTTCATTCTCTTTCTATCTTCTGCCGTGGTCGGGTTTTGAGTCTTACTCAATCTCACACCTTGTAACAGTGCAAGAACTCTTTCTTTGACTGTTCCATTTTGAACTACTTCAAATTCTTGTCAAGGTATGTATTCATTGAAAAACTTATTAAGCGTCTTGATCTATCTCTATAGATCTTGATGCTCAATATGTAAGCAGCTTCACCGAGGTCCTTCTTTGAAAAACTCCTTTCAAATACTCCTTTATGCTTTGCGAATAATTCTACATTATTTCGATCAACAATATGTCATTCACATATACTTATCGTAAATCTTTGTAGTGCTCCCACTCACTTTCTTGTAAATACAGGCTTCTCCAAAAGTCAGATAAAACCATATGCTTTGATCACACTATCAAAGCGCTTATTCCAACTCCGAGATGCTTGCACCAGTCCATAGATGGATCATTGGAGCTTGCACATTTTGTTAGCTCCTTTAGGATTGACAAAACCTTCGGTTGCATCATATACAACTCTTCTTTAATAAATCCATTAAAGAATGTAGGTTTGACATCCATTTGCCGATTTCATAAAATGTGGCAATTGCTAACATGATTGAGACAGACTTAAGCATCGCTACAATTGAGAAAATCTCATTGTAGTCAACACCTTGAACTTGTCAAAACCTTTTTGCGACAAGTCGAGCTTTGTAGATAGTAACACTACTATCGGTGTCCGTCTTCCTCTTGAAGATCCATTTATTCTCAATGGCTTGCCGATCATCGGCAAGTCAACCAAAGTCCATACTTTGTTCTCATACATGGATCCCATCTCAGATTTCATGGTCTTAAACCATTTCGCGGAATCTGGGCTCATCATCGCTTCCTCATAGTTCGTAGGTTCATCATGGTCTAGTAACATGACTTTCGAACATGATTACCGTACCACTCAGTGCGGATCTTACTCTGGAAGACCTACGAGGTTTGGTAGCAACTTGATCTGAAGTTTCATGATCATCATCATTAACTTCCTTACTAATTGGTGTAGGAATCATGGAACTGATTTCGTGATGAACTACTTTCCAATAAGGAGAAGGTACAATTACCTCATCAAGTTCTACTTTCCTCCCACTCACTTCTTTCGAGAGAAACTTCTTCTCTAGAAAGGATCCATTTTAGCAACAAATGTTTTGCCTTTAGATCTGTGATAGAAGGTGTACCCAACAGTTTCTTTTTGGGTATTCTATGAAGACGCACTTCTCCGATTTGGGTTCGAGCTTATCAGGTGAAAACTTTTTCACATAAGCATCACAACTCCAAACTTTTAAGAAATGACAGCTTAGGTTTACTGCTAAACCATAGTTCATACGGTGTCATCTCAACGGATTTAGATGGTGCCCTATTAAACGTGAATGCAGCTGTCTCTAATGCATAACCCCGAAACTATATCTGTAAGAGACATCATAGATCGCACCATATCAAAATAAAGTACGGTTACGACGTTCGGACACACCATAACGTTGTGGTGTTCCAGGTGGCGTGAGCTGTGAAACTATTCCACATTGTTTTAATTGAAGACCAAACTCGTAACTCAAATATTCATCTCCACGATCAGATCGCAGAAACTTTATTTTCTTGTTACGATGATTTTCCACTTCACTCTGAAATTCTTTGAACCTTTCAACTATTTCAGACTTATGTTTCATCAAGTAGATATACCCATATCTGCTCAAATCATCTTGTGAAGGTCGAGAAAATAACGATACTTGCCACGAGCATCAACACTCATTGGATCGCATACATCGGTATGTATTATTCCCAATAAGTCAAGAGCTTGTTCCATTGTTCCGAGAACGGAGTTTTAGTCATCTTGCCCAAAAGGCACGGTTCGCAAGCATCAAATGATTCATAATCAAGTGATTCCAAAAGTCCATCAACATGGAGTTTTCTTCATGCGCTTTACACCAATATGACCTAAACGGCGATTGCCACAAATAAGTTGCACTATCATTATTAACTTTGCATCTTTTGGTTTCAATGTTATGAATATGTGTATCACTATGATCGAGATCCAATGAACCATTTTCATTGGGTGTGTAACCATATAAGGTTTTATTCATGTAAGCAGAACAACAATTTATTCTCTTACTTAAATGAATAACCGTATTGCAATAAACATGATCAAATCATATTTATGCTCAACACCAAATAACACTTATTTAGGTTCCACACTAATCCCGAAAGTATAGGGAGTGTGCGATGATGATCATATCAATCTTGGAACTACTTCCAACACTCATCGTCACTTCCCTTCAACTAGTCTCTGTTTATTCTAACTCCTGTTTGAGTTACTAATCTTAGCAACTGAACGAGTATCAAATACTCGGGGTTACTATAAACACTAGTAAGGTACACATCAATAACCTGTATATCAAATATAACCTTGTTCACTTTGCCATCCTTCTTATCCACCAAATATTGGGGTAGTTCCGCTTCGGTGACCAGTTCCATTGCAGCAAAAGTACTCGGTCTCGGGCTTAGGTCTAGACTTGGGCTTCTTCACTCGAGCAGCAACTTGCTTGCCGTTCCATTTGAAGTTCCCTTCTTCCCTTTGCCATTTTCCTTGAGACTAGTGGTCTTGTCAACCATCAACACTTGATGTTTTTCTTGATTTCTACCTTCACGATTTTAGCATCGCGAAGAGCTCGAGAATCTTTTCGTCATCCCTTGCATACTATAGTTCATCACGAAGTTCTACTAACTTAGTGATGGTGACTAGAGAATTCTGTCAATCACTATCTTATCGGAAGATTAACTCCCACTTGATTCAAGCGATTGAAGTACTCGGACAATCTGAGCACATGCTCACTAGTTGAGCGATTCTCCTCCATCTTTTAGCTATAGAACTTGTTGGAGATTTCATATCTCTCAACTCGGTATTTGCTTGAAATATTAACTTCAATTCTGGAACATCTCATATGGTCCATGACGTTCAAAACGTCTTTGAAGTCCCGATTCTAAGCCGTTAAGCATGGTGCACTAAACTATCAAGTAGTCATCATATTGAGCTGGCCAAACGTTCATAACGTCAGATTCGCTCATATTGAGCTAGCCAAACGCTCATAACGCCCGCATCTGCTCCTGCAATAGGTCTGTCACCTAGCGGTGCATTAAGGACATAATTCTTCTCAAGCAGCAATGAGGATAAACCTCAGATCACGGATCCAATCCGCATCATTGCTACTAACATCTTTCAATACAATTTTCTCTAGGAACACATATGAAAACATAGGGAAGCAACAACGCGAGCTATTGATCTACAACATAATTTGCAAAATACTATCGGGACTAAGTTCATGATAAATTAAAGTTCAATTAATCATATTACTTAAGAACTCCCACTTAGATAGACATCTCTAGTCATCTAAGTGATCACGTGATCCAAATCAACTAAACCATGTCCGATCATCACGTGAGATGGAGTAGTTTCAATGGTGAACATCACTATGTTGATCATATCTACTATATGATTCACGCCGACCTTTCGGTCTCCGTGTTCCGAGGTCATATCTTATATGCATAGCTCGTCAAGTATAACCTGAGTATTCTGCGTGTGCAACTGTTTTGCACCCGTTGTATTTGAACGTAGAGCCTATCACACCCGATCATCACGTGGTGTCTCAAAGACGAAGAACTTTCGCAACGGTGCATACTCGGGAGAACACTTCTTGATAATTTAGTAAGGGATCATCTTATAATGCTACCGTCAATCAAAGCAAAATAAGATGCATAAAGGATTAACATCACATGCAATCAATATAAGTGATATGATATGGTCATCATCATCTTGTGCTTGTGATCTCCATCGCCAAGCACCGTCATGATCACCATCGCCACCGCGCGACACCTTGATCTCCATCGTAGCATCGTTGTCGTCTCGCCAACTATTGCTTCTACGACTATCGCTACTGCTTAGTGATAAAGTAAAGCAATTACATGGCGTTGTATTTCATACAATAAAGCGACAACCATATGGCTCTCTGCCGATTGCCGATAACTCGGTTACAAAACATGATCATCTCATACAATAAAATATAGCATCACGTCTTGACCATATCACATCACAACATGCCTGCAAAAACAAGTTAGGCGTCCTCTACTTTGTTGTTGCAAGTTTTACGTGGCTGCTACGGGCTGAGCAAGAACCGTTCTTACCTCGCATCAAAACCACAACGATATTTCGTCAAATAGACTCCGTTTAACCTTCTCAAGGACCGGGCGTAGCCACACTCGATTCAACTAAAGTGAGAGAGCAGACACCCGCCGGTCACCTTTAAGCAACGAGTGCTCGAGCGGTGAAACCAGTCTCGCGTAAGCGTCGCGTAATGTCGGTCCGGGCCGCTTCATCTCACAATACCGCTGAACCAAAGTATGACATGCTGGTAGGCAGTATGACTTGTATCGTCCACAACTCACTTGTGTTCTACTCGTGCACATGACATCAACGCATAAAACCAGGCTCGATACCACTTGTTGGGGAACGAGTAATTTCAAAAATTTTCCCACGATCACACAAGACCATGGTGATGGCATAGCAACGAGAGGGAGAGTGTCCGTCCACGTACCCTCGTGAGACCGAAAGCGAAGCGTTATAACAACGCTGTTGATGTAGTCGACGTCTCCACGATCCGACCGATCCAAGCACCGAACGACGGCACCTCCGAGTTCTCGCACACGTTCAGCTCGATGACGATCCCGGACTCCGATCCAGCAAAGTGTCGGGATGAGTTCCGTCAAGACGACGGCGTGGTGGCGATGTTGATGCTCCACCGACGAGGGCTTCGCCTAAGCTCCATGACGATATGACTTCTCCGCGCAGGGCTTCTCCTAAGCTCGCGACGATATGACCGAAGTGGAATATGGTGGAGGGGCACCGACACGGCTAAGGAACGATCCGTAGATCAACTTGTGTGTCATGGGGTGCCCCCTGCCTGTGTATATAAAGGATGGAGGAGGAGGAGGCCGGCCAAGGCAATAGGTGCGGCCAGGTGTGGAGTCCTACTAGGACTCCAAGTCCTAGTAGGAGTCCACCAAGAGGGAGGAAGGAGAAGGAAGTGGAGGAGAAGGAGAGGTGGCGGCCCCTTTTCCCTAGTCCAATTCGGACTAGAGGGGGGGGCGCAGCAGCCTTTTTCCTCTTCCCACTAAAGCCCATCAAGGCCCATTACTTCTCCCGTAATCCCGTAACTCCCGGTACTCGAAAAATACCGAATCATTCGAACCTTTCCGAACTCCGAATATAGTCGTCCAATATATCGATCTTTACGTCTCGACCATTTCGAGACTCCTCGTCATGTCCCCGATCTCATCCGGGACTCCGAACAACCTTCGGTACATCAATATCATATAAACTCATAATAACTGTCATCGAAACGTTAAGCGTGCGGACCCTACGGGTTCGAGAACTATGTAGACATGACCGAGACACCTCTCTTGGTCAATAACCAATAGCGGGACCTGGATGCCCATATTGGCTCCTACATATTCTACGAAGATCTTTATCGGTCAGACCGCATAACAACATACGTTGTTCCCTTTGTCATCGGTATGTTACTTGCCCGAGATTCGATCGTCGGTATCCAATACCTAGTTCAATCTCGACATCTTGGCAAGTCTCTTTTCTCGTTCCGTAATACATCATCTCACAACTAACACATTTAGTTGCAATGCTTGCAAGGCTTATGTGATGTGCATTACCGAGAGGGCCAGAGATACCTCTCCGACAATCGGAGTGACAAATCCTAATCTCAAATATGCCAACCCAACATGTACCTTGGAGACACCTGTAATGTACCTTTATAATCACCCGATTACGTTGTGACGTTTGGTAGCACCCAAAGTGTTCCTCGGCAAACGGGAGTTGCATAATCTCATAGTCATAGGAACATGTATAAGTCATGAAGAAAAGCACTAGCAACAAACTATACGATCAGGTGCTATGCTAATGGAATGGGTCATGTCAATCAGATCATTCAACCAATGATGTGATCCCGTTAATCAAATAACAACTCCTTGTTCATGGTTAGGAAACATAACCATCTTTGATTAACGAGCTAGTCAAGTAGAGGCATACTAGTGACACTCTGTAGGTTTATGTATTCACACATGTATTATGTTTCCGGTTAATACAATTCTAGCATGAATAATAAACATTTATCATGATATAAGGAAATAAATAATAACTTTATTATTGCCTCTAGGGCATATTTCCTTCAATGAAGGCTATTGCTGCGATGAACAAGGTGTGTAGAGGGTTTCTCTAGTGCAGACGGGCTGCCGCGAATGGTGGCAACTGTGCGGTCGCCTGGGATTCGGTATGTACACCGAAATTGGGTGGTGGTCTAGGGCTATCGAATCTCAGATGGCTCAATGTGGCCATGCAAGCTAGGTGGCCATGGCTCAAAAGGGTGGACACAAGTAGACCCTGGAGGGAGTTCATAATAAAGGTCCCTATAGAAGCGAAGCTACTTTTCTAGGCGGCAACAAGGGGTGAAGCGCATTGCGGCCTCAATACACTTTTCCGGGAGGATCGTTGGATAGATGGTATGAGGGTACAGGAGATCGCTCCAGCTATTTACGACGGGATCCCAACGCGGATCAGATCGACGAGGATGGTTGCTCCGACCATCGAGAATGGGTCTTGGGAAAATAATGTTGGTCCGAATCTTAGGGTAGAGGCATTGCAGGAATTCCTTGCATTACGGCTAAGGGTAAGCACGTGGGAGCCAGAGGTGGATGTGTCGGATTCTGTTTCTTGGTCATGGGAGACCAAAGGCCACTACTCGGTGCGATCGGCATATGCGGCAAGGTTCTGGGGCCGGACTGTGGAGCCCATGGCGAAACTAACTTGGAAATCTCGGGCCCAACCTACATGCAAATTCTTTGCTTGGCTAGCATTAAGGGACAAGTGCTGGACCTCGGATCGTCTTGCACGGAGAGGCTACCGCATCAGGACGCATGCCCCTTGTGCAACAGGAGGATGAAACTATCAATCATGTGCTACTAACGTGTGTATTTGCTAGATCTACATGGGCTGTGATCTGCGAGGCCCTGGGCAAGCTGGACTGGACGCCGACAGCACAAGACTCCCTCGACCTATGGCTAGGTGGTAAGCAAGGGATGAACAACTGGCAGAAGAAGGATCTCCATATTATTTTGTCCTAACAATTTGGGAGTTGTGGAAGCATCGGAACGCTATCGTGTTTGACGGGGCATCCTCTTCGATGGGTGTGCTTCTAGGTAGGGTGAGGTCTGAAGGAAGGCTATGGCCGGTAGCCGGCAAGTTTAAGGGGAATGTGGACCCCTTCTTCCTTAGACTAGAGCGGTGGGCAAGTAGTAAGGAATAGTGTTGTAACGAGACTCTCGTAAAACTACGGTGGAGGCATTCTTTGCCTTTCTTCTTTAATATATGATATGCACACTCGTGCATATTCGAAAAAAAAGAAAAAGAAATCTGGCATCATGGGATAAGGCAGTTGGGAGGGGAAACGGGAAGTTAGCGATGGCTCAGCATACAATGGTGAAAAAGCTATCAATACTTAGCGATATTTGTGGGATTCGACCGCCTGCCAAATTACATACACCCTCCTTCTCTCTCCCTATTCTCTCTCTTCCACGTAATAAAATATATCACGTGGCATGGGCTATAGACGGCTGAGTGAATGCCGTTGGTCATGCCCTTATAGATGCAGTGGAAGTATGGGGCCGCATGTCATTCAACAGAACGAGTCAGCCATGAGGCCCTGTACAATGCAAGGTGCTTAGAAGAGATGCTTAGAGAATAAACCAGGCTTTCCTTAAGCACCGATGCTTATTTGTACAGGGTAGACACTTAATTAGGAGACTCTCCTATAGAAATAGTCATCGGTGCTTTAAAAAAAATCGGTTTATTTTTCTAAGCACCTCCTGAGCGCCTAACATTGTACATGGCCTGGCTTCGTAGCAGCATGTGCAACGGTCTGAGCATCCAGCAACTGATTTGTAATTATGCTGATCACCTCTTTTTTTTTTGAGGAAATGATCACCTCTTAATAGTACTGCACTACCAGTCTTTAGTTCCATTTATTTATATATAAAAAGTGCTTTACGGGTAACCAGAAAAAAGAGAATTAGGCTAGAAAATCCCATAATAATCAGAAACATATGGCCATCAATTTAAAGCGATTACGCGAGCACAACCAATGGATTGAAAAGATTAAAAATTACCCACCAATGCCCTTAATAAGTCATCTCGCCCACGTAAAAAAACCACTTACCACTCAAAAAGGAAACGTAAAAAAAAACCTCATAGCCCTTCGCTCAGGCACGTCGAAAGAAAACCTCTTAGCTTTTCCCTTGATCTGTTACATCCTTGTATACGCGAAACAGAGGCAAGCTTGAAAAGAATAAAGAGGGAGGCGACCTGACGGTAGCTGCCACTATCATTGAGGCCTCAGGGGATGTATCTGGTGCACCGGGGCAATTTGTGCTACTGGTGCACCAGTCGCCCGTTGCACATTTAAATTTCGAAAAAGAAGGAAAAAAAATTAGTGCATTGACATAATATGAATGTACGTTGTCATAAAAATTCAAACCAATACTCGAAACATTGCTGGAGATATAAAAATATCAAATCTGACACCGATTAGTACACAACACAAATTGGGCTTCAGTTTTGGCCCATTAGCACATTGACGTTAAATTTGTCATTTTTGTTTCTTGAGCATTTTTTTTTTGAATTTTTGTAACAACATACATTGATGTTGTATCGATGCACTAAATTTTTTCCGGATTTTTTGAAACATTTTTGAATGTGCAACGGGATTCGGTGCATCGGTAGCACCAATTGCTTTGGTGCACTAGATACGTTCCCTGAGGCCTCCAGCACCGGCGATGTCGGCTATCACTGGAGGCCGAAGAAGACAACCTGGTACTCCACGGACTCCATTCTTCCAGTTATCCTTTTAAGGTATTGCCGCCCCTTCCCAAACTCTAGGGTGTAGATTGGTTGATATTCACTATCCCCATTGTTTTTATCAAGATGTGCCAAGATTGATTGAGGAACTCGGTTTCCTAGAAAATGAGTTAGATTCAGATAAAATTTAGATTGGTACTAGATAGCCGCCGCGCGCGTAGCTTGGCAAAGCTAGCTTCGTCAAGTAGCTTGATTTGTACATGTATGGCTAGCTGGAAACATGACGTACGTTGACCTGACCTGTTGGGACTAGCTTGGTCTATCGCGCGCTTGGCAAAGCTAGCTTCGTCAAGTAGCTTGATTTGTACATGTATGGCTTGCTGGAAACAGAGTTAATTGCATAGAAGTACCATAATTAAGGCATTGGAAGCAGATTGGTACCAAGTTTGATAATTTTTACGTGTCAGTACCAAGTCTCGGGTTAGCCGTTACAGAAAGGTCTAAATCGCGTATAAACGCAGATTGATTTGTGTATCTCGGCGGCGGGCCCGCTGTCACCGCCGACGTGGCATTTTTTTTTGCAGAAACCCCCCGCAACTCCTTCGTCCTCACGCATGGCAGCGCTCGATCTGGATCGAGCGGAGGAGCCGGTGGCCTCCTCCTCACCTCGCCGCCGGTCGGCCACCGGAGCACCACCACCGGTGACCAGGACCAGGCCGTCCCTGCACCCTGCCTCTCTCCTTCTCTTCCTCCTTCCATTCTTTCTTCTCCCCCTCTCTCTCTTGCCCACTCCCCTTGGACAGGAGCCCACCGCCAAGCCGCCATGGATGGCCTCCCGTAGCTCCAGCCCGACGCGCCGATCCGCACTCGAGAGCCTCGGATCCGTCCATCCCCTTCGTCCCTCGACGCCGGAGTCCCTGTACTGCGCCGCCTCCTTCCCGTTAACCGCGATGCTCCAGTAGCGCCACGCGCGCCAGCAGGCTCCTGCTTGGAGAAGCGGCCGAAGTCGTGCGTCGGTTGCGGCCGGCAAGCTATCTTTGAACCCGCGTTGCTTGGCATCCCCTCGTCCCAGCCGAAAGCAGGCCGCCGTAGGGAAGCCGCACTTGCGCCGCCGCTCAACCTCTTCCGAGGAGTCCGGTGGGGAGCTGCGTAAGTCGCCACGGCAAGCCGGGCCGAGCCAAGACCACCACGGGCTCCCGCCGAGAAGCTTGTCGGGCCCGCTTGGCGTGAGGACCGGCTGGTATTCTCCGTCGAGGTGTTCCTCAAAAAAGCCACGTCGGTAGTCGACAAAGCGGGCCCACCGGTCGATGCAGCGTCAATCTGGCGTTTATCGTGATTTAGACCTTTTGTAACGGCTAGCCCCAAACTTGGTACTGACATGTAAAAATTACCAAACTTGGTACCAATCTGCTTCTAATGCCCCAATTGTGGTACTTCTGTGCAATTAACTCCTGGAAACACGACGTACGTTGATCTGTTGGGGCTAGCTTGGTCTATGACGCCGCCGCACACGTAGCTTACGCCAACTCGACCGCACGACCTTAAATCTTACCCCATTTTATCCGGATTTTGTCCGTATGAGGTAAAAACAGGGAGAACAAACGCCGGACAGAGGCCGGACAAACTCGCTGCACCCATCGTTGCTATCCCATATTTTGTTCGGATTTTGTCCGTGGTGGGTGCACGTGGTGGGCCAGGCAAAAAAAGGAGAGAGTGACATGTGGGGACGAGGCGGACACAGAAGGACGACGAGGACGCGAAGACGTCCGCTTTCTGTCCGCTTTGGCCCCAAACCGAGAGCAACTTTGGTCTGAAAATGGGCCAAAAGCGGACACAGACCGGACGAAACGTCCGTATGCTTCCATGCATTAGGTCGTTCGATTTGTCCGTTTTACCCCAAACGAACACAAACGAACGATTTGGGGTAAATTTGGGTCACGCGGTGAAGTTGGCCTTAGCAAAGCTAGCTTTAAGGAGTATCTCTTGACCAATACATGCATGGCTAGCCGGAAACTCCACAAATCGTGTGCCACTGCCAACACCTGTGACAAATTAAACCCATTAACAGTCACGGTAAGGGCGCCTCCTCCTTGCGTCTCCTTGCGTCTCGCACCCTTCCCCACGCACGCGACCTCCTCTCCTTCCGCACGCCATCGCAGCCGCCGCCACTTCTGCTCGTTTTTCTCAACGTCGCCAGATCTGTGGAGCCACCGGGAGGGGGAAAAACGAACGTGAGAGGCCGCGGACAGGGTCACGGGCCCGCTTTCAGCGGCGTCGCTGTCGCCCTCCTGGTCGCTTCGCCTGCGCTTGTGGGCGTCGGAGGAGAGGTCGAGGACGAGCACGGAGACAATAGTGAGAATTGGTGGGTGAGAAGGAAGGCCCTCGCGGTCGCTCCGCCTGTGCTTGCGGGCGTCGGGGGACGGGTCGGGGCCGAGGAGGCCGAGGACGAGCACGAAGACGGCAGTGAGGAGTTGATGGGTGAGCAGGAAGAGGGACGGGGGCGGCGTCTTCGGCGGGGGCGCATGGCGGGGCGGTGGTGCTGGTGCGCTGTAGATGGCTGGAGGGATTTTGTATGGCGGGGGTGCGGCTGCGGGGGAGCAGCCATCGGCAGACGCGACCCCGACGATTGTGCTCGTGGTGGTCGCTCAAATCCCAGCTGAGCGTCCTCGTCAAGATAGCTGATAGTTCTTGTCGCCAACTTCATCTCCAACCCATCCACAGGTGTACCGGCGGCTTCATATCGAAGGTCAGTGTGTGGCGGCTCTCTCTCCTTCCCATCCCCCCCGCCCCTCTCTAGCGAAAGTCGCGGAGATCTTGGCGGTGGCGGCAGTCGCCGCTGGGCGCCGCGCGGACGACACACGCAGCTGAGGGCGCAGCGCGGGCGTGTGTGTGTGATGTGCGTGGGCTGGGTCCTGCTCGAGGCGTGCGTATGTGCTAGCTATGTGGTGCGCGCGTGTTGTGCTTGCGCTGGTGTGCGTGGTTGAATGCTTCTTTCGTGCAACCACTCCTAATGAACTGCCGTATTGACCTGGATTTGACCCGGAGTCAGATAAGGATCAGAGAAATCAAGTCAGTAGCAGCACCGTCTAATTGAGAGCGGGACATATACTAATCATGTCGTCGGGTGGGGGATAAGTACTACTCCACGCAATGGGTTTCTCACTAATTAATTGGGGGATCAAGCCCGTCTAGAGCTTGCACGGCTTCGTTGGCTGACACACACTATAGTATTTTTTGATCTTTTGATTGATTTTTTCCTGCAGCAGCTAAAAGGGACAAGCCGACTGGGAAGCCAGGGGCTACATATCCGGATATCCCTCCTCTCCTTGATTTTCTCTCCAAAATCTGAGGTAATTTGTTTACTAAATCACATATGTGCTGAATTCTAAGATTCTAAAGATTTCTTGGTCTTATGTAGGAAGATGCCTTGGTTCTCGTCTGATGCAAGGTGCACTACTGTTAAAAAGTGTACTCTATTTTGCAATGTCATAACTTGTAAGTAATGCCGTTTGGTATTTCCTGAAATTTAGAAAGTTTAGTCATGATACAAAGCTAAAACTTTTGATATTTCAGCTGTGAAGTTCATATCTGCAAGTTGGGTGACGGCAACTGCCGGTCCAGAAGCTCCTTGAAGCATTTGATTAAAGGTATACTTTGATATCTTGTTTTCTTCTCTATCCCCGATCTAAATTTTGTATCTGTAGTTCTGTACATACATGAGATAAGTGGAGGATTCTAATAGAGAATGCATAATAAGCACTCTCTCCGTCCCACAATAGAAGAGCGTTTCTGACACTTGTGTAGTGTCAAAAATGCTCTTATATTATGGGACGGAGGGACTATATTATATAGTCTACTTTTTACTCTGTTGAAAAGAATTATCTCCTATTTGATTCTCTGAATTTTATAGATAACACTCACCTGCCCCTTTGTTCCTTTTTATTATTATCTAAGGGTTTTCAGCAAGATTAATCCTTTTTTTAGTTGAGGGGCTCTCACCGATTATCTAAGGATCCGCCTGTACACGCCATGGACCAGGCACATCTATAAAATAATGGTACAGCCAAATCAAGATTAATACCTTCTTCCCGAGCACTTACTTTCCTTGATCTGACATGAATAGATACCTGGTTGATGGGCTTAATTCTTATTGCCATTTTACTGAAGGTCCTTTCATACTAATAGAGAGGGCATAATAACTATATTATACTCTACTCTTATTCGGTTGAAAAGAATCATGTCCTACTTGATTCTCTGAATTTTGGTATAGATGACACTCGCCTGCCCCTTTTGTTCCTTCCGTTATCTTTGGGAGTTCGCTCAAATTGTATGCTTGGGATTTGCTTAGCTAGTTCGTTTGACATGGAGCGATAGGAGCAAGCTTTTGGCAATGGGGATTGCTTCGTGATGTTTCTGGTCCGGCTTGTGGCTGTAGCATCCGTGTTGATGAGATTGCTTCTAAATTTGATTCGTGGTTTTAGGTCATGCA
Organism: Aegilops longissima; assembly: GCA_021605205.1. Classification (NCBI taxonomy): domain Eukaryota; kingdom Viridiplantae; phylum Streptophyta; class Magnoliopsida; order Poales; family Poaceae; genus Aegilops; species Aegilops longissima. The sequence goes on from CM038681.1 coordinate 221,544,356, forward strand.
TCTAGAGAAACAATTGGCTGTTGTACTCAACTTTCTTGTGAGATTAATAGCACACATGATTTCTATTTACGTGTGCTTTGTAAGTCTGTAAGAAAAGGGCTTCAGTTATTTGTGTGATGGCCTTTGGTTGGTTGATGCAAAAAAACAGTACATGAAAAGCTTCAAATTTAAGTTGTACTAGCCATGAAATGATGTTCTAAATTATATTTACATGCATTTGGCAAGCTTATCAAAATCTTTCTGGCAGATTGGTCAAAGGTTCGACATTTGAAGAAAAGAAACTTCATTGGAGACTAAAATCCTTCTGAGTGTATCATCCTGTGACAACTACGAGGTAAGATACGAAATTTATCTCTTGGCATGAGTGACATATTTCTATAATTGTGTTGTGAATTATTTTGCAGGCAACAAAGGGATCATCTCGTCATTCTCTAAGGGAGCCGGCATCTGGCCGTTGCTTTGGACGCCTCACCATGGCTGGAGACTGCAAGGTAGACTCCCATCACTCGGGGAGTATTTGTTGGACGGTTTCTTGTTCGATGTCAATTTATGGTTGAAGATTGAACTGTATTCCAGTTTGGTTGTGTGATTACATCAAATTTGTGCATATTAGTTGAAATGTGTAATGCTACAAAGTTGATAGGTTTTCTTAGCATTTTACTACTGGGCGTCTCTTTTGTTTGTTTTCTGCCCCTTGCCTTGTACATTCTCCATTTAATGATATCAATTTAGTTTTCTACAATTTGCATGTATGCAATGTTATAGGGTGAAAATTTCATTTTATGGGAAGGTGCTATAATTGAACTCTCAAACATCCACTGCAGTTCCTGCTGTTATGAATTACTTTATTTGTTTGATGTAGATGCCCAATTATATCCAAATAAATCATAGTATGAGCATGGATGCCATTCTTTAAGGCGCTTTGTGTTCCAGAAATGAAGCTCACTAGAGATAGTTTTACAATCCCGCCTCAAGAGGCGCCACCAGGTGGTGCCCCAGCCACTAGTTAAAACCATTAAGCTACGCGTGAAGGGCGGCCAACCAGCTATGCCACGTGGCGCAAGCTGATAGCCTGCGGTGAAAAAGCTTTTGAATATTATTACGCGTGAAGGGCGGCCAACCAGCTATGCCACGTGGCGCTGATAGGCTGCGGTGAAAAAGCTTTTGAATATTATTTTTAGATGGAGGTCAGAATTTTTTTAAATGTTTTATATATTTAGATGAAGGTGATGACCCCACATATTTTTTTAAATGGAGGGCTACACAAAGTGGCACTCGCTGCCTGCGTTGGTGATTTTTTCTTTTTTTTACTTTTTTTTAGATAGAGGTGATGATTTAAAAAATATATTTTTCTAGATGGATGAGGACTACATGTATTTTTTTAATTGAAAACGTGCGCACAACTCCTTCTCAAGCGGCGCCACCGGGTGGCGTCCCAACCACTAGTAAAGAAACAAAGAAGGCTTGATATAAGCCCCTGAAATCCATAGTGTGCATACCCCTAAGTTAAACAGCCTCTGAAATCCATACCGTGCATATGCCCCCGAGTTAATCTTGCTGGCTTTATATCAATTGATTCCTAATTCAGCTTTGTTCCAGGACGTGTATACCAGGAGTTGGATAGATGAATTTTTACTGTATTAATTTACAGGTACAAGTGTGCGCTCAATTGATTCCTAATTCAGCTTTGTTACAGGACGTATATACCAGGAGTTGGATAGATGAATTTTTACTGTATTAATTTACAGGTACAAGTGTGCGCTCAGTAGCCAGAAACAGAATGTGACTGCGTTTTGTTCCTTTTTATATAAACTGGGCAAGGGCAACAACTTAAGCAATAAAATTTAAAATGAAAAGTGACGCCGCCCATGGTCGGGTGATCTTTCTCAGTGTAGCAGTGGCACCAAACGGACAGATCAACACAGCTTGGTTAAATAATGTCTTCAGGTCAGCAGAAGTGCGAAAGGGAGCAGAATACAACAGAGTAAAGTTGCACACATATATATGGTCCTTAAATAGATCAATGAATACTATAGTATGATAGATAGAAGCAAATATATTCAGAGTGAGGAGGGGTAGCGTTACCATGAATCATGACAATACTTAAGATAGAACTTCACATTCCTTTATAAGGCGAATATACTGAACATTACAAGAGAATGAAAATTTAGAGTATAAGTAGGCACAACAAATATCACAGAATATATCCTATCAGATTTGGGTCAGAAACAGGACAAGTAGCATATGTGCACCTTACAATCTGAAACCAAATGAATCATTGTATAGGTAGTTTGTCGCTCTTACTGTACATGAGAACAAAAATCTTGATCAGAAAAACTATCAAAAAGTCATGCGAGACTAGAAGGCAGGTCACGAGAACACATAATGTTGTACAAATATCATGGAAGTTAGGTACGTTCACTAATTCAACTACCAGAAAGTTTTGTGTGTGGACAAAGCATTAACGTGTTCTCTTTATAGTAAATTAACTACCTATATTAGTACGTGTCGTTGTTTTATTTTGTCTGACAAATTACCATTCAAAAACTTACGGATATTGGGTGCTGGGCTCTAGATGGTGGAGGTGCTAGAGAACGACGACCACCATACCGAAGAAAACTCATGTTGCAAGCTAGCCCTTTTTGCCTTCCAACATTGGAATTAATGTTAATTTTTTTTTGTTGCATCATCACAATACTTTAACCGTCTTCGGGTAAATGTTTCTCTTTAATCAAAATCGATCTGTTATGATATCAGTGAACCAGATAAAATACGTATTCTGGAATAAGTAAAATTTAACTTAGTTGTTAATTATTGATTATTTTTAGCTGTGATGAAGTTTTCTATTATACAATTAAATCAAAAATATGGAAACAAGATGAAATAGCCTATAAATTCTAAAGGAAAAGGTAAAATTATCTTTTTGACTACTACATTTAATTTGCTGATAGTGATACATTAGAGAGTAGAGTAAATATTGATAAACAATGCTCAGGTATGTATAAAATCCATATGAAAGGACAAGTATTGTTCAAAAGATTTATGAACATGATTTTCTGCAGATGTCAAAACATCCATGAGACTGAAGGTAATTCATATTACTACATCAATTTTAGACTACATAGATGATCCTTATGTCACTTTTTCATGCTCAAATTCTTTCGGTGGCGACAATATCAGGGATCACGCTATGCGGGGATATTTTAGCAAATATGGTGAATGAAGAACTTTCGCACAAGCAAAGATAGTGGTTGTCACTTCGAATTTGGTCGGAAACTCAATGGTCAGAACTTTAATCTTTTTGTGTAAACCTAAATCAAAATTTACTAAGCATTTATTACCAGGGCTATCAATACCAAATATAGGCACTCTATACTTTCTGATATTTGTGGCCTAATTTATAGTATAACCCAATAATCAGGGCATCCGTGTATCATTATAATTTGTATAGACCTTTTTTACTGCTCAATTGTTGAAACATAGTGTCTTCGGGAAATATTAAACTATAGCTACTCACAAATACACTAATTAGTAGTACTTAAATTTGCCAAGTATGAATGGGGCAGGGGACCTAACACTGTCGATGCCAAACGGAAGCCCGGAAAGAGTGAAGGGGACAGAAGAAAATTAACATTTTTTCACTAACAAACAGTATTTTAATTACATTGTATTGGTACAATCGTACACACACAGGAAAAGGTTAAGCAAAAAAATGACATATAGACATGAAAAGGGAAAAGGGAGGAAAACGATGACATGTCGGGCTGCCTCCAGTGGGAACAGCGACGAGTGAGAGAGAAGTGTCATCACCGTGGGCATATTCTTGACATTGTTGGGTTAAAGCACAACTAGTCATACCAGCCCAAAAGTGGATCTCGACTCCCACAGCCAGCATGGATTCAGCTTTTGTATGAGGATATTGGGGCCGTTGTCTTCCTCAAGCGTGCAAGCCAGACATCGTCGCTGTTCCCACTGGAGGCAGCCCGACATATCATCGTTTTCCTCCATAGCGGCAACATATTGTTAGCGTAGAGTGAGAGATAAGTGTCAGCACCGTGGGCATATTCTTGACATTGTTGGGTTAAAGCACAACTAGTCATACCAGCCCAAAAGAATCATTTTTTACAAAACAACACAAAATTGTCTAAAAATACACAAAAAATCCTACTTATCAGCTATTATTACAGAAAAATATAGTGCATATACATGTGTTTGGCCTAAATTATTGTATATTTTATCATGCAAACATATAGTGCATTATCATATGAACAAAAATCCATAACAAAGGAAAAATCTTGCTACTCCTATTTAGATGGGTATGTACGATCATATTTGTTGTCATCATTTCCATTCAATAGTAATACATCACCTTGATATTTTTGCCGTCATGTCAATACTTAGGTTTTATCCTGTTTTTCAATCATATGTTTTTGACATAATTTATATTAGTAAATATATTTAATCATATGTTTTTCATAAATAAATTGCTATTTGTTGTACCATGGAAATGATTTCATATATGTATTCTCTACTTCAAATACGACGACCAAATTGAAACTACAAACAATCACATTTTTCTTCTTCCAACTTGACAAACTGCATGTAACTGAGAGATGGCACATCTGTTTCTCCCTAAAAAAGGTGAACTACTAGACAAATTGAAACTTAAATAGAAAAAAATCATAATGCCAAAAAATGATATCAATTATAAATTTCAAAATGTGAATCATAATTAAAACTACATTTAGTACGGTTTGCATAATAAGCACGTAAATGACAAACATATATATTTACATGTCAATGAGAAAAAAATATGCATACAAAAAAACTATGTTTAAAAGATTTATATTTGTAAATTTCAACACATTTGGTCTCAATGTATCTGTAGAAAAATCAATTAATATGTTCTTATATTAAAATTTCTAAAGTTCTAACCCGCGCATCGAGTGAACCATTTTGCTAGTTTAATTATAAAGTCGTTACACCGGATGGGGAAAAGCTACTGGTTCTTCACTCTCACTACCCCAACAGATTACATACACATCAAGTGATTTTGCTCAGCAGTACTATCTCCCCACGATCGAAGAGCGAGAGTTGCCGCAATCCGAGGGATCCCAATCCAGCGTGGAGTTGTACACCGCCGACAGCGTCACGAACACCTCGTCCATGGACGGCCGCCCCCGGGGCTCCCTCGCCACGCACCGCACCGCCAGCGAGGCCACGGTGACGGCGAGGTCCAGCGGGTAGTCGCCGTTCAGCCGCGGGTCCATGAACGCCCGCACCTTGCCGCGCGCGTCCTCGCCGTCGACGACCAGCCCCTCCGCGGACTCCCACAGCAGCGTCTCCCCACTTTTGTCGCTGCCGTCGAATGTCGCCTCCTTCCCGGACAGCAGCTCGAGGAGGATGACACCGAAGGCGAAAACGTCGAGCTTGGGCGTGATGAGACCGTGCTCCAGGTACTCCGGGGCAAGGTACCCCTGGGTGCCCACGACGTGGCGGGTGAGCTGCGCGTCGCCACCGTCGGCGCCCGTGGGGACCGACCGCGCCAGCGCGAAGCTTGACACCTTGGCGCGGAGGTCGTCGTCGAGGAGGACGTTGCTGCTCTTGAGGTTCTTGTGCACGCACGGCGGGTTGGTGTAGTGATGGAGGTAGTTGAGGCCGTCGGCGACGTCGAACGCCGCCTGCACGCGCTGCTTCCAGACGAGGGAGGCGCCGCCGCCGTGGAGCCAATCACTGAGCGCGCCGTTCTCGGCGAACTCGAAGACGAGGTAGGTGTCGCCGTGGTGGACGCAGAAACCGGAGAGGCGGACAAGGCTGGAATGGTTCACGCGCTTCAGGATGCCCACCTCGCCGCTCACATCGCCGGCCACCCGCTTCACGGCCGCCGCGTCGCCGTTGATCTCCGCGCGGTACACGGACGCGTTCTTGACCCTCCGATCCTCCGCGAATCCTGCCGTTGCCTTCTCGAGTTCGGAGTATTTGTACACGGTCAGGGACTCCACCGCCGCGCGCGCGTCGCTGGACACCAATGCCGATGAAGATGAGGAGGTCATCGTAGCTGCCGATGTATGCTTGCCGGAGGCAAGAGCGTCGTAATCCGCCGACGAGGGCACGTCAAGAACCACCTTGCTCCCGCGGCCCCTTTCCCCAACGCCTGACCGGGGCCGCCGCCGGCGAACACATAACAACATCAGGCCAAGAAGGCCCGCCAGCGCAAGAACGCCGACACCAACACCGACCCCGACGGCAATCCACTTCCCGCTGCCAGACGCCGGCGGCTGCTGGGCCTGCGGTGGCGCCCGTGCGGGCGCTGTCGCCCGCGACGACACGAGCATGTCCGGCGTGGGCGCGCTCTTGAGCGGGATGAGCAGAGTGGTGAAGGGAAATATGATCTCGCTAGTAGTAAGGTTGTTGGCCTGGAGCACAGCCTGGGTGTCGACATGGAAGCGGTCGGCGATGGCCGAGACGCTGTCGCCCCACATGACGAGGTAGGTGAGCAGGTACCTGACCCCGGCGGCCGCCTGTGCCGGCGAGGGGCACGCGCAGCGGATCGGCACGGTGAGGTTGTTCCCGGCGACGAGGTCGCGGCTACCGTGCCTGGGGTTCTGCGCGAGGAGCGCCTGGCAGGTGGTGAGGCCCTGGTAGGTGTTGTTGGCGATGATGAAGTAGGTCTCACCGCGGAACTGGATGGTGTGGCTGGAGTTGTGCTGGTAGTAGCCGCGCGGAGAGCAGCCGCAGGGGACCGGAGCGAGCACGAGGCGGGAGTCGGCGAGCGGGGAGACGGTGGGAACGCCGTTGGCGTCCGCGACGGCGGCCGGATCGGAGCCGAGGAGGTAGGAGATGGAGACGGCCGTGCCGTAGTACGGCGGGGATGAGCGGAAGACGACGTACGTGGCGCAGGGGGCGGCCGCGGCGGTGGCGTTGCAGGTGTAGCCGAGCACGGAGCTGCCGTTTCTGCCGTAGCAGTTGGTCTGCGCGTTGGCCTCGTACTGCTGCTGCCCTTGCGCGACGGCGAGGACGGCGAGGAGCGCGAGCGCCGCCGTGCGGAAGGCGAGCCCCCGCTTGCGCGGCGGAGCGGCCATTGCTGTGGGGGACGGGTCGAGGTGGGAGTGTGGCACTGCGGCTAGCGTTCTCGGTCGCGTATGCGGCGGTACGATGGACGGACGGAATTAAAGGTAGCTGTGCTTTCCTCTTTCCAGTGGGTGGTTGCTGCAGAGCGTAGACTACAGCTGGAGCTAGAAGACGGGTCAACGGCGTAAGGAGTCAATCTTTTCGCTCGTCTTCGAGTCTTCCATTTCGGAAAAAGGACGCCACCAGACCCGAAAATCCTAAACCTACGAAGACCTACGTACCTGTTACGTAAACTTCCAACTAATCTAAACATGCCCCCCCTGATTTCCAGGTGGGGTGGGCCTCACCTTTCCCTTAATCCAATCAAACACCCCCACGTCAGGTTTGTTCGTAAGTTTACGTAAATCATTACGTGGATGTAGCATTGCTCCACCAGACCAGGTTTTCTGGCGATGTACCCACGGCCGCACCCAGGAGCTGCTTCGCGATTTTCTCGCGACGTACAGAGCGTTGGTCGACGCGGCCGGGCAACTGCTGCAAGACACGCCGGATACCATCACGTGGATCAGAGAAGCCCGGGACAATACTCCGCCAAATCGGCATATCTAAGAATCTTCAACACACACGCAAAAACTGCTCGGCGCGCTAAAAATCGTTCTTTTTAAACGTGAAGACGCTCCAACCGATGCTGCAAAACAGTGCGTGTAAAAAAAACTTTCAAGCATGCGCTAAAAAGCGTTATCGCACGCTGCAAATTTGAGGCACCGGCGCGCGCTTCATAATTTGCATCGCGTGTTTCTTTGGGCATTTGGAAAACCGACGTTGGCCTCGGCATGACCATGGCACGCTAAAAGTGCTACAGTGGCACTGTAAAACTATTTTAGTGCTCGATATTTTTATGCTCCTGTTGGAGATGCTCTAGTGCAGTTTCAAGGGAGGATGGCAACAAACTTCGACCAACGTATTTGGAAGGTGTGGGCGCCGGGGATGTTCGCCTAGCTTCTGTTCCAAAACAGGCTATGGTGCAACGACAGATTGTGACGACGAGGATGGATGAACGAATACTTCTGTTAACTCCGCGTCACGAATCTAGAATTAGCCTACTACCTCTTCTGGACCTGCCTGAAGGCACAAGCAGTGTGGGCAAAAATTGGGCAATGGCAGGGCTGCTTCTCCTTCAGTCCAAAGGATGAGTGGCATCACCTCAAGGCCATGGGAAATCGCGCAATGAATCTATGATGTAACTGAACCGAGGGAGAGGAAAGGAGTCAAGACGATGCTTTTGTTGGCTTGCTAGGAAATCTGGTAAGAACGCAACCAATGCACCTTCAGAAAGAAGCTTCCATGCACTAGAGACATAGTCAAGAGGATCATCGATTACGTAGAACTATGGAGGCTAACTAGCGCAAAATGTATCAAGAGACCCTTCGGGGGTCCACCATGAGAGATAAAGCATGGATTTCTGTTGGGGATATAACCCCGAGGTGTGACCCGCCATGCCGGGGCCGGGTTACACCGTTGGCGGTTAATACAAAGAAGATTCAAGGAGGCCCAAGAAGAAGTATGAAGACGGCGACTCTCAGAGGCAAGCCTAGTGGGGGCCCAAGACCCGAACATGTGAACCGCCATATGGTGGCTTGTCTGTTAAGGCAAAGCGATTTAGAAACCAGGCCGGTCACGTTGTATGATCCGGCTCGGACTCTTGTAAGCCGTCAGGCTTCGACCTGTGTATATAAAGGCGAGACCCGGCGGCGGCTTAGGCCAGAAAAATGATCAATCGAGAATTAGGTCAAGCGTATTCACTCCCTAGTAATCGAAACCCAAGCAATACAACTACATGCAGGACGTAGGCTTTTACCTCGTTGTGAGGGGCCGAATCTGGGTAAAACCTTTGTGTCCTTTGTCCCGTTCAACCAGTTCGAGCTAACCTACATTGCGATGGCTCCATACCTAAGTCCTTTCACAAGGGCATCTGCGGTGACAATACCACCACAGTTGCGTCCACCGTGGGGCTAGAGCACGGTGGTTTCGAGTTCTTGAAGGGCGGCTTCTCAGGATTCAAGGGATACGCCGTGGGCCAGATGACCCAGAGTCACCGCGGCAAGATCTACATTGACGATGTTGGCTGGGGCCCCGAGGCCGACTCAGTTGAGTACGGGTACCGGGTCCCCTTTGGTGGAATTCACGTTTTCATCGGCAAGATCGGCGAATCGGAGCCTGAGCCGAATTCCTGCACCAACATCATTGAGACGGCTCAGCGCGCGACCTGCCAGGGTTTAACCCGGCCGGAAGCGCGCTTTCGTTGGCTTTGTTCATGGGACGGATCTTGAGGAAGGATCTATGTCTGGTGAAGAGACGACCATCTATTCAGGTGATGAGTCCTCAACCGGCGAAAAAGAGTCAATCTATCGACTTCAGGACGGCAGGCTTGGGGGCTATTCCGATGGTGATAGTATTCCGGAGCCCTATGAGCTACCGAGTAGGGTTGCAATTTTTATGGCCGGCACACAACCAGTGTTACAATCTTCAACTGCTGCGGCCATGACGTCCGGCTCAACTGCTGCTGCAACAGCTGGAGTGAGCGGCTCTGCGCGTCCGTCGACTCAAGTCCTATCTGACCTCTTGGATGCTTTGGCGACTCTGTTAGCCGCGGAGGTGACTCCAGTGAATCAGGTACAACATAAAGCGGATGTTGCAAAGCTACGGGGTGAGGTGACCAAGGCCCGAGAGGACCTTGAGGCAAAGAATGTCAGTATGGCCACAAAGCGAGCCGCCTTAGAGGCCGAGATGCAGCAAATAAGGGCCGAGGCTTTCCGTTTAAGTCTTGATCAAAATACATCAAATGTTGTCCTTCGTAGGAGGCACCAGACCCGTTTACCTTTGCTGTTTGAGGGGCGGAACCTTTTTAATACACCCGGAGCAGGAATGAGTAACCCGCCTGGTGTGATCCGGGCTACTGAGGCGCCTGTGACGGGCACGGCGGCTCAGCCTTGTATGCCGGACCCGCCTCGTATGGATTTAACCCCACCTCGGCGCGTACCAACACCTCCGGGCCATTACTCCAACCCACTGGATAATATGATTGTCGTGGCTTCCCGGCTGGCGGCTCTTCCGGTAGAAGGCGAGTCTCCCGCTGCGAGAGAGACCTGGAATGCCGTGGAACTTCTTCAGACGGTGGTAGCTCAGCAGGCGGCTTACTCATACAGCTGCGAGCGAATTCATTCAACTCCACGCCATAGTCTAAGTTACAACCGGCGCATTGAATCGCCGGCGGTTTCCTGCAGCGAGCGGCGTCGTAACCCGACTCACAACGATGACCCGCCCCGTGGGGATAACCCGCCCCGTGATGATAATAATGTTCAGGCCCTTATGGATCAGGCTAGAGCACATCAAGAGGCAGAGCTGGCGGCTCAATTAGCGGCTCATCAGCGGCTTCAGTTAAACCCTTCGGCGTCTGTGGAGGCTGGGATGACTTCCAGGACTGTTGGTGTACCATGTCTAGTGTCGGCTCTACGTAATGAACGACTGCCTAAGGATTTTAAAGGCCCTCGTAAGGTGGCTAATTACACAACTGATCTTCCACCCGAGGCCTGGATTGAGAGCTACAAGCTGGCGATGGAGATAGATGTGAACGATGTTGTATGCGCTAAGTACTTCACCATGATGCTGGATGGGCCGGCTCAGATCTGGTTGAAGGGGTTACCCGCCAATTCTATCAATTCATGGGCCGAGTTGAAGGCGCGCTTTATTCAGAACCCTATCGATTATTGATCTGACGCTTGTGTGGAGCGAGAGTATGAGTCGGCCCACCACTGGGTTCGTCGAGTTTCAGCCATTATCCACTCATCGGATAGTATCAACGCTGGGTGTGCTGTTCTAATTCTAGAGAAAATTTACCGTTTCACCCCCCTCAAGCAGAAGTTGGGGCGGCTTAAACGTCACTGCAATGACATGGGAGAGCTCATGGCGGCTCTCATCAAGGATGCTGACTCAGACAACACCAAAGATCTTGGATCCGATGATGAGAAGTCCAACAAGGGGAAGAAGAATGGTCAGCAGCAAAACGTGACATGTCTTAACCAGGGCAATGGTGGCAAACGCAAGCAACTCGATGGTGGGTCAGACTTTGTGGCTAACACCAATACACAAGGTAATAATCAGCATCGTAAGGGTAAGCCGTAGTTTGGAGGACCGAGATTTAACCTGAAGGCGATGTTGAATGAACCTTGCCCAAAACATAGTTTCTCGGATAAACCATCGACTCACTTGTGGAAGGATTGCTTTATTATGAAGGAATACAAGAATTCTGGCTATCACCAGAATCATAATAACAATAATGGCCCGCACGGTGGGTCAGGATTCGGCTCACACGGGCCCGGCTTTGGGGGCGGCGGCTCAAATTCTGGATATCAAGGACAAGGTAATCAGAGTGGTTATAATCAGCAGCCCAGTCAGGGTAACCAGCAACAACATTCAGGATATCAGAGTAATCCCAAGTAGCTTAATAGTGGCCAATATCATGTTTTCACCACAAGCCTTTGCAAGAGAGACCAGAAGGTTCATAAACATGCGGTCAATGCAGTTGAGCCGGCGGTGCCTCGATATTCGCGGTGTTCAAAACATCCAATTGTATGGAGTCGTGAGGATCACCCGCTCCGGGTCGATAATCTGGGTCAGCTGGCATTAGTGGTTACCCCTCAAGTTGGGGGTTATAAATTCACTAAAGTGCTCATGGATGGTGGAAGCAGCATCAATATCCTTTATTATGATATTTTTTTTCCGTATGAACTTAACTGAACAAGATCTTAAGCCATCCTCTACAGTTTTTCATGGCGTGGTACATGGTAAGTCGGTGTACCCAGTGAGGGAGTCCTGGATTAGGGGGTATCCGGACAGCCGGACTGTGTACAACGTCCGGACTATTGAAGCGTGAAGATACAAGACTCAAGACTTCGGCCCGTGTCCGGATGGGACTTTCCTTGGCGTGGAAGGCAAGCTTGGCGATCCAGATATTATATTTCCTTCCTTGTAACCGACTCCATGTAAACCCTAGCCCTCTCCGGTGCCTATATAAACCGGAGAGGTTGGTCCTTAGAAGGCCGATCACAATTACATTCATACCATCATAGGCTAGCTCTTAGGGTTTAGCCTCTACGATCTCGTGGTAGATCTACTCTTGTACTACCCATATCATCAATATTAATCAAGCAGGAAGTAGGGTTTTACCTCCATCGAGAGGGCCCGAACCTGGGTAAACACCTGTGTCCCTTACTTCTTGTTACCATCAGCCTTGACGCACAGCTCGGGACCCCCTACCCGAGATCCGCCGGTTTTGACATCGACATTGGTGCTATCATTGAGAGTTCCTCTGTGTCATCGCTGTCAGGCTCGATGGCTCCTTCAATCATCATCAACGACACTGTCCAGGGCGAGACTTTCCTCCCCGGATAGATCTTCGTGTTCGGCGGCTTCGCACTACAGGCCAACTCGCTTGGCCATCTGGAGCAGATCGATAGCTACGCCCCTGGCCACCAGGTCAGGTTCGGAAACCTGAACTACACGGCGGACATCCGCAGAGATTTGATCTTCGACGGATTTGGGCCTATGCCAGGAGCACCAGACAGTCACGACGAGCATGGCTTAGACCTGCCGTCAGACGAAGCCTGGGGTATCATCCCCGCACTATCCCAGGACCTAGATCCGGAGTAGACTGCGTCGCTTGAGGGCGGAGGGATGGACCCCGCCCCTAGGTCGCACACTCATCGGCGGTGGAGCCGAACACGGGCCTTACCTCTGCGGCGGCCTATGACTCCGAATCCCCGGATTCGTATCCGGACGTTGGTTCCAGTCCGCACGCTCCCGAGCCTCTCGGGCCAGGATGGGCTCCGGTAATGGAGTTCACTGCTGCGGATATCTTCCAACACTCGCCCTTTGGCGACATGCTGGCCTCATTAAAGTCTCTCTCTTTGTCAGGAGGCTCTTCGCCAAACTATGTCCGGCTTGAGTGGGAAGCCGGCGACGAAGGAATTTGTTGCCCACCCACCACCCACTTCATTGCCACGGTCGATGACTTAACCGAGGTACTGAACTTTGACTCCGAAGACATCGACGGTATGGACGACGATGCAGGAGAAGAACATGAACCACCGCTCACTGGGCGGTGGACAACCACCTCTTCTTATGATATATATATGGTGAACACTCCGAAGGAAACAAATGGCGATGAGGCAACGGAGGATAAAACCTCAGGGAAAAAAGCAAAGAATGGGCGCCGTCGGCGCCACTCCAAGCCCCGCCACACCAATACTGGCCCAGGAGATGAAAACAATCCGAATGGTGCCGAATAAGAATACAACCCCGAACAGCCCGCCTTCGAGTAGGCCGAACAGGAGGATGAGCAGGTCAGCCCAGATGAATAGGCGACGGACGACTACCCGGAGGAGGACAACTACATGCCCCCCTCCGAAGACGAGATTAGCCTCGGCGACGAAGAGTTCGGCGTGCCTGAGGATCCCGTGAGAGCAGAGCGCTTCTGCGTCGGCTTATAGCCACCGCGAGGAGCCTAAAAAAGAAGCAGCAGCAACTCCAAGCTGATCAAGACCTACTCACAGACAGATGGACTGAAGTCCTGGCAGCCGAGGAATACGGACTCGAGCACCACATGGCTGACCAGCCACCTCGTGGCCGGGACAAAGTGGCATACCAGTCCGCATACCAGCCAACACCCCCACGTTAACATACTACGGCCCGGGGCAACAAAACGGGACAGCCAAGATCGATCTACGGATCGCGGGGGCGCGCCTCGAATCGCGATGAGGACCGTCACGCCGGACACACCTTCACCAAGTCCGGTCGGGCCGAATATAGCCATCCAGAGCAATTCGACCTGCGTAGCCACATAGCCCGGCACAGAGGCGCCGCGCACCCCCTCTGCTTCACTGATGAAGTAATGGATCATGAATTCCCAGAAGGGTTTAAACCCGTAAACATCGAATCATACGATGGCACAATAGACCCCGCAGTATGGATCGAAGATTTTCTTCTCCACATTCACATGGCCCGCGGAGACGATCTGCATGCCATCAAATATCTTCCCCTTAAGCTCAAAGGACCAGCCCGGCACTGGCTAAACAGCCTGCCAGCAAACTCCATTGGCAGCTGGGAAAACCTGGAAGACGCATTCCTCGACAACTTCCAGGGAACATATGTGTGACCACCTGACGCCGACGACTTGAGCCACATCACTCAACAGCCCGGAGAGTCAGCCAGGAAATTCTGGACTCGGTTCCTAACTAAGAAGAACCAAATAGTTGACTGTCCGAACACCGAAGCCCTGGCGGCTTTCAAGCATAATATCCGTGATGAGTGGCTCGCTCGACACCTCGGCCAGGAAAAACCCAAGTCTATGGCAGCTCTCACGACACTAATGACCCGCTTTTGCGCGGGCGAAGACAGTTGGTTGGCCCACAGCAGCACTACGCCACAGCCTGGCAATTCGGATGGCCGCGACAATAACGGCAAGCCATGGCGTAATAGACATAAGCGACGGAACAACGGCGGCATCACTGAAGACACGACAGTCAACGCCGGATTCAGTGGATCCAAGCCCGGTCAGCGGAAGAAGCCGTTCAAAAGAAATAATCAGGGACCGTCCAGTCTGGACCGCATACTGGAGCGCTCGTGCCAGATCCATGGCACCCCGGACAAGCCAGCCAACCACACAAATAGAGATTGCTGGGTATTCAAACAGGCCGGCAAGATAAACGCCGAAGACAAGGACAAGGGGCTGCACAGCGACGATGACGATGAGCCCCGACGGCCGAACACGGGGGGACAGAAGAAATCCCCACCCCCCAGGTGAAAACCGTCAACATGATCTACGGCACGCACATCCCCAAGCGGGAACGGAAGCGGGCACTAAGGGACGTCTACGCGATGGAGCCAGTCGCCCCCAAATTCAACCCTTGGTCAGCTTGCCCGATCACCTTTGATCGTAGGGATCACCCTACTAGCATCCGTCACGGCGGCTCGGCCGCATTGGTCCTAGACCCAATCATTGACGGATTCCACCTTACACGCGTCCTTATGGACGGAGGCAGTAGCCTGAACCTGCTTTACCAGGACACAGTGCGCAAAATGGGCATTGACACTTCAAGGATCAAGCCCACTAAAACCACCTTTAAAGGTGTAATTCCCGGAGTAGAGGCCCGCTGTACGGGCTCTATAACGTTGGAAGTGGTCTTCGGATCTCCGGATAACTTCCGAAGCGAAGAGTTAATCTTCGATATCGTCCCCTTCCGCAGTGGTTACCATGCACTGCTCGGACGAACCGCATTCGCCAGATTCAATGCGGTACCACACTATGCGTATCTCAAGCTCAAGATGCCAGGACCACGCGGGGTCATAACGGTGAACGGAAATATGGACTGCTCCCTACGAACAGAAGAACATACTGCAGCCCTCGTGGCGGAAGTACAATGCGGCCTTCTCCGACAAACCAATCCGGCAATAACTTCGAGCACAGTCAAGCGAGTCCGGAGCACCCTGCAACAGGACCATCAGGCATGCCTAGAGCGCGACTAGCAGTCCGGCCTCCGCTTAAGCCCCATCAAAGCAGCATTCGTGCCACGTGCACACAATTACGCACTTAAAATACCATGGGCATAGGCGGAGGCGATCACCAATAGTGCGGTAATCGCCAAATACTTTCACACTCTTTCCTCTTACCTTTCAGACACCGCTGGCGCAACATCCTCAAAAGAGCCGAATTGCCGGACTTACAGGGAAGAGACATCCAGGGAGGCAATAGACGTTGTGCATAGAAGAAAATACCCAGGTGGGATCTATTCACGATTATTATACCTGCTTTATCTACCTGCACACAGCCTCCCCCTGGATAGGACATGTCAAATAGTTCATATTTGCTTAACACATCCATTGTAAATGTACGCTTAAACGTATTTTTTGTCCATGAGAGATTATATATAGCGTCAGCTTATTATTCTCATTCGAGCATTTTTCTCTTATAAATGTTTATTTGATATTGCATCCGACACCTTGGTGCGGCGGTTTGCCAGGGCTCTTATGGCGCCCGCTATATGGCAACTAAAGTCCCAACACTTTCAACAGGCGGCACCCGAACTTACAGCACTATATGCATCAGCTCAATCATGTCTTGGGTCTACAGTTGGGATAGCCCTGCCCTTGTTTTGGTGCCTTACGCTCCATTATATCGGCTAAGGTAGCACAGGAGAACTACTGCGATTGTGTCCCGGTTCATCCGGACGAGCACCTCAGTAGAGAAAGCCGAAACTGACCGGCATGATGTGGCGAGAGCTGGCCGCTGTTCGAGAGGTTTTAAAATCCTTAAAGATTTTCCGCTTTAGGCGATAAATCGGCTTCGTCCGATCTAGGCGTGTATAGCGCCCCAATTCGGCCTTCCGGATTCTAGGGGCTTCGCCGAAATTTAAAATTGTAGACTTCTATGGCTAAGTGAAAGTTATAAAGCCGCATAGTCCGATTGCCTTGTTCACTGCGCCGGACACCTCCTTAAGGGACCAAACATTTGGGTAAAGAGTGTCCGGTTTTTCCACGAACACCCCAGTGCTAGTCATGCGGGGGAGGAAGCCGACGACTGGCCTAGTTTCAGGATTTTATAAACAGCCGCACAGAAGGTAATATTTTAAATAACAAAAGCGCTACATAGTGCAAGTAACTTCGTCTTTAATTACAAACATGACAGAAGTGAATTCATTCAAATATGGCGTCCTTGGTACATTCATAAGCGACGAGCCGAGCACCCTTCATCACGCCATTGTAGTACATTTTGGGATGGCGATGCGCCTTGCCCTCCGGTGGCCCGTCCTTGACTAGCTTCTCCGCATCCAGCTTGCCCCAATGCACCTTGACGCGGGCAAAAGCTCGGCGGGCACCTTTGATGCAAACAGATCGCTTGATCACTTCAAGATGTGGGCAGGCATCCACCATCTGCTTGATCAGGCCAAACTAGCTACTGGGCACTAGCTCACCAGGCCACATCCTGACTATGAAGTCCTTCATAGCCAGTTCGGCCGCCCTGTGGAGTTCGACCAACTGCTTCAGTTGGTCGCTCAGAGGCATCGGATGTTCGGACCCAGCATACTGGGACCAGAACAGCTTCTCCATTGAACTCCCCTCCTAGGCACGGTAGAACTCCGCAGCATCTGATGCGCTGAGTTGCAGATCTGCAAATGCCCCTGGAGAGCTCCGTATTCAAGTAAGTAAAAGAAACGCCTCCTCCACATGTTTGCTTTGCATAAAGAATTTCTTACCGGCTGCTATCTTTTTGGCCTCCTTGATCTCCTGCTGTGCTTTCTCGGCTTCGGTCTTGGCATCTTTCAAATTCGCAAGGGCCTTCGCAAGCTCGGCCTCCTTCATCTTCAAATTATGATCCACAGACTCGCACTTCTTGCCGAGGTCCTGGAGCTCCTGCTGTACCTCGCCCACTCTAGCACTTTGCTTTTCGCGCTCCTTACACTCCGAGGCCGCCTTGTCTTCGGCCTCGGACAGCGCCCTCTTCAGGGACGCCAATTCAGCGGTGGCCCCTGTTACACGGTCACGACACTTAGATGTTAGACTCATCAATTCTGCCTATCCTTAAACACATAAGAGCGGGAATTACTTACCCTCGTTCTCTTCGAGCTGCCTCTTCGTGAGGACTAGCTCTCCTCGCCTTGCTCCAGTGCCGCTCAGTTCAGCAACCTCGGTAGTACGGGCAGCAGCAGAAGCAAAGATAGCCTGCTTATTCACAACAATACTTATTATTAGACTCCTCCGGATTATAGTTGACCCTCCGTTTGGCTTCTCTTTCAGAACACCAACTAGAGTATCAGGGGCTACTACCTATCGGGTGGTAATTTCATACATTTTTTTACTTACCTCAAAGCCCGTCAGGAGGCTTGTGCAGGCTTCGGTCAGTCCGCTTTTGGCGGACACGACCTTTTGAATCACCACACTCATAGGAGTACGGTGCTCTTCTTCCATGGAAGCGCCTCGAAGCGCTTCCACCAGGCTATCCGGCGCCGTTGATGCGCCGGAAGGCCTCGGCACGGGCGGCTCGCCCTCCCTAACGGGGGGCTGCCCGCCAAAGTCTGGAACCTTCGGGGGTTCCGGAGCAGTGTTCGGTCGAGAGTTCGCCTTGTTGCGGCTCTCATCAACGCGATCCGCGGGGATCTTGAACCCCGCATGCCCAACATCCGAATCCCGCTGCATGCCTCTCGAGTCACCTCCCCTTCTCTCGAGAGCCTTCGACAACACTTCCGTGTCATCCGCGTGTGGAGGGGTAGTGGCCGTCGGGAGCTAATTTATCGCCGAATCGCCAGGACCCGGAGGAGGATTCCTCGGGGTGAACCCCGGCGGACTGCATATATGTTCGCACTATAAGTATAAAACTACGAAGTGAAACCATGATAGGATGTGGACACTTACGATCGCACCGGGCTTCCCGGGCAGCCACCTTCATCGCAGAGGCGGCCGTGGTGGAGTAGTCCGGAAGGATGCTTTCCTTCTTGACGCCCAGACCTCCCCCTCCGGGGCAGCTTTTTCTTCTTCTCCCCAGTGTGGGAGGTGGAATTTCTTCTGATTCCCCCGCCTCCTGGAGGAATGTGTCTCGTCGTCATCGGACGACAGAGGAATAGCGGCCTTGCGCCGAGGGCCTTTTCCGGCCCCTGGCCCGCCTCGCCGGGCCCCTCATCCTTCCCGGATGGGGCGTCTTCTTCTTCTTCCTCCTCCCCTTCATGGGAGGTGTCCGCCTCGTCGTCTTCGGACGAGGCTTCGGACACAACCTTACGCCGGAGACCCTTCCTTGTCCCCGGGGCCTTCTTTTCGTCCTTCTTCTCCGGCACCTCTTACGGTGCCGGGACTAGCATCTCCGTCAAGAGAGCATCCGTTGGATCTTCTGGCAACGGAGCCGGACAGTCAATCTGCTCCGCTATCTTCACATAATCCTGAGGCAAATATATACAAATACTTAAAACTGCCCCCATAAATGTATTGGGAAAAGACTAAACCCGGTGGAGCTCCCAAAACTCACCGGATTCGGGGGCCGCGCTGCATGAAGTCCGCGGTCCTCGGATGTGGGAGGAGGTACTTCGGAGGCCTTGAACAACACTTTCCATGCGCCTTTGTGCATCATGCCGTATAGCTTCCGGAGCGTCTGGTGTTCGGCCGGGACGAACTCCCACAGATTTACCGCCCGCCTTTGGCGAGGGCAGGATCCGCTAACGAGCATGACTCGGATCACATTGACAAGCTTGATGTTCTTGTCCTTCATGCTTTTGATGCATGTTTGGAGTCCGGCCAGCTCCGTGGAATCGCCCCAGGACAGGCCCTTCTTTTCCCAGGAGGTGAGCCGCGTAGGGATTCCGGATCGAAACTCCGGGGCCGCCGCCCAGTTGGCGCCGCGCGGCTCGGTGATGTAGAGCCACCCCGATTGCCATCCTTTTACGGTCTCCGCGAAGGAGCCGTCCAGCCAGGTGACTTTAGGCATCTTGCCCACCATGGCCCCTCCGCACTCCGCTTGTTGGCCGTGTACAATCTTCGGCTTCACGCAGAAGATTTGCAGCCACAGGCCGAAGTGAGGCCGGATGCGGAGGAAAGCCTCACAAACGACAATGAACGCCGAGATGTTGAGGACAAAATTCGGGGCTAGATCATGGAAATCTAGCCCATAGTAGAACATGAGCCCACGGACGAAGGGATGGAGTGGAAATCCCAGTCCACGGATGAGGTGGGCGATGAACACGACTCTCTCGTGGGGTCCTGGGGTCGGGATTACCTGCCCAGCGTCCGGTAGCTGGTGCGCTATGTCTGCGGCCAAGTATCCGGCCGCCCGAAGATTTTCTATGTGCTCCTCCTTGTCGGTGGAAGCCACCCACTTGACTCCTGCTCCGGACATGTTTAGCTGTGCGGAGGAGACTTGGGCTTGGGCGTTGGAGCTCGAGGGGGCAAGAATGGGTAGAGAAGGAAGAAGGCGTGGGTAAAAATGGGGAAATCTTATCCCTTTATAGAGGCGACGAAAGCGGTGCGCCTCCCCACTTGCCCGTTGGGAATCGCTTGCTTCCCAAGCGCCACGATTAATGATGTGGTGAGATTACCCGTACCCGTATTGACGAGAATCCCGTGATAAGGGGGGACGATCCCTGCTTTGACAAGACATGTCAAGGAAACCGCCTCGCAATATGCGCTGTGGCTGGTTGTGGAAAGACGGTTCGAATAATGACCCGACCGTAATGACACGTCACTTGAAAAGTTGTCAGCAGATTGCATTTGCGAAACATTATTCTCTCTACGGTGGAATACGAAGATCATCTTGTGGATTCGGACACAGTTTGAGTGTTCGATAATTACCTTGGAGTATTCGGAGGAGGAACCTGCCCTGCAATGCCGAAGACAATATCGCGCGGACTCATCGTCATTGAAGCCTGGTTCAGGGCTACCGAGGAGTCTGGATTAGGGGTATCCGGACAGCCGGATGTGTACAACGTCCGGACTATTGAAGCGTGCAGATACAAGACTCAAGACTTCGGCCCGTGTCCGGATGGGACTTTCCTTGGCGTGGAAGGCAAGCTTGGCGATCCAGATATTATATCTCCTTCCTTGTAACCGACTCCATGTAAACCCTAGCCGTCTCCGGTGCCTATATAAACCGGAGAGGTTGGTCCTTAGAAGGCCGATCACAATTACATTCATACCATCATAGGCTAGCTCTTAGGGTTTAGCCTCTATGATCTCGTGGTAGATCTACTCTTGTACTACCCATATCATCAATATTAATCAAGCAGGAAGTAGGGTTTTACCTCCATCGTGAGGGCCCGAACCTGGGTAAACACCTGTGTCCCTTACTTCTTGTTACCATCAGCTTTGACGCACAGATCGGGACCCCCTACCCGAGATCCGCCGGTTTTGACACCGACACCCAGTTGGTAAGATTGCCTTGGAAGTGGCCTTTGGCGATGATTATGATTACATGGCAGAGTCATTGTGGTTTGAAGTGGTTAAGATCAAAAGCCCTTACCACACCCTGTTTGGCCGGCAGGCTTATGCCAAGTTTATGGCACGACCTTGTTATGTATATTTGCAGGTTAAGATGCCAAGACGTAAGGGTACCATTGTTGGGAAACATAGGATGCAATTTTAAATTTTTCCTACACTCACGCAAGATCTATCTAGGAGATGCATAGCAACGAGAGGGGGGGGGGGGGAGTGTGTCCACGTACTCTCGTAGACCGAAAGCGGAAGCGTTTGACAACGCGGTTGATGTAGTCGAACTTCTTCTCGTTCCGACCGTTCAAGCACCGAACGTACGGCACCTCCGAGTTTTGCACACGTTCAGCTCGATGACGTCCCTCGAACTCTTGATCAAGCAAAGTGTCAAGGTAGAGTTTCGTCAGCACGACGGCATGGTGACGGTGATGGTGAAGTGATCAGCACAGGGCTTCGCCTAAGCACTACGTGAGTATGACCGGAGACGTAAACTGTGGAGGGGGCGCCGCACACGGGTAGGAATCAATGTTGTGTGTTCTAGCAGTGCCCCCCCTCATATATATAGGTTGGAGGGGAGGAGGGGCAGCCAAGTAGGAGGAATCCTACTTGGGCGCCTCCCAATTCGGCCTCCCCCCTTACATATTCATCCGGAGGGGGAAGGAAGGAGGAGGGAGGAGAGAAGGAAGGGGGAGGCCGAATCCCTCCCCTTCCTTTCCCTCTTCTCCTCTTTCCTTCCCCCCTATTCCGGCCTAAATAGGCGCACCAGCCCCCTAGGGGCTGGTCTGTCCCCTTCTTGGCACATTAGGCCCATGTAGTTGCCGGGGGGATGCCTGGAACCCCTTCCGGTGACCCGATACGTACCCGATACTCCCGGAACACTTCCGGTGTCTGAATACTATCGTACTATATATGAATCTTTACCTCTCAACCATTTCAAGACTCCTCGTCATGTCTGTGATCTCATCCGGGACTCCGAACAACATTCAGTCACAAAATCACATAACTCATATAATCCAAATTCGTCATCGAATGTTAAGCGTGCGGAACCTACGGGTTCGAGAACTATGTAGACATGACCGAGACACCTCTCCGGTCAATAACCAATAGCAGAGCCTGGATGCTCATATTGGTTCCCACATATTCTACGAAGATCTTTATCGGTCATACCAAAATGACAACATACATTATTCCCTTTGTCATCGGTATGTTACTTGCCCGAGATTCGATCGTCGAAATCTTCATACCTAGTTCAATCTCGTTACCGGCAAGTCTCTTTACTCGTTCCGTAATACATCATCCCGCAACTAACTCATTAGTCACATTGCTTGCAAGGCTTCTTATGATGTGTATTGCCGAGAGGGCCCAGAGATACCTCTCCGATACTCGGAGTGACAAATCCTAATCTCGGTCTATGCCAACCCAACAAACACATTTGGAGATATCTGTAGAGCATCTTTATAATCACCCAGTTACATTGTGACGTTTGATAGCACACAATGTATTCCTCCGGTATCCGAGAGTTGCATAATCTCATAGTCAAAGGAATATGTATATGACATGAAGAAAGCTATAGCAATAAAACTGAACAATCAGTATGCTAAGCTAACGGATGGGTCATGTCCATCACATAATTCTCCTAATGATGTGATCCCATTCATCAAATGACAACACATGTCTATGGTTAGGAAACTTAACCATCTTTGATTAAGTAAATAGGTAGCTATTTGAGGACTCTCTCTTATTTAAAAACTTTCAGATCTAAGTAATTTATTAAAACAGCAAGCAAAAAATGACATTTCAAGGATAGCGCACATCATGTGAAGAAGCAAAAACTTAGGATCAACTGATACTAACCGATAATTGTTGAAGAAGAAAGGTGGGATGCCTACCGGGGCATCCCAAAGCTTAGATGCTTGAGACTTCTTAGAATATTAACTTGGGATGCCTTGGGAATCCCCAAGCTTGAGCTTTTGCGTCTCCTTACTTCCTCGCATATCATGGTTTTCCTAAATCTCAAAAAGCTTCATCCACACAAAACTCAACAAGAACTCGTGAGATAAGTTAGTATAAACCAATGCAAAAACCTTATCATTCTGTACTGTAGCAAATCACTAAAATTATTATTCAACATTGCATACTAAATGCCTATGCATATTTAATACTCGTATCCTCAATTAGAATCATTAAACAAGCAAACATATGCAAACAATGCAAACATAACAGCAATCTGCCAAAACAGTACAGTCTGTAAAGAATGCAAGAGTATCAATACTTCCCTAACTCCAAAAATTATGAAAATTTACCACACTGTAGAAATTTTATCAGAGATTATTTTGCAAAAAGTTTAAACATTTTATTACATTCTGACTTTTCTAGGGAATTTTTGCAACAGCGGTAAACTTTCTGTTTTCAAATAGCAACATGTAGACTTGCAAAATAAGCATAGTAAAGGCAATCAATGCCACTTTTATTGAAATAAAAGATGCAAAACATTATTCTAAATATCAGCAAGCAAATCCTAACAAAATAAATTGACGCTCCAAGTAAAACTCATATCATGTGACGAATGAAAACATAGCTCCAAGTGAGGTTACCGATAATGTTGAAGACGAAAGAGGGGATGCCTTCGAGGGCATCCCCAAGCTTAGTTGCTTGGATATTTCTTGGATATTAACTTGGGGTGCCTAGGGCATCCCCAAGCTTAGGGTCTTGTCACTCTTTATTATCCTCATATCGATATCTCACCCAAAACTTGAAAACTTCAACTCACACAAAACTTAACGTAACTTCGTGAGATAGGTTAGTATGATAAAGAGCAAACAATTCCACTTTTGGTACTGCCAGAGACAAGATTCATAATTGTTCTCACACAATGCCTACTGTATCAAATCATTTCCACAATTTATATTGAGCAATGTAAGCCATAGAAACTAGGAAACAAGCAGACTATGCATTGAAAACAGAATCTATCAAAAACAGAACAATTTGTAATGATCTGCAGAATAACCATACTTCTGCTAATACAACAATTATGAAAAGTTAGGATCACATGAGCAGTTTGTATATTAATCTTCTTCAAAAAGAATCAACTCAAAAGCACTCTTCTGTTAAAAATGAGAATTATTTTCGTGAGCGCATAAGTTTCTGTTTTTCAGCAAGATCAACTCAACTATCACCCAACATGATCCCAAAGGCTTTACTTGGCACTTTATTGAAACAAAAGCAACAAAACATGATTACTACAGTAGCATAATCATGTGAACACACAAAATCAGTAGGTAAAAGTGTTGGTTTGTCTCCCAACAAGCGCTTTTCTTTAATGCCTTTTGGCTAGGCATGATGATTTCAATGATGCTCACATAAAAGATAAGAATTGAAACATAAAGAGAGCATCATGAAGCATATGACTAGCACATTTAGGTCTAACCCACTTCCTATGCATAGGGATTTTGTGAGCAAACAACTTATGGGAGCAAGAATCAACTAGCATAGGAAGGCAAAACAAGTGCAACTTCAAAACAATCAACACATAGAGAAGAAACTTGATGTTATTGAGATATGTAAGAGCAAAAGTTCCTTCCTCATAATAATTCAGAAACATCATTAATGGTTCAACAATATAACCATCACAAACAACACTCTTTTCATGATGCACAAGCATAGAAGATTTATGACTCATTATGGCATACATGTCATCATAATAATCATCATAGATAGCAACTTCATTGTCATAATCAATTGAGACCTCTTCCAAAATAGTGGATGTATCACTAAATAAAGTCATGACCTCTCCAAATCCACTTTCATCAATATTGTAATAAGATTCAACACCCTCCAAAATAGTGGGATCACTACTACCTAGAGTTGACACTCTTCCAAACCCACTTTTATCAATGTAATCATCATAAATAGGAGGCATGCTATCATCATAAATTTTCTTATCGAAAGTAGAAGTAATCAAAGGATCATATTCATTAAGCAAAGCATCCTCAAGCTTAGGACAAGCATTATTTCCAGCAAATAAATCTTCAAACATGTCATACTCATTAAACATAGCATCCCCAAGCTTGTGGTTTTGCATACCATCACAAACATTCTTATCAATAACATGAATGGCACCAATAGTATAGCAAACATTATTATCGTATTCTTCCAAGCAAGTGCTAAAAAGTTTTCCAAGATCATAAGGGACATCGTTGTCTTCCCAATCATAATCATTACAAAAAGTAGTAGGTATCACAAAATCATATTTGATATCATCATCCTCCATCAACATATTTGATTCACTTTCATGAGGCACAATGGTGATAGGAGCAACATTATTTGGAAGAGATACCTTTTTACCTTTATTCTTTCTTCTTTTCTTCTTCTTCACCACATCATGTGTGGGTTTAATTAATTTTTTTCAAGCTTCTTGTTGAAGAGATTGATTGGATAGGAAGCTCCTCCTCGTTACCTGATTCATCATAATAAACACTAGGAGGGTATTGGGAAACATTTTCCCTTTCATTAGTACTCTCTTCATATTCCATTTGTTTTCTTGTCTTTAGGAAGTTGGCAATATAAGGATTCTCAATGCAATTTACCACACAAAACATATAAATTTCTTCTAGATCAAAATCAAGAAATCTCTCAAGATTAAATTTTGGAATACCCTTAGCTATACGTTTCATTTCTTCATACCCCAAAAGAAGACTAAGCTATTTATGATGGTCAAGAGTAATCAAGTTATCACAATTTTTGGACATGATTTGATGATGAAAGAATCTGCATTGGAGATTTAAACGACCATGTTTATTGCAAAGTTCACAAGGATGGCAAAAAAATTAAATCTTTCAGCACAATCATCTAGCCCCTCTTGCAAATTTTTTGTTTCTAAATATTTATGCTTCTTACAAAATCTATCTTCCTTTTTTGGTGTGCAATTGCACTCCCAATTCACTCCTCAAAAAGTGCATGCTTATAAGAAACATTTTTGTCATGACTTGTGCATTCATCATTAGCATTTTGGATATTCAAAGAATTCACAATAACAACATTGCAATCATGCTCATCATTCAAATATTTTGTGCCAAGCATTTTATTGACTTCTTCTTCTAACAATTGAGCACAGTTTTCCGATGCATCATTTTCAAGAAAGATATTATAAAGATGATCAATAATATGATGCAACCTCAGTTCCATTTCTTATGTCGTTTTCTTTTATAAACCAAACTAGTGATAAAATAAGAAACTAAAAGATTCGTTTGCAAGATCTAAAGATATACCTTCAAGCACTCACCTCCCCGGCAACGGCGCTAGAAAAGAGCTTGATGTCTACTACGCAACTTTATTCTTGTAGACACGTGATACGTCTCCATCGTATCTACTTTTCCAAACACTTTTGCCCTTATTTTGGACTCTAACTTGCAGGATTTGAATGGAACTAACCCGGACTGACACTGTTTTCAGCAGAATTGCCATGGTGTTATTTTTGTGCAGAAATAAAAGTTCTCGGAATGACCTGAAACTTCACGGAGAATATTTTTGGAATATATAAAAAATACTGATACGTCTCCAACGTATCTATAATTTATGAAGCATTCATGCTATATTATTATGTGTTTTGAATGATTACGGGCTTTATTATTCACTTTTATATTACTTTTGGGACTATTAACCGGAGGCCCAGCCCATATTGCTGTTTTATTGCCTGTTTCAGTATTTCGAAGAAAAGGAATATCGAACGGAGTCCAAACGGAATGAAACCTTCGACGTCGTGATTTTTTGGAAGATTATCATCCGGGAGGCTTGGAGATCAAGTCAGAAGACCCTCGAGGAGCCCAGGAGATAGGGGGGCGCCCCCCCCCCCCTACAGGGTGCGGCCCCTGTCTCGTGGACCCCTCGAGCATCCCCCGACCGACTTCTTTCGCCTATATAGTCCCACGTACCCTAAAAACATCGATGGAGAAGATAGATCGGGAGTTCCGCCGCCGCAAGCCTCTGTAGCCACCAAAAACCTCTCGGGAGCCCGTTCCGGCACCCTGCCGGAGGGGGAATCTGAAGGAAATATGCCCTAGAGGCAATAATAAAGTTATTATTTATTTCCTTATATCATGATAAATGTTTATTATTCATGCTAGAATTGTATTAACCGGAAACATAATACATGTGTGAATACATAAACCTACAGAGTGTCACTAGTATGCCTCTACTTGACTAGCTCGTTAATCAAAGATGGTTATGTTTCCTAACCATGAACAAGGAGTTGTTATTTGATTAACGGGATCACATCATTGGTTGAATGATCTGATTGACATGACCCATTCCATTAGCATAGCACCTGATCGTATAGTTTGTTGCTAGTGCTTTTCTTCATGACTTATACATGTTCCTATGACTATGAGATTATGCAACTCCGCTTGCCCGAGGAACACTTTGGGTGCTACCAAACGTCACAACGAATCGGGTGATTATAAAGGTACATTACAGGTGTCTCCGAAGGTACATGTTGGGTTGGCATATTTCGAGATTAGGATTTGTCACTCCGATTGTCGGAGAGGTATCTCTGGGCCCTCTCGGTGATGCACATCACATAAGCCTTGCAAGCATTGCAACTAAATGTGTTAGTTGTGAGATGATGTATTACGGAACGAGAAAAGAGACTTGCCAAGAACGAGATTGAACTAGGTATTGGATACCGACGATCGAATCTCGGGCAAGTAACATACCGATGACAAAGGGAACAACGATGTTGTTATGCTTGATCGACCGATAAAGATCTTCGAGAATATGTAGGAGCCAATATGGGCATCCAGGTCCCGCTATTGGTTATTGACCGAGAGGTGTCTCGGTCATGTCTACATAGTTCTCGAACCCGTAGGGTCCGCACACTTAACGCTTCGATGATGTTATTATGAGTTTATATGATATTGATGTACCAAGGTTGTTCGAGTCCCGGATGAGATCACGGACATGACGAGGAGTCTCGAAATGGTCGAGACATAAAGATTGATATATTGGAAGCCTATGTTTGACTCGGAATCACTCCGGTGAAATTGGGAATTTTGAGAGTACCGGAGGTTACGGAACCTCCCGGGGTCAATGGGCCTTGATGGGCCTTAGTGGGAAAGAGAAAAGGGGCCATATGCTGGCGCAGCCTTCCCCTTCCCTAGTCCTATTAGGATTAGGAGAGGGGTGGCGCCTCTCTCCCTCTCCCTTGGTCAAACCCTAGTTGGACTAGGATTTGGGGGAATCCTACTCCTAGTAGGAGTAGACACCCTGGCGCGCCTCCCTCCTGGCCGCCAGCCCTCCCTTCCCTCCTTTATATACAGGGCAGGGGCACCCCATGACACAAAGTTGATCATTGAGATCGTTCCTTAGCCGTGTGCGGTGCCCCTTCCACCAAACTACACCTCGAATATACCGCTGCGGAGCTTAGGCGAAGCCCTCGCGCGGTGGAACATCATCATCGCCACCACGCCGTCGGTCGACGAAACTCTTCCTCAACACTCGGCTGGATCGGAGTTCGAGGGACGCCATCGAGCTGAACGTGTGCAGAACTCGGAGGTGCCGACGCTCGGTACTTGGATCGGTTGGATCGGGAAGAAGTACGACTACTTCCTCTACGCTGCGCCAACGCTTCGCTGCTGGTCTCACGAGGGTACGAGACAACACTCTCATCTCGTTGCTATGCATCACCATGGTCTTGCGTGATCGTAGGAAATTTTTTGAAATTACTACGTTCCCCAACAGTGGTATCCGAGCCTGGTTTTATGCGTTGATGTCATATGCACGAGTAGAACACAAGTGAGTTGTGGGCGATACAAGTCATACTACCTACCAGCATGTCATACTTTGGTTCAGCGGTATTGTGAGATGAAGCGGCCGGACCGACATTACGCAGACGCTTACGCGAGACTGGTTTCACCGCTGTGAGCACTCGTTGCTTAAAGGTGGTGGCGGGTGTCTGCTCTCTCACTTTAGTTGAACCGAGTGTGGCTACGCCCGGTCCTTGAGAAGGTTAAACGGAGTCTATTTGACGAAGTATCGTTGTGGTTTTGATGCGAGGTAAGAACGGTTCTTGCTCAGCCCGTAGCAGCCACGTAAAACTTGCAACAACAAAGTAGAGGACGCCTAACTTGTTTTTGCAGGGCATGTTGTGATGTGATATGGTCAAGACGTGATGCTATATTTTATTGTATGAGATGATCATGTTTTGTAACCGAAGTTATCGGCAATCGGCAGGAGCCATATGGTTGTCGCTTATTGTATGAAATGCAACGCCATGTAATTGCTTTACTTTATCACTAAGCAGTAGCGATAGTCGAGAAGCAATAGTTGGCGAGACGACAACGATGCTACGATGGAGATCAAGGTGTCGCCGGTGACGATGGTGATCATGACGGTGCTTCGGAGATGGAGATCACAAGCACAAGATGATGATGGCCATATCATATCACTTATATTGATTGCATGTGATGTTAATCCTTTATGCATCTTATTTTGCTTTGATTGACGGTAGCATTATAAGATGATCCCTTACTAAATTATCAAGAAGTGTTCTCCCGAGTATGCACTATGAAAGTTCTTCGTGCTGAGACACCACGTGATGATCGGGTGTGATAGGCTCTACGCTCAAATACAACGGTGCAAAACAGTTGCACACGCAGAATACTCAGGTTATACTTGACGAGCTATGCATATAAGATATGACCTCGAACACGGAGACCGAAGGTCGAGCGTGAATCATATAGTAGATATGATCAACATATTGATGTTCACCATTGAAACTACTCCATCACACGTGATGATCGGTCATGGTGTAGTTGATATGGATCACGCAATCACTTAGAGAATTGGAGGATATTTTTCTAAGTGGGAGTTCTTAAGTAATATGATTAATTGAACTTTAATTTATCATGAACTTAGTCCCGTAGTATTTTGCAGATTATGTTGTAGATCAATAGCTCGCGTTGTTGCTTCCCTGTGTTTTTATATGTGTTCCTAGAGAAAATTGTATTGAAAAATGTTAGTAGCAATATTGCGGATTGGATCCGTGATCCGAGGTTTATCCTCATTGCTGCACGTAAGAATTATGTCCTTGATGCACCGCTAGGTGACAGACCTATTGCAGGAGCAGATGCGCACGTTATGAACGCTTGGCTAGCTCAATATGATGACTACTTGATAGTTTAGTGCACCATTCTTAAACGGCTTAGAATCGGGACTTCAAAGACGTTTTGAACGTCATGGACCATATGAGATGTTCCAGAATTGAAGTTAATATTTCAAGCAAATACCGAGTTGAGAGATATGAAGTCTCCAACAAGTTCTATAGCTAAAAGATGGAGGAGAATCGCTCAACTAGTGAGCATGTGCTCAGATTGTCCGAGTACTTCAATCGCTTGAATCAAGTGGGAGTTAATCTTCCAGATAAGATAGTGATTGATGAATTTTCTAGTCACCATCACTAAAGTTACTAGAACTTCGTGATGAACTATAATATGCAAGGGATGACGAAAACAATTCCCAAGCTCTTCGCGATGCTAAAATCGGCGAAGGTAGAAATCAAGAAAACATCAAGTGTTGATGGTTGACAAGACCACTAGTCTCAAGGAAAAGGGCAAAGGAAGAAGGGAACTTCAAGAAGAACGGCAAGCAAGTTGCTGCTCGAGTGAAGAAGCCCAAGTCTGGATCTAAGCCCGAGACTAAGTGCTTTTGCTACAATGGAACTGGTCATCGAAGCGGAACTACCCCAAGTATTTGGCGGATAAGAAGGTTGGCAAAGTGAACAAAGGTATATTTGATATACAGATTATTGATGTGTATTTTACTAGTGTTCGTAGCAACCCCTCGGTATTTGATACTGGTTCGGTTGCTAAGAGTAGTAACTTGAAACAGGAGTTGCGTAATGAATGAAACTAGTTGAAAGGGAAGTGACGATGAGTGTTGGAAATAGTTCCAAGATTGATATGATCATCATCGCACACTCCCTATACTTTCGATTAGTGTTAAACCTAAATAAATGTTATTTGGCGTTATGCTGAGCATGAATATGATTTGATCATGTTTATTGCAATACGGTTATTCATTTAAGTAAGAGAATAAATTGTTGTTCTGCTTACATGAATAAAACCTTATATGGTTACACACCCAATGAAAATGGTTCGTTGGATCTCGATCGTAGTGATACACATATTCATAATATTGATGCCAAAAGATGCAAAGTTAATAATGATAGTGCAACTTATTTGTGGCACCGCCGCTTAGGTCATATTGGTGTAAAGCGATGAAGAAGCTCCATGCTGATGGGATTTTGGAATCACTTGATTATGAATCACTTGATGCTTGCGTAACCATGCCTTATGGGCAAGATGACTAAAGACTCGTTCTCGGAACAATGGAGCGAGCAAATGACTTATTGGAAATAATACATACCGATGTATGCGGTCCGATGAGTGTTAAAGCTCACGGCAAGTATCGTTATTTTCGACCTTCACAGATGATTTAAGCAGATATGGGTATATCTACTTGATGAAACACAAGTCTGAAACATTTGAAAAGTTCAAAGAATTTCAGAGTGAAGTGAAGAATCATCGTAACAGAAAATAAAAGTTTCTACGATATGATCGCAGAGGAAAAATATTTGAGTTACGAGTTTGGCCTTCAGTTAAAACAATGTGAAATAGTTT
This sequence comes from Aegilops longissima, assembly GCA_021605205.1. Taxonomy (NCBI): domain Eukaryota; kingdom Viridiplantae; phylum Streptophyta; class Magnoliopsida; order Poales; family Poaceae; genus Aegilops; species Aegilops longissima. The sequence continues at coordinate 221,576,122 of CM038681.1, forward strand.
CACTACTCACGCCACCGGAACACCACAAGATAATGGTGTGTCCGAACGTCAGAATCGCAGACTTTATTGGATATGGTGCGATTTATGATGTATCTTACCGATTTACCACTATTGTTTTGGGGTTATGCATTAGAGACAGCTGCATTCACGCTTAATAGGGCACCATCTAAATCCGCTGAGATGACACCGTATGAACTATGGTTTAGCAAAGAAACCTAAGTCGTCGTTTCTTAAAGTTTGAGTTGTGATGCTTATGTGAAAAAGTTTTCACCGATAAGCTCGAACCCAAATCGAGAAATGCGTCTTCATAGAATACCCAATGGTAACTATTGGGTACACCTTCTATCACAGATCCGAAAGCAAGATATTTGTTGTTAAGATGGATCCTTTCTAGAGAAGAAGTTTCTCTCGAAAGAAGTGAGTGGGAGGAAGGTAGAACTTGATGAGGTAATTGTACCTTCTCCCTTATTGGAAAGTTGTTCATCACAGGAATCAGTTCCAGTGATTCCTACACCAATTAGTGAGGAAGTTAATGATGATGATCATGAAACTTCAGATCAAGTTGCTACCAAACCTCGTAGGTCTTCCAGAGTAAGATCCGCACCAATGTGGTACGGTAATCCTATTCTAGAAGTCATGTTACTAGACCATGATGAATCTACGAACTATGAGGAAGCGATGATGAGCCCAGATTCCGCGAAATGGTTTGAGACCATGAAATCTGAGATGGGATCCATATATGAGAACAAAGTGTGGACTTTGATGGACTTGCTCGATGATCAGCAAGCCATGTTAAATAAATGGATCTTCAAGAGGAAGACAGACACTGATAGTAGTGTTACTATCTACAAAGCTCGACTTGTCACAAAAGGTTTTCGACAAGTTCAAGGAGTTGACTACAAATGAGATTTTCTCAATCAGTAGCGATGCTTAAGTCTGTCCGAATCATGTTAGCAATTGCCACATTTTATGAAATCGGCAAATGGATGTCAAAACTACGTTCTTTAATGGATTTATTAAAGAAGAGTTGTATATGATGCAATCCGAAGGTTTTGTCAATCCTAAAGGAGCTAACAAAATGTGCAAGCTCCAGCGATCCATCTATGGACTGGTGCAAGCATCTCGAGTTGGAATAAACGCTTTGATAGTGTGATCAAAGCATATGGTTTTATATGACTTTTGGAGAAGCCTGTATTTACAAGAAAGTGAGTGGGAGCACTACAACATTTCGATAAGTATATGTGAATGACATATTGTTAATCGGAAATAATGTAGAATTATTCGCAAAGCATAAAGGAGTATTTGAAAGGAGTTTTCAAAGAAGGACCTCGGTGAAGCTGCTTATATATTGAGCATCAAGATCTATAGAGATAGATCAAGACGCTTGATAAGTTTTTCAATAAGTACATACCTTGTCAAGATTTTGAAGTAGTTCAAAATGGAACAGCCAAAGAAAGAGTTCTTGCCTGTGTTACAAGGTGTGAGATTGAGTAAGACTCAAAATCCGACCACGGCAGAAGATAGAAAGAGAATGAAAGTCATTCCCTATGCATCGACATAGGTTCTATAAAGTATGTCATGTTGTGTACTGATCTATTGCATACCCTACCACTATGCTTGGCAAGGAGTGCAATAGTGATCTAGGAGTAGATCAATGGACAGCGGTCAAAATTATCCTTAGTAGAATAAGGATATGTTTCTCGATTATGGAAGTGACAAAAGGTTCGTCGTAAAGGGTTACGCCGATGCAAGTTTTGACACCGATCTAGATGACTCTAAGTCACGATCTAGATACATATTGAAAGTGGGAGCAATTAGCTAGAGTAGCTCCGTGCGAGCATTGTAGACATAGAAATTTGCAAAATACTTACGGCTCGAATGTGATGCAGACCGCTGACTAAAATTGTCTCACAAGCAAAACATGATCACACCTTAGTACTCTTTGGGTGTTAATCACATAGCGATGTGAACTAGATTATCGACTCTAGTAAACCCTTTGGGTATTGGTCACATGTCGATGTGAACTATGGGTGTTAACCACATATAGATGTGAACTATTGATGTTAAATCACATGGCGATGTGAACTAGATTATTGACTCTAGTGCAAGTGGGAGATCAAGGAAATATGCCCTAGAGGCAATAATAAAGTTATTATTTATTTCCTTATATCATGATAAATGTTTATTATTCATGCTAGAATTGTATTAACCGGAAACATAATACATGTGTGAATACATAAACCTACAGAGTGTCACTAGTATGCCTCTACTTGACTAGCTCGTTAATCAAAGATGGTTATGTTTCCTAACCATGAACAAGGAGTTGTTATTTGATTAACGGGATCACATCATTGGTTGAATGATCTGATTGACATGACCCATTCCATTAGCATAGCACCTGATCGTATAGTTTGTTGCTAGTGCTTTTCTTCATGACTTATACATGTTCCTATGACTATGAGATTATGCAACTCCCGCTTGCCCGAGGAACACTTTGGTGCTACCAAACGTCACAACGAATCGGGTGATTATAAAGGTACATTACAGGTGTCTCCGAAGGTACATGTTGGGTTGGCATATTTCGAGATTAGGATTTGTCACTCCGATTGTCGGAGAGGTATCTCTGGGCCCTCTCGGTGATGCACATCACATAAGCCTTGCAAGCATTGCAACTAAATGTGTTAGTTGTGAGATGATGTATTACGGAACGAGAAAAGAGACTTGCCAAGAACGAGATTGAACTAGGTATTGATACCGACGATCGAATCTCGGGCAAGTAACATACCGATGACAAAGGGAACAACGATGTTGTTATGCGGTCTCGACCGATAAAGATCTTCGAGAATATGTAGGAGCCAATATGGGCATCCAGGTCCCGCTATTGGTTATTGACCGAGAGGTGTCTCGGTCATGTCTACATAGTTCTCGAACCCGTAGGGTCCGCACACTTAACGCTTCGATGATGCAGTTATTATGAGTTTATATGATATTGATGTACCAAGGTTGTTCGAGTCCCGGATGAGATCACGGACATGACGAGGAGTCTCAAATGGTCGAGACATAAAGATTGATATATTGGAAGCCTATGTTTGATTCGAATCACTCCGGGTGAAATTGGGAATTTTATCGAGTACCGGAGGTTACCGGAACCTCCGGGGGTCAATGGGCCTTGATGGGCCTTAGTGGAAAGAGAAAGGGGCCATATGCTGGCCGCAGCCTTCCCCTTCCCTAGTCCTATTAGGATTAGGAGAAGGGGTGGCGCCTCTCTCCCTCTCCCTTGGTCAAACCCTAGTTGGACTAGGATTTGGGGGAATCCTACCCTAGTAGGAGTAGGACACCCGGCGCGCCTCCCCTCCGGCCGGCCAGCCCCTCCCCTTCCCTCCTTTATATACAGGGCAGGGGCACCCCATGACACAAAGTTGATCATTGAGATCGTTCCTCAGCCGTGTGCGGTGCCCCTTCCACCAAACTACACCTCGAATATACCGCTGCGGAGCTTAGGCGAAGCCCTGCGCCGGTGGAACATCATCATCGTCACCACGCCGTCAGGTCGACGAAACTCTTCCTCAACACTCGGCTGGATCGGAGTTCGAGGGACGCCATCGAGCTGAACGTGCAGAACTCGGAGGTGCCGTGACGCTCGGTACTTTGATCGGTTGGATCGGGAAGAAGTACGACTACTTCCTCTACGCTTGCGCCAACGCTTCGCTGCTGGTCTCACGAGGGTACGAGACAACACTCTCATCTCGTTGCTATGCATCACCATGGTCTTGCGTGATCGTAGGAAAATTTTGAAATTACTACGTTCCCCAACAGAATCCATCACCGGTGGCCATCTTCATCATCCCGACGCTCTCCATGACGAGGAGGGAGTAGTTCACCCTCGGGGCTGAGGGTATGTACCAGTAGCTATGTGTTTGCTCTCTCTCTCTCTCTCTCTCGTGTTCTCTCTCGTGTTCCCTCTATGGCACGATCTTGATGTATCGCAAGCTTTGCTATTATAGTTGGATCTTATGATGTTTCTCCCCCTCTACTCTCTTGTGATGAATTGAGTTTCCCATTTGAAGTTATCTTATCGGATTGAGTCTTTGATTTGAGAACACTTGATGTATGTCTTGCCGTGCTTATCTGTGGTGACAATGGGATTTCACGTGCCACTTGATGTATGTTTTGGTGACCAACTTGCGGGTTCCGCCCATGAACCTATGCATAGGGGTTGGCACACGTTTTCTTGACTCTCCGGTAGAAACTTTGGGGCACTCTTTGAAGTACTTTGTGTTGGTTGGATAAATCTAAGATTGTGTGATGCATATCGTATAATCATGCCCACGGATACTTGAGGTGACAATGGAGTATCTTGGTGACATTAGGGTTTTGGTTGATTTGTGTCTTAAGGTGTTATTCTAGTAAGAACTCTTTAATAGATCGATTCGAAAGAATAACTTTGAGGTGGTTTCGTACCCTACCATAATCTCTACGTTTGTTCTCCGCTATTAGTGGCTTCGAAGTGACTCTTTGTTGCATGTTGAGGGATTGTTATATGATCTATTTATGTTATTATTGTTGAGAGAACTTGCACTAGTGAAAGTATGAACCCTAGGCCTTGTTTCCTATCATTGCAATACCGTTTACGCTCACTTTTATCATTAGTTACCTTGCTGTTTTATATTTTCAGATTACAAATACCTATATCTACCATCCATATTGCACTTGTATCACCATCTCTTCGCCGAACTAGTGCACCTATACAATTTACCATTGTATTGGGTGTGTTGAGGACACAAGAGACTCTTTATTATTTGGTTGCAGGGTTGTTTGAGAGAGACCATCTTCATCCTACGCCTCCTACGGATTGATAAACCTTAGGTCAGCCACTTGAGGGAAATTTGCTACTGTCCTACAAACCTGTGCACTTGCAGGCCCAACAACGTCTACAAGAAGAAGGTTGCGTAGTAGACATCAAGCTCTTTTCTAGCGCCGTTGCCGGGGAGGCTAGGTAAGCGGCACTCACTCACACCCCGTCAACTAAGCTCTTTTCTGGCGCCGTTGCCGGGGAAGTGAGTGCTTGAAGGTATATCTTTAGATCTTGCAATCGAATCTTTTTGTTTCTTGTTTTAGCACTAGTTTAGTTTATAAAAGAAAACTACCAAAAAAATGGAATTGAGTTTACCTCATACGCTTCATCTTTTTAATATCTTTCGTGAGTATGATGGAAAGGAAAATTGTGCCAAAGTGTTAGAAGAAGAATGCATTAAAATGTTTGGCACTAAATCTTTGAATGATGAGCATGATTGCAATGTTGTTAGTATGAATTCCTTGAATATCCATGATGCTAATGATATGCAAAGCGACAAGCTTGGGGAAGCTATGTTTGATGAAGATGATATTTTTTGTCCCCCAAGCATTGATGAGCAAATTTACTATGACGTAAGCATGCCTCCTATCTATGATGATTATTTTGATGACATGTATGCTATAAAGAATAATGATAACCATGAAACTTGTCATCTTGATCTTAATTTTCAATCATATGATAGTTATTTTGTTGAGTTTGCTCCCACTACTATTCAAGAGAAGAATTTTGCTTATGTGGAGAGTAGTAAAATTTCTATGCAAGTAGATCATGAAAAGAATGCTTTAGGTGCTGGTTATATTGTTGAATTCATTCATTATGCTACTGAAAATTATTATGAGGGAGGAATATATGCTTGTAGGAATTGCAATAATATCAAGTTTCCTCTCTATGTGCTTAAAGTTTTGAAGTTATGCTTGTTTTGCCTTCCTATGCTAGTTGATTATTGTTCCCATAAGTTGTTTGCTCACAAAATCCCTATGAATAGGAAGTGGGTTAGACTTAAATGTGCTAGTCATATTCTTCATGATGCTCTCTTTATGTTTCAATTCTTATGTCTTATGTGAGCATCATTGAAATCATCATGCCTAGCTAGGGGCGTTAAACGATAGCGCTTGTTGGGAGGCAACCCAATTTTATTTTAGTTTCTTGCTTTTTGGTTCTGTTTAGTAATAAATAATCCATCTATCTTATTTTTATATGTGGTTTTATGTTTTAATTAGTGTTTGTGCCAAGTAGAACCTTTGGGAAGACTTGGCTGAAGTCTTTATGATCATGCTGTAAAAAACAGAAACTTTAGCGCTCACGAGATTAGCTTCAACTTTTTACTGGAGAGTGCTATTTAGTTGATTATTTTTGCAGATGATTACTAGACAAATTCCTCAGGTCCACCAATTTATTTTAGAATTTTTGGAGTTCCAGAAGTTTGCATTAGTTACAGATTACTACAGACTGTTCTGTTTTTGACAGATTCTGTTTTCATTGTGTTGTTTGCTTATTTTGATGAATCTATGGCTAGTAAAATAGTTTATAAACCATAGAGAAGTTGGAATACAGTAGGTTTAACACCAAATAAATAATGAGTTCATTACAGTACCTTGAAGTGGTGTTTTGTTTTCTTTCGCTAACGGAGCTCACGAGTTTTCTGTTAAGTTTTGTGTTGTGAAGTTTTCATGTTTTGGGTAAAGATTCGATGGACTATGGAATAAGGAGTGGAAAGAGCCTAAGATTGGGGATGCCCAAGGCACCCCAAGGTAATATTCAAGGACATCCAAGAGCCTAAGCTTGGGGATGCCCCGGATGGCATCCCCTCTTTCGTCTTCGTTCATCGGTAACTTTACTTGGAGCTATATTTTTATTCACCACATGATATGTGTTTTGCTTGGAGCATCATTTTCTTTTGTTAGTATTTTCTTGATGTTATTTAGAGTAATGTTTTGCATCTTTAGTTCCAATAAAAATGTCAAGGATAGCCTTTGCCATGCTTATTTTGCTAGTATACATGTTGCTGTTTGAAAACAGAATGTTTACCGCTGTTGCAAAAATTCCCTAGAAAAGTCAGAGAGTGATATAATGTTGAAACTTTTTGCATATTGAGATCTGATACATTTATTACAGTGGGAATTTAATTTAATAGTTTTTGGAGTTAGGGAACTATTATGAATCTTGCATTCTTTACATATTGTACTATTTTGGCAGATTGCTGTTATGGTTGCATTGTTTGCATATGTTTGCTTGTTTAATGATTCTATTTGAGGATAGGAGTATTAAATATGCAGAAAAATTTAGTATTCAATGTTGAATAATAATTTTAGTGATTTTTCACAGTAGAAAATGATAAGGTTTTGCATTGGTTTATACTAACCTATCTCACGAGTTCTTGTTGAGTTTGGTGTGTATGAAGCTTTTGATAAAAAGAGAAACCATGATATGAGAGGAATTAGGGAGACACAAAAGTTCAAGCTTGGGGATGCCCAAGGCACCCCAAGATAATATTTCAAGAAGTCTCAAGCATCTAAGCTTGGGGATGCCCCGTTAGGCATCCCACCTTTCTTCTTCAACAACTATCGGTTAGTATCGGTTGAACCTAAGTTTTTTCTTCTTCACATGAGTTGTGCTATCCTTGCAATGTATTTTTATTTTGTTTTGCTTGCTGTTTGAGTACAATGCCAAGATCTGAAATTCTTAAATGAGAGAGAGTCTTCGTATAGTTACATAATTATTTAGCTACTCATTTATCTTCACTTATATCTTTTTGGAGTAGTTTGTCATTTACTCGTGTGCTTCACTTATATCCTATGAGTAAACTGTTGAATGAGTTGATTGCATAAATCTGAAATTATATATGTCTCATTGTCTTATCCCATGGGGAGTAATGACTTCACATCTAAGAAGTAAAGGTTGTAAATTTATTGAAGGTTAGCAAGCATTGTATTGGTCATTTGAACAATTCATGAAAGAATATTGAAGGAAGGTAGATTTCACATATAAATATACTATCGTAGACATCTTTTATGATTGGGAGCACTCATTAAGTATGACATGCTAAAGAGTTGATGTTGGAAAAGGAAGACAACGTAATGGTTTATGTTTTCCGACATCTCAGTTAAAGTATATTGTCATGGATCATTCAAACATGTTGAGCTTGCCTTTCCCCCTCATGCTAGCCAAAATTCCTTGCACCAAGTAGAGATACTACTTGTGCTTCCAAATATCCTTAAACCCAGTTTTGCCATGAGAGTCCACCATACCTACCTATGGATTGAGTAAGATCCTTCAAGTAAGTTGTCATCGGCGCAAGCAATAAAAATTGCTCTCTAAATATGCATGACTTATTAATGCGGAGAAAATAAGCTTTGTACGAACTTGTTATGGAAGCAGTAAAAGCAACGGACTGCATAATAAAGGTCCATATACAAGGGGAAATATAAAGTGACGTTCTTTCGCATTAAGATTTTGTGTATCCAACCCTAAAAGCGCATGATAACCTCTGCTTCCCTCTGCGAAGGGCCTATCTTTTACTTTATGTCTTTTACTTTTATGCAAGAGTCAAGGTGATCTTCACCTTTCCCTTTTTCATTTTATCCTTTGGCAAGCACTTTGTGTTGGGGTGATCCTGATATATATATCCAATTGGATGTAAGTTAGCATGAACTATTATTGTTGACATCACCCAAAGGTGAATACATTTGGAGGCAGCATTATAAGCCCCAATCTTTCTCTGTGTCTGATTAAAACTTCATAACCACAAGTATTGCGTGAGTGTTAGCAATTGTAGAAGACTATATGATGGTTGAGTATGTGAAGTTTGCTAAATGACCCTTCCTGAAAATAGGATGAATTGCAATTGTTTGATGACTAAGAATGAAGTTTGCTAGTTTTCAAGAAAGTTTATGGTCTATGCTTTGACATGTGAATTGCTTGTTACTTTATCATGAGAAGTTTTATGAGATGAACTACTGTTATGACATATTATGATGCTAGGAAGGGTGATTGAAATTATCATTGATCAAACTTGTGCACCTTCTAGCATTCACACTTCATAAATTCTTTCTTTATCATTTACCTACTCGAGGACGAGTAGGAATTAAGCTTGGGGATGCTGATACGTCTCCAACGTATCTATAATTTATGAAGCATTCATGCTATATTATTATGTGTTTTGAATGATTACATGCTTTATTATTCACTTTTATAATTACTTTTGGGACTAACCAATTAACCGGAGGCCCAGCCCATATTGCTGTTTTATTGCCTGTTTCAGTATTTCGAAGAAAAGGAATATCAAACGGAGTCCAAACGGAATGAAACCTTCGGCATCGTGATTTTTTGAAAGATTATCATCCGGGAGGCTTGGAGATCAAGTCAAGACCCTTGAGGAGCCCAGAGATAGGGGCGCCTCACAGGTATGCGCCCCTGTCTCGTGGACCTCGAGCACCCCCGACCGACTTCTTTCGCCTATATAGTCCCAATGCACCCTAAAAACATCGATGGAGAAGATAGATCGAGTTCCGCCGCAAGCCTCTCAGAGCCACCAAAACCTCTCGGGAGCCGTTCAAGCACTGCCGGGGGGAATCCATCACCGTGGCCATCTTCATCATCCCGACGCCTCCATGACGAGGAGGGAGTAGTTCACCCCGGGCTGAGGGTATGTACCAAGAGCTATGTGTTTGATCTCTCTCTCTCGTGTTCTCTCTCGTGTTCCCTCTATGGCACGATCTTGATGTATCGCGAGCTTTGCTATTATAGTTGGATCTTATGATGTTTCTCCCCCTCTACTCTCTTGTGATGAATTGAGTTTCCCCTTTGAAGTTATCTTATCGGATTGAGTCTTTGATTTGAGAACACTTGATGTATGTCTTGCCGTGCTTATCTATGGTGACAATGGGATTTCACGTGCCACTTGATGTATGTTTTGGTGACCAACTTGCGGGTTCCGCCCATGAACCTATTCATAGGGGTTGGCACACGTTTTCTTGACTCTCCGGTAGAAACTTTGGGGCACTCTTTGAAGTACTTTGTGTTGGTTGGATAAATCTGAGATTGTGTGATGCATATCGTATAATCATGCCCACGGATACTTGAGGTGACAATGGAGTATCTAGGTGACATTAGGGTTTTGGTTGATTTGTGTCTTAAGGTGTTATTCTAGTACAAACTCTTTAATAGATCGATCCGAAATAATAACTTTGAGGTGGTTTCGTACCCTACCATAATCTCTACGTTTGTTCTCCGCTATTAGTGGCTTTGGAGTGACTCTTTGTTGCATGTTGAGGGATTGTTATATGATCTATCTATGTTATTATTGTTGAGAGAACTTGCACTAGTGAAAGTATGAACCCTAGGCCTTGTTTCCTATCATTGCAATATCGTTTACGCTCACTTTTATCATTAGTTACCTTGCTGTTTTTATATTTTCAGATTACAAATACCTATATCTACCATCCATACTGCACTTGTATCACCATCTCTTCGCCGAACTAGTGCACCTATACAATTTACCATTGTATTGGGTGTGTTGGGGACACAAGAGACTCTTTGTTATTTGGTTGCAGAGTTGTTTGAGAGAGACCATCTTCATCCTACGCCTCCTACGGGCTGATAAACCTTACGTCATCCACTTGAGGGAATTTGCTACTGTCCTACAAACCTGTGCACTTGCAGGCACAACAACGTCTACAAGAAGAAGGTTGCGTAGTAGACATCAAATACTAGCGAAAGAATCAAGACCAGGGGGTCCACACCTTGTCCACGAGGGTGGAGGGCGCGTCCACCCCCCTGGGGCGCCTCCTGTCTCGTGGGCCCCCTGAGGCTCCACGGACCTCAACTCCAACTCTATATATTCACGTTCGGGGAGAAAAAAATCAGAGAGAAGGATTCATCGCATTTTACGATACGGAGCCGCCGCCAAGCCCTAATCTCTCTCGGGAGGGCTGATCTGGAGTCCGCTCGGGGCTCCAGAGAGGGGAATCCGTTGCCATCGTCATCATCAACCTTCCTCCATCACCAATTTCATGATGCTCACCGTCGTGCATGAGTAATTCCATCGTAGGCTTGGTGGACGGTGATGGGTTGGATGAGATTTATCATGTAATCGAGTTAGTTTTGTTAGGGTTTGATCCCTAGTATCCATTATGTTCTGAGATTGATGTTTCTATGACTTTGCTATGCTTAATGCTTCTCACTAGGGCCCGAGTGCCATGAATTCAGATCTGAACCTATTATGTTTCCATGAATATATGTGAGTTCTTGATCCTATCTTGCAAGTCAATAGTCACCCACTATGTGTTATGATCCGGTAATCCCGAAGTGACAATAATCGGGACCACTCCCGGTGATGACCGTAGTTTGAGGAGTTCATGTATTCACTAAGTGTTAATGCTTTGGTCCGGTACTCTATTAAAAGGAGGCCTTAATATCCCTTAGTTTCCAATAGGAACCCGCTGCCACGGGAGGGTAGGATAAAAGATGTCATGCAAGTTCCTTTCCATAAGCACATATGACTATATTCGGAATACATGCCTACATTACATTGATGAACTGGAGCAAGTTCCGTGTCGCCCTACGTTATAACTGTTGCATGAGGAATCGCATCTGACATAATTATCCATCACTGATCCAATGCCTACGAGCTTTTCACATATTGATCTTTGCTTAGTTACTTTTCCGTTGCCACCGTTGCAACTACTACAAAACTGCCATTACTTTTGCCATCATTATCAAGTTATTTCCATATTACTTTGCTACTAAATACTTTGTTGTAGATATTAAGTTTTCCAGGTGTGGTTGAATTGACAACTCAACTGCTAATACTTGAGAATTTTTTTTGGCTCCCCTTGTGTCGAATCAATAAATTTGGGTTGAATACTCTACCCTCGAAAACTGTTGCGATCCCCTATACTTGTGGGTTATTAAGACTATTTTCTGGCGCTGTTGCCGGGGAGCATAGCTCTATTCTTCAAGTCACTTGGGATTTATATCTGCTGATCACTATGAGGAACTTGAAAGACAAAGAAACCAAGATTTATCCCTCAACTACGAGGGGAGGTAAGAATCTTCCATCTAGCTCTGCACTTGTTTCACCCTCTGTTATGAGTAAACTTGCGACACCTAAACCTGCTTCTGCTATTGATTCTGATATGTCGCATGTTATTGATGATGCCACTTCTGCTATGCATGATGCTTATGATGAAACTACTTCTATGGTTGATAATACTGTGCCATTAGGTGAATTTCTTGATGAACAACTTGCTAGGGTTAGAGAGAACGAGATTATTGAAACTGATAATATTGATGAAAGTGATGATGAAGACTCTCCCCCTAGATATGAATTGCCTAATGTACCTGAGGTTTATGTTATGGATGAAGAAACTTCTAGAGAATTTCTTGCTTGCAATGATAGATATGATCTTAAGAAATTATTAGCTAAGCTGAAAGAAAAGTCTTTGAATGCTAGAATGAAATATGACCCTGCTTTTGCTACTTCACCTATTTGTATTACTGATAAGGATTATGATTTCTCTATCGATCCTGAGTTAATTACTTTGGTTGAATCTGATCCTTTCTATGGCTATGAATCTGAAACTGTTGCGGCACATCTTACTAAATTAAATGATATAGCCACCCTATTCACTCATGAGGAAAAAATTCGTTACTACTATATCCTTAAACTATTTTCGTTCTCATTAAAGGGTGAGGCTAAAACATGGTTTAATTCTCTTGATCCTGGTTGTGTGCGTAGTCCCCAGGATATGATTTATTACTTCTCTGCTAAATATTTCCCTGCTCATAAGAAACTAGCTGCCTTAAGGGACATATATAATTTTGTGCAAATTGAAGAAGAGAGTCTCCCACAAGCTTGGGGGAGGCTTCTCCGATTACTTAATGCTTTGCCTGATCATCCTCTCAAGAAAAATGAAATACTTGATATCTTTTATAGTGGACTAACCGATGCTTCCAGAGACCACCTGGATAGTTGTGGTAGTTATGTTTTATGGAAAGAACTGTTGATCAAGCTGAATTTCTATTGAATAATATGTTAAGTAATGAAAATGATTGGACACTTCCCGAGCCAACTCCTAAACCAACTCCGAAGAAAAGGGGTATTCTATTTCTCAGTCCGGAAGATATGCAAGAGGCAAAGAAATCTATGAAAGAAAAAGGTATTAAAGCTGAAGATGTTAAGAATTTACCACCTACTGAAGAAATACATGGTCTTGATAACCCGACACAGGTAGTAAAGGTAAATTCTCTCTATAGATTTGATAAGGGTGAAATCCCATCTACTAAGTTTGCTAGCCAATGCTTGGATGAGTTTGATAATTTTATTATTAAACAAGAAAACTTCAATGCTTATGTTGGTAGACAATTGAAACGAAATACTTATATGATTGAACACTTGAGTGATTATATGTCTAGAGTTAAAGGTGAACTTAAACTTATTAGTAAACATGCTTCTATGGTTACCACTCAAGTAGAACAAGCGCCTAAGGCTCAAAATTATATGCTCAATGAATTAAATAATAAGAAAAATGATAATGCTATTAGAGTTGTGACTAGATGGGGTAAAATGACTCATGAACCTTTGTATCCTGAGGGCCACCCTAAGAGAATTGAGCAAGATTCTCAGAGAATTAATGTTGATGCACCTAGTCCTTCTAAGAGGAAGAAAAAGAAAAATGATAGGACTTTGCATGCTTCTAGTGAACCTGTTGTTGACACACCTGAGAATCCCAATGATATTTCTATTTCTGATGCTGAAACACAATCTGGTAATGAACATGAACCTAGTGATAATATTAATGATGATGTTCATGCTGATGCTCAACCTAGCAATAACAATGATGTAGAGATTGAACCTGCTGTTGATCTTGATAACCCACAATCAAAGAATCAACGTTATGATAAGAGAGACTTTGTTGCGAGGAAGCATGGTAAAGAAACAGAACCATGGGTTCAGAAACCCATGCTTTTTCCTCCTAAACCATCCAAGAAAAAGGATGATGAGGATTTTGAGCGCTTTGCTGAAATGATTAGACCTATCTTTTCGTTTGACTGATATGCTTAAAATGAATCCTTATGCTAACTATATGAAAGATATTGTTACTAATAAAAGAAAGATACCTGAAGCTAAAATTTCCACCATGCTTGCCAATTATACTTTTAAAGGTGGAATACCAAAGAAACTAGGAGATCCAGGAGTACCAACTATACCATGCTCCATTAAAAGAAACTATATTAAAATTGCTTTATGTGATCTTGGAGCCGGTGTTAGTGTTATGCCTCTCCCTTTATATCATAGACTCGACTTAAATAAGTTAACACCAACTGAAATATCTTTGCAAATGGCCGATAAATCAACTGCTGTACCTGTCGGTATTTGTGAGGATCTGCCTGTTGTGGTTGCAAACGTTACTATTTTAACGGACTTTGTTATTATTGATATTCCCGAGGATGATATTATGTCTATTATCATTGGTAGACCCTTTTTGAACACTGTAGGGGCTGTTATTGATTGCAACAAAGGCAATGTCACTTTTCATGTTAATGGTAATGAGCATACGGTACACTTTCTGAGGAAACAACCTCAAGTCCACAGTATCAATGCTATTGGAAAAACTTCAATAATTATTATTGGAGGTATTGAATTTCCTCTTCCTACTGTCAAGAAGAAATATGATATTCTTATTGTTGGGGACATGCATATCCCCGTTGAGGTAACCTAGTGTTATTCGAAAATTCTCCGGTTTCATGCGATTCAGAAAAAGTTTGTTAACAAGACTTTATCAACCTTGTTAGTGGATTCCTTTTGATGAGCATGAGATGGATGAAGTTAGAAAACACAACTTTCTGTACCCTCCTTTTACTTTCTGTTATTTAGAATAAATAAAGCAATAATAGTATTTTCTGTCTGTTTTTTGAATTATCCTTGCAATAAAAAATACCCCAAAATAAAAGTTCTCCAAATGTCCTGAAATTGAAATATGATCTTTTGTAGAATATTTAAGAATATCTGGCACTAAGAACACACCAGGGGGACCCACCATATGGCCATGAGGGTCTAGGGCGCGCCCTCCTGCCTCGTGGGCCCCATGTGGCCCCTTCCACTTATTCCAGCACCCACACACTTCTTCTTCCTCCAGAAAAAAAAAATCCTCCCATAGCTCAAACCCGTGTTCTAGCTCATTTTGTTGTGATTTTCGATCTCCTTGCTCAAAGCTCTATTCACAAAACTGCTTTGGGGGATTGTTCTTCGGTATGTGACTCCTCCAATGGTCCAATTAGTTTTTGTTCTAGTGCTTTATTTATTGCAAATTTTTGCTGCTTAGGTGACCCTGTTCTCACTACAAAAAAAGACACTTCCGTGATAATACGTGTTTGCCATAGTAGGTCACGTTTTTGTCATGCATGTACATCCATGATGATTTTATGACAGAATCAAGATAGTCATACATGTGCTGTCGTAGAAATGTTCCTTGACATTACCAAAATTATCATCAAGGAAGTGTCCACTTCCATGACGATAAATTGCGTGTCATGGAAGTGCTTTCGTCAAGGGTGACCGACATGTGGCATCCACCGTAACGGAACGCCGTTAAGCTCGGGTCCGGTTTTGGATCTGATAACCCGCTAACAGCCCGGACCAATGAGGATTTTCCACGTGTAAAATTCTCATTGGCCGGAGGAAACACGTGTTGGCTCACCGTTGGGACAGATGTCATCCATTCATTGGACAGGAGGCGCCTATGATAGGTCGACACGTGGCACGACCCAAGAGTGGCCCATTCCAGTGAAAAAGGTCGGCCCAGTAAAAATTAGCAGGCCGGCCCATATAAGGCCTACTTGTGTCAGCTCCATTTAAGCCCACGGCCCATACGAGATGTGCCAATTCAGCCCGTCAACGGCCCGTTAAAGATTTGACACCATTGCAGCCCATCGTCAGTTCGAGCCCGTTAGCAGCCCGCTATATATTTGGGCTCGATATCGGCCCAATGTGATTTCGGCTTGTTAACGACCCATTCAAGGGATGGGCCAATTTTCAGGATGTACATCTTTCGGCCTTTTAGCGACCCATTTAAGTGTTGGGCCAATTTCCGGCCCGGTGTGTCTTTCAGCCTGTTGACGGATCATAAATGAGTTGGGCCATTTGTAGTCGGACCTTAGTTTTGGCCTTTTAGCGACCCATTTAAGTGTTGGGCCAATTCCCAGCCTGGTGTGTCTTTCAGCCTGTTGACGGCCCATAAATGATTTGGGGAATTTGTAGTCAGACCTGAGTTTTGGCCTTTTAACGGCCCATGCTCTTCATGGTCCATTACCAGCCCCGTTTATCTTTCAGCCTGCTAAAGGCCCACAATACAGTTGAGCCATTTACAATACGCACTAACTTTCGGCCACTTAGCGGCCCATGCTCTTCATGGTCCAGTACGAGCCCGCTGTCTCTTTCGGCCTGCTAAAGGCCCACAGTATAGTTGGGCCATATGTAGCCTGACCTTAGTAACGGATTGTTAACGGCCCGTGAAATCAAATGGGCCCACCTGTTGCCCACTTTGATGTCGGCCTGTTAACGACCCGGGAGGTAAGAGGGCTGACCATTAACTTTCGGCCTGGTAACGGCCCATTAACTTAATGGGCCCACTAAAGTTCGTACATGTCTTTAGGCCCAATAAGATAATTTGAGCCCATTACGACGAGAAATTATGCACAGGACCAAAACCGATCAAGCAAAGGTACGGTATACATGGAAAAACGTTGCACATCCAGCATATATTACAGGAAATTACATCCACTGGGCAATCAAAGATTGATGTCAGTGCAAATAAATGAACAGAACCTAATGATCTAGAACGTCACAATCTGCAACCTCAACGCGGATGATGCCCATAAGCATGTGGGAAAGTTCTTGCTGCTTTGCTACACTATCTCTGAAAACATTGATCAGTTGTTGTTGCGCACGAATGTGCAGCTCTGATTCCTCCACCATTTCCATCATTGCTTCAGCCATTAATTAGTTCACAAACATACATTTTTTCATTGCATTCGAGATGAGGAAACCGAATGTATTCAGATGGCGATTTTGGTAGGCTTGTATTATTGATAGTGGAGAGTGCCTCGACCACTGCATCATAACATAAATTAGGAGGGGAACCGAACAGATTAATCATGAGTTATTTCCATATTACCTGGCCTAGATTTATTGGAAAGAACAATGGGGTTGCCTTGCTGTTTTCAGAGTTTGTCTTCTTGTCTTCAGCAGCCTGCACCAAATTAACACATTAGCATCGCTATCATTGGTCAGGTCAGATAATAGGAAAGCAACATTGGCACAATGAACGTTTGGGCAACCATACCACACCATCCTACACCAAATTAACACAATATGGCACACCTATCATCAGCCAGGTAAGGTAATACGAAAGCAACATTGACACAATGAATGAATGGGCAACCAGAGCAGCACTACAATTCAGTAATGTGCATGATATGAGATAGTACACTCATGCAGCTCAGTATGCAAAACTACCAGGCATTTTTCCTTACAAAAATCAACATTGTCGCCTTTAACATTTTGCTACAACTGAATTTAGATCAGATAAAGGTTGGATTCACACCGTTTAACAAAATACATGCTGATGTAAAAATATAGTGATATACAACAGGTACTTACATCAACATTGGAGCACAGAGAATTCCCGCAAGATACTTCCTCGAATACGATCGCAATGGAGGGAATCTTCTATCATTTAACCTTATTTTCTAAAAGAGAGATGGGTAAGAAACATGTAGAAAATATGATCAGAATGCTATAGAATTTCATGATGTGAGGATACACACACGCTTCTTAGAATGGAGTTGACATATTTTTGCTGGACTGGAGCGGACTAGTTCTTTGGTGACTGGAATCTGCTTATTAGCAGTGGGAGTTGGGTTTCTCTATGCTGGAGCAGTATCTATGGAAACTAGAGTTGCTTTATTATCTCCTGGCGTTTGGATCTTTGCAAAGACCTGGTTTGTAACCCTTCAGATTCTAACATAGCCGTCTTCCCCTTGCATGCCTTATATAGAAGAATGGTGCTTCAATTATAAAACATGCTACATCAAAGATGGAATAGGTACTGAAGAATAGAAAGGCATGACATATTGACATGTATTCCCTCCATCTGGAAATAAATGGATGGGTCTAGGTGTATTTCAGTTCTAGATACATCAAGTTTTATCCATTTCTGCGACATGTAATCCGGACGGAGGGAGTATGATGTAAGAGCTAGGGATACGATAGGACAACAATGTAAAAAACACTACTTGAATGTAAAACTATATGCTAACGGAATACATTACAGCAAAACACTAAGGCAACATATGCGTGTATGATTGGGAAACTAAGGTGGCATTGCAAGATACCACTAGAACAACACTTCAATGTAAAAAAAAGAACATGGTATGGTAGATAGATGAAGTACATACTGATGAATAACAATGCATAAGATATTGAGAAGCATGATGTCCAAACTAACAGATGGCATTGTGATAGAGTATAATGACAGTACTTGGATTTGAAAACATGTTATCATTAATGGAATAGGTACTGAAAAACAAGAAAGCATGCCATATTTACATGCATGGTCAACAGGCGAAGCACAAGGCATTGCAATAGAGTAGATGCACTCCAGGATATTATATGCATGTTGTACCCATATCAAGGGCCAAGTTAGAGCAAGGACCTTATGGGGTGAATAGGATTCATCATCTTTCTGCAAGTCTTGTGAAGAACTGCCTTTACATGTTCCATCATATTGGGTATCATTGACGTCAAGTTTGTTGGCCGTTACATTGCTCCGTGAGGTTCTTGTGGACAAATAAGTGTGTGCAATTATATCTGACATGCAAGGAAGACAACTAGTAGTTAGATTTATGTAATGAGTGCCTGTAGGAGACAACATAAATAGTAGGACTAGGGTTAACTAGCAGCAACAGGTCTAAAAAACTAAAGGGAGAACACAGATGAAAGCTACAGAATATGTATCGTTTGTACTCAACTAGATGGCACACAGAAGTATTAAGGAACCAAATAGGTTATACTAGAAGTGGTATAATACTATAATCACCAGCCTGTGGGATAGCATTGGATGATGGATGATAACTATGGAACAGCGTTACCTAAAGAACAAGTCTTTTAGCTGAACTATGGAACAACGTTAACTCCTGAACAAGACCCGTAAGAGATGAGCATGAATATACAGTGAAATGTGATAATCTATTTTAAATGCTTAGATGAATAACAAACCCATAAATTTTGCAGACAAGTAAGATGAGGGTACAACCTATCTAGCCGCCATCCATAGAAGTGAGCATCATGTGCTGACTTGTCGATGGCCCTGCAGTTGTTGTGGCTGTCCATGTCAGGCACGCGCATTCGATGCAGGGAACTGTTGAGTGGGGACTATAGCTCCCTTCTGGTGCATGCTTCCCTTGTTGGAGCAGCTACGGTGAGTCGGAAGACGGTGTGGCTGAAGATGCAGAAAACACATAATATTAAAAATGACACATCTCTCTGATCTGAAGAAATACCCTAAGAGATCAACAACAAGGTACGAGAGTGGTCACACGTCTGTTGACTGAAGACTAAATTGGGGTGGCACAATTTTATTTTATTTTGGTAATGTCCGATCTACGCCGGATGGCTTGATGGCCGTCTTGTGCCTCCCGGCTGACACTGTTCGGAATCTTCCCCGAAGAGCCAGTGACCACCGGCAGAGCAGCTTGCCTCCGCCGTCCATGGCCCCGACCAAAACCCTGCTCCCCGCCCCACCGCACTGCCGTGGTTGCGCAGCCCCCGGGCCAATCCACGAAGACTCGCCGTCATCCAGATCCGCCGGCGGCAGTACCTTCAACCCACGCAAATCTAAGATAGCCATCTCAGCGCTGCTTCTGTGGCGAACTTGCGCCCCCGCACTCTTACGTTAGACACCAGCCAACCGGCAGCTTAGGAGTTCCGCCGGCTCGAGGTGTGCTGCTTCCCATTGGGAATCGATTGACCCAGAATAAAAATTGAGACATCTGACGCCTAAATAAAGTGATTTGAGATGAGGGTGCAACCTATCTAGCGGCCCGGTGAAGTAGGCAGCTCCAGCTGCCTAGTCCGTGAGGCCGGCGCGGTTGCGGTGGCTATCGGCGGCAGGGAAGTAGAGATGTCGCGATGGTCGATGGCTACGGGGAAGCAGCGCCGGGGCTCTGGACGGGTCCAAAGTTGGAGCCGCTCCGGCGCCGTGAACAATCAAGGAGGTGAACTGCCCAGACGGTTTCACGCGCCGCCGTCGTGACGCAGCTCCGGCAACACGGAGTAAGAGGCACATGGCCCAGTGCACGATGGCAAATGGACAACGTCTCCGGGATTAGAGAGGAGGGCGGCTGTGAATTTGGTGCGGCGGGGGCTCATGGAGGAGGGGCTGAGGTTTCGCGGCTCGGGAGAAGGGAGCTTCCGGGGAGAAGGTGATTTGGCGCCCACGAGGTATGAATGGGGAATTGGGAGGTGGAACCATGTTTTACGGACGCATTTGTCTAAAATGTGTGTGTGTGTGTGTGGGGGGGGGGGGGGGTTACAGTTCTACCCCTGCCTTTAGGCTTCTCGGCTTGGGTCTGTGTACTGAGGGTCGGGGATAGTAGAGTAACTTTGCTTCTCCCAAATAGTGGGCGTGAGCGATTTTGGGTGAGGAGGGCGTGTTTTGAAATATACTGGGCGCGAGCGATTTTGGGCGAGGAGGGCGTGTTTTGAAATATAGTGAGTGACGGTGTCCTGGACTAGGGGGTACTCACCACGTCATCCCCCGATCTGTTAGATTGGGCCGAGGACCCCCATGGCCGTATACTCATGGGACAGTCCGGACAGCTGCCGCATACAAGGAAGATTCCACAAGACTTGGTGATCAAGACAAGGACTCCTCCCCCACCGGCGTATTTGGCTAGGACTCTTGTTATCCTAGGCCTCTGGTGCATTATATAAACCAGGGCCGGGCTAGTCGATAAAGATATACACAATCATACCATAGGCTAGCTTCTAGGATTTAGCCTCTACGATCTCGTGGTAGATCAACTCTTGTAATACTCATATCATCAATATTAATCAAGCAGGAAGTAGGGTTTTACCTCCATCGAGAGGGCCCGAACCAGGTGTAGCGACCAGACCCGAATGGATCTAGCGCTCTGTGCTCAGTGTCATCCCTGGATCAGTAATGCTGACACCACACAGTACTTCGAAGGATTTATAGCAGAGTAGCAATCACACACTTATTACATCGTTGTCCACAAGGGAACTGAATACAAAAAATGGCTTAAGGCCATCTAATAATAACAACGGAAGACTTGGAAGATAAGCGAGTCCATCAACTCCAACGGCATCACTGAGTATAGAACCACGACCTAACACCTTACTCGTCGTTCGAAAAGTGCATAACGTGAAAAGTTGCAGCCCGAAAACGGGTCAGCACATGGAATATGCTGGCAATGTAACACATAAAGAGCAATGAATGAATAA
Organism: Aegilops longissima; assembly: GCA_021605205.1. Taxonomy (NCBI): domain Eukaryota; kingdom Viridiplantae; phylum Streptophyta; class Magnoliopsida; order Poales; family Poaceae; genus Aegilops; species Aegilops longissima. Next base: position 221,597,502 of record CM038681.1, read on the forward strand.
GCCTATACTACATGCATATTTGGCTGGTGGTAAGGCTCTACGGTTACATTTGCATAAAGCTGATTTTTCCCTACATCAAAGGAATAATTTTATTTAACTATCATGGTGGTTGTTAAACATTGAAGATGGTTGACAGCATCCTCAATCCCAATTAAAAAGTACTCATCAAAACCCAATAACTTTTATTTAGAAGTAACATGTTGAGATTCACATGATAATCAAGTACCGGATACTCAAATTGTCCATAACCGGGGACACGGCTAATCATGATTAGTTTATACACTCGCAGAGGTTTATGACTTTTCCCCATTAAGACTCGATCGCCTCCGCTTGGTTCTCGTGACTACATGGTGTTTGAGAAACGGATGACCGAGACATAGTCTTTCGAAGCGCTTAGCACCTTACATGTGGGTAGACCGTACCAACCTATATCCCCTACATCAGCTAGTCTGCCCGTAAGAGTTCAGACGACTTAGTCAACTACGCCAGAGCCCATAATTGGCTTGTGGCTGCACACGGAAGTTTCCAGCTTGAATAATCTTATGATCCCTTAGAGCCGGGTGGCGGTCCAAGAAATACAGCAAGTCTCGATGGAAACCAGTGCCTCAATCCACCCAGATGTGTGTTAGGTTGCCACCTTAGATAAACCATTAATTAAACAATCTCACATCTGTCATGGATATTCTCTCACCCAATCCACGCCTACTAGCATAGCATGGCATGAACAAGCAAACGAGAAGTAACTCCCAAGGTTTCATAAGTAACACAGTATTAGGTACTACCTCAATCTACTTCCCAAAACCCACAATTTAATTAGATCCTAATCATGCAAGTGCTTGAGGAATAGATCTAATGCATAAAACTGGGTATGAGAAGGGTATGATCAAAGTGTTACTTGCCTTGTCGATGATCCGCGTGTCCTAGAGATTCAAGTAACAAGCGCGACCGGTGATCTAACGCAGACAAACAACAAGCATACAATAAGTATTCATCTAATGCACAGGAAATCTCGAATAAAAGATCTAACCAGAGAGTTCAACTTAAGAACCCTGGTTGCAAAAGAATCGAATCAAAACAAACTCCGAAAGTCGAAACTCGAGAGAGAACGTCCTTGCTTAGCAATCTGAAATTAGGTCAAAATTTCACAGTGGCAAAACTCTGTGAAAGTAGGGTAGTCGAATGGCGGTTTCACATTTAAACTCCAGCGCTTGAATCACTGATTCGATAAACGAGCGAGAAATAAAACAGTTTTGAAAATCAGATCTCAAATCAAATCGTAAAAATAACGGATTAATTCCGATTAAAAGAAAAACGATTTAACGAGTTAAAAGCTTAACGCTCGTTAATGTAACGAATCTAACGAACGCGTTTCATGAAACGAACGGTTCGGTGAACGTCCGCTAATTAAGAAAACCAAAAAAATAAAACCAATCTAGGTTTAAAAAAAACCAACACATATTTTTTTTAAAAAAACCGGACGGTTCGGAAAGAAAACCGAATCGGCGACGGGCGGGCGGCTACCTCCGGCGGCTCTTCACGGGCGAGGTCCGCGGGTCTCGGCGGGGCTCGGCTGGGGTCGGGAGGCGAGGGCGGCGGGTTCCGGCGACGGCGGCGTGTTCGGCGACGAGGGCGACGGCGGGGGCGTGTCTGTCGGAAGAGGCGGGCGGCGGGCTAGGTGAGGAGAGAGGGGCCGGGGGCTATTTAAGAGGGGGAGGGAGGCGGCGCGGGTGGCTTGGGAGGGGGCCAAGGAGTCGGGTCGGGCGGACTCGGCGGGCGGCGGGCTGCCGCCCTCGAGCGGGACTCGGCGCGGGAGGCGCTGGGAGGACGAGGGGATGGGCTGGGGGCGGCTAGGCCTGGCTTGGCTGGCTGGCCGGGCTGGGCCTCGGTCCAGAAGGCTGTTTTTTTTTATATATATTTAAAACAAAACAAATAAAATAAATATCAAATGAACTCCAAATTAATTAAAACAAATTTTCTCCGACTCCTAAAAATGAATCGAACAAAATGAACTTTAAAAACAAAATACATGCAAAAATATTTTTAAATGCTCATTTTTGCCTAAGCAAAATAAATCTCCAAAACCCAAATTTGGTTTATTTATAATATCTTCATTTTTCCTAACTGTTTGGGAAAGTCATATTATTCCCTCTCAAGATATTTTTATAAGAAAAACTTTATGAAGATAATTTAAATAATCCAATGATCCTATTTTCAAAATTTGAGAGATCCCAAATATGAAAATTACGAAACTTCCAACTCTCTCCGAGGGTCCTTGAGTTGCGTGAAATTTCTAGGATCGGAAAAATGCGAGAAAATATGATATGCATGATGACCTAATGTATAACATTCCAAATTGAAAATTTGGGATGTTACAAACCTACCTCTTAAGATGAATCTAGCCCTCGAGATTCGGGTTGGCTAGAAAATAGGTGAGGTGGTCCTTACAAAACTTCCTCTCTTTCCTGTGTGGCTTCATCCTCGGTGTGGTGGCTCCATCGAACTTTGCAAAACTTGATAACCTTGCTGCGGGTAACTCTGCTGGCATAATCGAGAATCTTAACCGGTCTTTCTTCATATGTCAAGTCATCCTTCAACTGAATTGCCTCCAAAGGGCACTGTGTCTCTTAACGGTACCTCTGCTATCTCGGGTGACATTTCTTCAATCGAGAAACATGGAATACATCATGAACTCCTGACAGTCCTTCCGCAATTCCAACTTATACATAACTTCTCCCATGCGTTGCAAAATCTTATATGGTCCAACAAAACGGGTGCTAACTTTCCTTTAACTCCAAAACGCTTCACCTCAAGCGGGATACTCGAGATATACTCTGCTCCAACTTCATACTCAATCGCTGGCGCTTTGAATCGGCATAGCTCTTACGTTCGGACTGGGCTACCTTGAGCCTGTCTCAATTAACTTAACTTTCTGTTCGACTCCTTAATCAAATCTGGTCCAAACAAGCGACGATCTCCGGGCCAGTCCCATGACAACGGTGTCCTGCACCTTCTTCCATACAAAGCCTCGAAGGTGCCATCTTTAGGCTGGTTTGGTAACTTTTGTTGTAGGAAAATTCTGCATACGGCAAATTATCGTCCCAACTAGATCCATAATCTAGTGCACAAGCTCTCAAAGATGTCCTCCAAAATCTGATTGACTCTCTCGGTCCGTCCATCGGTCTGTGGGTGGAAAGTGTCATGAATTCCAATCGGGTTCCCAATGTTTCGTGCAACTGGTTCCAAAATTTCAAGTAAATTGGGTTCCTCCGTCTCGACACGATGCTCCTCGAACTCCGTAAACACACAATTCTGGTCATGTATATCTTTGCCAACTTAGCACTGCTATAGGTAGTCTTGATTTGGAATGAAATGGGCTACCTTGGTCAAGCGGTCGACTATGACCCAAATCGAGTCATATCCTGAACGGGTCTTTGGCAAACCTGTGATGAAATCCATACCTAGTTTATCCCACTTCCATTCGGTATCGGCAATGGTTGTAATAATCCTGCGGGCTTCGATGTTCGCCTTTACTTTTCGACATACGCCGCAAACTGCCACGTACTCGCAATATCCTTCTTCATTCCGTCCACCGAAAATATTCTTCAAATCCAAATACATCTTGGTATTCCCCTGGGTGAATCGAATAGGTGAATCATGGGCTTTTGTAAAATCAACTTCCGATCTCCGGGTCATTGGGTACATAAACACGGTCTTCAAACCATAGGGTATCGTGCTCATCCTCACGAAATCCTTTAGCTTTTCCTTTGCTCATTTTCTCCTTTATAGAGGCAACTTCCTTATCCGCCTTTTGGGCTTCTCGATTTTGTCCATCGTTGTCGATGAATTTCCAATGTTGCTACATAGCCTCTCGAACTATTTCCAAACATAGCTCTCAAGGTCCTCGCTAACTCATTGGGTATTCCTCCCATCATTAAGATATTGACGTGGCTCTTTCGGCTCAATGCGCTCGCTACGACATTAGCCTTTCCGGGTGATAATGCAATCTCATATCGTAATCCTTGATTAGCTCTAACCATCTCCTCGTCTCGAGATTCAATTCCTTCTATGTGAAGATGTACTTCAAACTCTTGTGATCCGTATATACTTCACAATGATTTCCAATGAGAAAATGTCTCCACGTCTTCAAGGCATGCACAACGGCTGCTAACTCCAAATCATGAGTGGCATAATTCAACTCATGGGGCTTAAGTTGTCGTGAAGCATACGAAACAACTCTTCCTTCCTGCATAAGCACTGCTCCAAGTCCTCGACGTGAAGCGTCGCAAAACACCTCATAATCCTTAGTTTGATCTCGCAATATCAAACTGGTGAGGTAACCAATCTTTTCTTCAACTCCTGAAAACTTGCCTCACAGTCCTCGGTCCATATGAATTTGTTTTCCTTCTTCAACAATTCTGTCATAGGCTTTGCAATTCTTGAGAAATTCTCAATGAATCTTGGTAGTATCCTGCGAGTCCAAGGAAACTCGAATCTCTCCAACTGTCGTTGGTGCTTCCCATTTGGTTACGGTCTCAACTTTTGTGGGGTCAACTGCTATCCCTTCTCCAGAAATAACATGTCCGAGAAATCCTACTTCCTTTAACCAAAATTCACATTTGCTGAACTTGGCATACAACTGGTGTTCCCTCAGTTTCTCCAAAACCAATCTCAAATGTTCCTTGTGTTCCTCTTCATTCTTCGAGAAAATCAAAATGTCATCAATGAACACCACGATTTAACTTGTCCAAAACTCCATAAACACTTTGTTCATCAGGTTCATGAAATAGGCTGGTGCGTTAGTCAGTCCAAATGACATAACGGTATACTCATACAGTCCATATCTCGTGGTAAATGCTGTCTTGGGTATGTCTTGCTCCCTAATCTTCAATCGATGGTACCTCGATCGCAAGTCGATCTTAGAAAACACTTTGGCTCCTTGCAAGCGATCAAACAGATCATTTATCATCGGTAGTGGGTACTTGTTCTTGATTGTTACTTCATTCAATCCACGATAATCAACAACCATTCTCAACGATCCATCCTTCTTCTCCACCAATAAAACGGGTGATCCCCAAGGTGAGGAACTTGGGCTAATAAAACCTTTATCCAATAGTTCCTTAATCTGCTTCTTAATTTCTGCCAAATCCTTTGCGGGCATCCCAGACGGTCGCTTCGATATCGGGCCTGTTCTCGCAACAGCTCGATCAAAAACTCAATGTCTCTATCCGCGGCATTCCCGCAACTCTTCCGAAATACATCAGATAATCCTTCACCATCGGTACTTCTTCCGTACCACTCTGTTAAGCAATTAACTTGTGCTCTCCTCGCTCGTGCCGGATACATACTTAATCCTTCTTCCTTCCGTGTGGTGAGCAAAATTGACCTTGTGGTACAATCTATGTTTCCTCCATACTTTGATAACCAATCCATTCCTAATATCACGCCCAATCCTTGGGATTCCGAACTATTAGGTCCGAGGGGAAAACATAGTGTCCGATCCTTAGTGGCAATCGATCACACCATTTACTAGCCATGTACTCGCTCGGGTGAGGTTACTAGCATGGGTGACCTAAGGGCTTGGGTTGGTAACTCGTACTTATCCACAAATCCCTTGATATGTATGAATGCGATGCACCAAGATCAAAAAGAACAATTGCAGAAAAGACTTAACCAAAAACTTACCGACATCTTGATCGGGCTGATCTTCAACCTCCTCCACATCAATGTGGTTCACTTGTCCCCTGTTGAAAGGGTTGGGCTTCTTTCCGAGCTTCCATTGCCATTTCCATTCTCGCCTTCGGGCAGTCATTTGCATAATGCCCAGTCTTGCGGCACTTAAAGCAAGTAATGTGACTCAGTCTACCTTGGATGGTGTAGACGGGTTGATGCGGTTCTGTCCGCTGCTTCCTCCATTCCGCTCCCATTCTTGGTGCCATTATGGTTGTGCGAATTACCTCCTCCATGGGTATGCTGAAACTGAATTCCTGATTTAGGGTATAACGAGGCTTCGCTGGGATCCCGAGTTATACTTCCCTTGTCCATACTTCCGCTATGTTCTCAATTTGCTGCTGCTTTCCTCAATCATGAGAGCTCGGTCTACTAACTCCTGGTAGTTATTGAAACTTGCTACCATCAACGGCATGCTGAACTCATCATTCAGTCCTTCTAGAAACTTCTCCTGCTTAGCTGCATCCGTAGTAACGCTATCCGGGGCATAACGTGCTAGTTTGCTAAAGTCATCCACGATCGCCAACAGTCCTTCCTCCTTGGCGAGGTTGCTAAACTCACGCTTCTTCATGGCCATGGCTCCTGCTGAAACATGGGCTGTCGAAAAAGCTTGTCAAACTGGTCCCATGTGATGTTGTTCACGGATAAGTGGTGTGAAATTCTCCCACCATGCCGCTGCGGGTCCTTCAAGTCGATGTGCTGCAAACTTCACTCTTTCACCATCTGTGCATCCCGCAGTGGTCAGCTCCTTCCTATCTTGCGGAGCCACCATCTGCTACAATCGGCTCGGTGCTTATTGGAATACACCGCGGTTCAGTCTAAGGAAACGAGTCGATGATCCGCGGTGGTGGTGGTGGCGGTGGGTTGTTGTTGTTGTTGTTGTTGTTCGCACCAATGTTTGAATCAGGTATTCGCTGCTGGATCAATTGGGTGATCTCTGGCGGGAAAACGAATCCGGGTCGCGTCTCTGAGGCATCCAAGGGTTTAGAAAAGGAGAGAAAGTAGAATAGAATGAGGTCTAAGGGGAAATCACTACCCAAATGCACATGTGCAAAATCACACAAAATTCACTTCATTCAATCAAACAAGGGTTACAACGATCTAACTATCGCAAAAGTGCGGTACTATAATGTTTACATGGAGGAATACTACTAATATGTGGGGACTTCTACTAGTTTGATCCGTGGAAGACTCCATGATGTCTCGCTCCACTTCGTCTTCAAAGTCGGGTTCACTTGGATCCGAATCGGAGTCGTCGATGTTGATGTAGTCGATTTGGTGTTCGACATACTGGTCTTCATTCCTGAGCGCCAGCTTCTTCTTGAGTTCTTCGATCTCGTACTTAAGATCGTTATTGTGTCTTGCCGTAGCTACGATCTCGCCCATGTAGTCCTTGCGTGTAGTCTTTAGTTCTTCTTCCAATTCGATGATCCTTTCCTTCGCCTTCGCAACTCCAACATGTCATTGCACATTTGATTCTCTGGCGCCGAATGTGCTGGTTTAACTCCGGATGAAAGCTGCAATGGACCTATCCTTCTTGGTGCCGACGACGTCCCAGCTTGTCATCTCGGCGTCCGCAAATCTGGTAGATGGTGTCCTTGAGATCTTCTTGATAGACTTCTCCAATGCGCCCCATGGTGATGTGAGCTGCCATGCTCTTTCCTGCACTCCAAGTGGGTGCAATCAAAACACTATCTATTGGCCTGGTGATTGGGGCGAATGTCCTTCCCGAACGTGAGCATGAATCTTCCAGCGCTCCTCTTGAAGAGTGGCGTTGAAAGTCCCGTGAAGCTTGGTAGTCCAATGTTCGTGTACTTAGTGACTTCCTTCAAGTGAAATCCAAAAGGTGTGCCTTCATCCGTTGGGTGTACTTGATCTTTGCGTCCGCCATCCTAAAGAGAGTAGAAAAGATGAGGAGTTAGAAAGTGAGAAGAGAGAGTGATCTATGGCTTTAACTTAGTGGTCGTGGTCTCTACATCGGCGGTGCTCGATACCATTCTCTCAGAGCGACCAGACCGAATGGATCTAGCGCTCGTGCTCAAAGGTCATCCCCGGATCAAGAATGCCGACACCACACAAGATTTCAAGGATTTATAGCAGAGTAGCAATCACACACTTATTACATCGTTGTCCACAAGGGAACTGAATACAAAAATGGCTTAAGGCCATCTAATAATAACAACGGAAGACTTGGAAGATAAGCGAGTCCATCAACTCCAACGGCATCACTGAGTATAGAACCACGACCTAACACCTTACTCCTCGTCTGAAAAGTCTGCAACGTGAAAAGTTGCAGCCCAAAACGGGTCAAGACATGGAATATGCCGCAATGTAACACATAAAGAGCAATGAATGGATAAGCCTATACTACATGCATATTTGGCTGGTGGTAAGGCTCTACGGTTACATTTGCATAAAGCTGATTTTTCCCTACATCAAAGGAATAATTTTATTTAACTATCATGGTGGTTGTTAAACATTGAAGATGGTTGACAAGATCCTCAATCCCAATTAAAAAGTACTCATCAAAACCCAATAACTTTTATTTAGAAGTAACATGTTGAGATTCACATGATAATCAAGTACCGGATACTCAAATTGTCCATAACCGGGACACGGCTAATCATGATTAGTTTATACACTCGCAGAGGTTTGCACTTTTCCCCACAAGACTCGATCGCCTCCGCTTGGTTCTCGTGACTACATGGTGTTTGAGAAACGGATGACCGAGACATAGTCTTCGTAAGCGCTTAGCACCTTACATGTGGGTAGACCGTACCAACCTATATCCCCTACATCAGCTAGTCCGCCGTAAGAGTTCGTGACGACTTAGTCAACTACGCCAGAGCCCATAATTGGCTTGTGGCTGCACACGGAAGTTTCAGTTTGAATAATCTTATGATCCCTTAGAGCACGGGTGGCGGTCCAAGAAATACAGCAAGTCTCGATGGAAACCAGTGCCTCAATCCACCCAGATGTGTGTTAGGTTGCCACCTTAGATAAACCATTAATTAAACAATCTCACATCTGTCATGGATATTCTCTCACCCAATCCACGCCTACTAGCATAGCATGGCATGAACAAGCAAACGAGAAGTAACTCCCAAGGTTTCATAAGTAACACAGTATTAGGTACTACCTCAATCTACTTCCCAAAACCCACAATTTAATTAGATCCTAATCATGCAAGTGCTTGAGGAATAGATCTAATGCATAAAACTGGGTATGAGAAGGGTATGATCAAAGTGTTACTTGCCTTGCGATGATCCGCGTGTCCTAGAGATTCAAGTAACAAGCGGCGACCGGTGATCTAACGCAGACAAACAACAAGCATACAATAAGTATTCATCTAATGCACAGGAAATCTCGAATAAAAGATCTAACCAGAGAGTTCAACTTAAGAACCCTGGTTGCAAAAGAATCGAATCAAAACAAACTCCGAAAGTCGAAACTCGAGAGAGAACGCCTCGGCTTAGCAATCTGAAATTAGGTCAAAATTTCACAGTGGCAAAACTCGTGAAAGTAGGGTAGTCGAACGGCGGTTTCGTTATGAAACTCCAGTGCTTGAATCACCGATTCCGATAAACGAGCGAGAAATAAAACAGTTTTGAAAATCAGATCTCAAATCAAATCGAAAAATAACGGATTAATTCCGATTAAAAGAAAAACGACGAACGAGTTAAAAAGCTTAACGTTAGTTAATGAATCGAATCTAACGAACGCGTTTCATGAAACGAACGGTTCGGTGAACGTCCGCTAATTAAGAAAACGAAAAAAATAAAACCAATCTAGGTTTTAAAAAAAAACCGAACACATATTTTTTTTTTAAAAAAAACCGGACGGTTCGGGAAAGAAAACCGAATCGGCGACGGGGCGGGGCGGCTACCTCCGGCGGCTCTTCGCCGGGCGAGGTCGGGCGGGGTCTCCTGGGCTCAAGTGGGTCGGGAGGCGAGGGCGGCGGGTTCCGGCGACGGCGGCGTGTTCGGCGACGAGGGCGACGGCGGCGGGCGTGTTCGGTCGGAAGAGGCGGGGGGCGAGGTGAGGAGAGAGGGGGCCGGGGGGCTATTTAAGAGGGGGAGGAGAGGCGGCGCCGGGTGGCTTGGGAGGGGGCCAAGGGAGTCGGGTCGGGCGGACTCGGCGGCGGGCTGCCGCCTCGAGCGGGACTCTCGGCGGAGCGCGCTGGGAGGACGAGGGGATGGGCCGGGGCGGCTGGGCTGGGCTGGGCTGGCCTGGCTGGCCGGCTGGGCCTCGGTCCAGGGGGGCGCTGTTTTTTTTTTTAAATTTAAAACAAAACAAATAAAATAAATATCAAATGAACTCCAAATTAATTAAAACAAATTTTCTCCGACTCCTAAAAATGAATCGAACAAAATGAACTTTAAAAACAAAATACATGCAAAAATATTTTAAATGCTCATTTTTGCCTAAGCAAAATAAATCTCCAAAACCCAAATTTGGTTTATTTATAATATCTTCATTTTTCCTAACTGTTTGGGAAAGTCATATTATTCCCTCTCAAGATATTTTTATAAGAAAAACTTTATGAAGATAATTTAAATAATCCAATGATCCTATTTTCAAAATTTGAGAGATCCCAAATATGAAAATTACGAAACTTCCAACTCTCTCCGAGGGTCCTTGAGTTGCGTGAAATTTCTAGGATCGGAAAAATGCGAGAAAATATGATATGCATGATGACCTAATGTATAACATTCCAAATTGAAAATTTGGGATGTTACACCAGGGTAAACATTGTATCCCTTACTTTCTGTTACCATCAGCCTAAGACGCACAGATCGGGACCCCCTACCCGAGATCCGCCGGTTTTGACACCGACATTGGTGCTTTCATTGGGAGTTCCTTTGTGTCGTCGCCGCAAGGCTCGATGGCTCGTCTCGTTGTCAAGGACATCATTACCTCTGGGGGAGCGCTGGCTGTAGGCCAAACTCTCCGACTTGGCGGCTTCATCATGGCTGCCCCTTCGGCTGTCGCGCCGACGATGACCTCTCGGGTCATCACGCATATCTTTCGAGTCAATTTGGAACTCGCCGAACAGATGGATCCGATAGAGCTCTCCCCCCTTAATGAGCTCTTGGATCGCATCGCCGCTTTGGGAGTCGCTATAGACTATGACCAGATCGGGCTTAAACCCGACCAAAGGGACATTAAATCCCCGCCGGCCACCAATGAGATAGCGGTAGTGGAGGAACCACACACGGATTACCCCTCTATTTTGAGGACGAATTATGTCCGGATCACCGAGCTCCCTGAGCCGGACAACCGCTCAAGGGAAGACATGGCACAGGTCCCGGACTTAGAATCGGGTATTGGGCCGGAAAAATTGGGCAGCACCCCGGATCCCGAGCTGTCAAACTCGGAAGCTCCCATGCCCCTGGGCGCTAGATCGGATCAGAATCCGAATTCACCTCGGCTGGGCGGGGGGCTTCGTCAACACTTCATTACCCCATGCCGGGGACTTCGGCATCACTCTGCCGGCCTGCATTGACCATGCTATGTCACCACTTCGGAGTGCCGAGCACTTTGCTCCGCCACCTCGGGACCGGCTTGGGGGATGGAACCTTTTCCCGCATCAAGCTAGGACCGCGTCATCAATACCGAACACATTAACCAGCTAAGTTGCCTTCATTCTCAAAGTATTAAATTTTTAACTTGTGTTCGGTTCGACCAAGCATTATACTTTTTTGGAAAAAAGTTGCTTGTAATTTTTTTGTCAAAACTTTGTTTTTGACACACAAATTCAAATACCCAGTTCACCTGGGGGCTTCCTTCATAAAGCCTTTCCTCTTGCATATGATTATACTTGTACGGCTTCGTTCCTTGTTCGTGTATTACACCACAATATGCACCATATTGACTTAAGCGATTTGCAAGCTGGGTTGCCTCGCTCCTGTGTTTACCCCTACGTTCCCGATTGTTCGGCTAGGGAGTAAAGGGAGCACCTCTGCGATTGTCACGATCGGGTCATTCGAGCCGGACCTCAGACTGGGTGAAGCCGAAAGCTAGCGCTCTTACTGTTTTCAATTATGGTCGGCACACAACGGAACTCATGAGTACAAAAAATCTATTGCACAAGTCTCATAGTAACAATGAGCACCGAAGAAAGGTATCGGTGGGGTACTATTTTCTTCGAAGATGCTTCTTACACTTCATTAGTAATATAGCATAAGTTCCCTGAGCGCGCTTTGTCTGTTACAGCCTTATGGCCTGATTGCCTGTTTATCGGAAACACCGTTGATATTCTCGACAGGTGGAGTACATAACACTTTTCAGTCCTTGACCGAAAAGGGAGAAGCCGACGGTCGGTTAAGACGCGTTTAAAGTTTGGATGAACATAGATATGATATAATTAATTCGGTACATACAATCATTCTTTTACCCAAGTCACTTGGGGGCTCTTAAAGTTTATTTGAGCCGTTTTATGATAAGTGTTTTTCTTCTTAGTCGTTGCAAAGCTTTTATTATTATTATCACTCCTTTCTCGACGCAAGTGTGTGGTCAATAGCCGGATAGCCTTGCTTCTCTCAAAGCCGCTCGAACTTAGTTTGCTAAACTAGCCTCGGAGAAGCACTCCGCCTTCGGGATAAGGAGGTTGAAGCCGTAGGTTGACCCGCTTGAAGTCTTGAGATAGGATGTGTCATTATAAAGCACGGTAGGAAACACAATTTTCTTTTTCTAAGTCCAATTTTTGATTTGGCACCGAACACTCGATTTAGTTCGGACGTCCGTTTTTACTGAAGTTTTTTGGTTTTTCAAGCCTATGGCACTTTTAAACTATTTGTGCGTTTCCAGCATTAGTCTCGCAGTGCAACGCCGGACACCTTTAGGGATTCAGCAAAAACATTCTCGGATATTGCTATATATGCATCGGTTTCGAATTGTGTCTTTGGTCAATAGTTGGGTTGCCTCGCTCTGTGCTTGCCTCCTATGTTCCGCTTTGTTCGCTAGGTGTGCAAAGGAGAACCATCGCGATTGTGCTTCCAGCTCACATGGTTAAGCACCTCTGGAGAAAGCCAAACCGATCGTCACAATAGGCGTAAACTGGTCAGCGGTCCGATAACTATGTTAAATGACGGGCCGTTCATAACATTGGCCGAAGTGTTTACGGCTTGACCTCGGATGTCGCCAAACACTAACCGGGGGCTCATAGCTAGCTTCCCCCGTTTAAAGCTCCTATGACTAAGCGAAGGTTATAAAGCCCGCATATCTGATTGCCTCGTTTCGGTTAACACAACCGCCTTCGGGCACCGAGACGTCGGCTAAGGGTTGTTTTGTTAGTGCGGAAACACCCTGCATAGTATCTACCAAGAGGTAGAGGCCGACGATGGGCCAATTTCAACTGATAAACGGTCGCAATGGAGTCAAAATAATGATGTAAAGTACTTGGATACATAGAATCATTACACATAATCTGTGATTTTACTCTGGATATTGATCCTTAATTCGGCCACCCGTGCCCACATTAAGGCTCGGGGGCTACTGGGCTTCGGGCTTATTATTTACAAATATTAAAAGGGCACATCGATCCCCTAATCTGGTGTTGCCACCCAACCAGTGTCTCGGGGGCTACTGCATTGACAATCCAATGCAGGAAATTTAAAATGCAATATAGTTGTCGAGGAGATTATTATCCTCAGGTTAGTCGGCCGCACCCAACCTGAGTCTCGAGGACTTTGCACACTGCGTTTCTATTCATAAAAGTCAGCCCATGGCCGAGGTGGTGCATCACCTGGGATACAGTCCGGCGTTGGAGCTCGGATACAGTCCAGCGTTGGAGCTTGGACATAGTCCTGTTGGAAATATGCCCTAGAGGCAATAATAAAAGCATTATTATTATATTTCCTTATTCATGATAATTGTCTTTATTCGTGCTATAATTGTGTTAACCGGAAATCGTAATACATGTGTGAATAACAGACAACAACATGTCCCTAGTGAGCCTCTAGTTGACTAGCTCGTTGATCGACAGATAGTCATGGTTTCCTGACTATGGACATTGGATGTCATCGATAACGGGATCACATCATTAGGAGAATGATGTGATGGACAAGACCCAATCCTAAACATAGCATAAGATCGCATAGTTCGCTTGCTAGAGTTATCCAATGTCAAGTATCCTTTCCTTAGACCATGAGATCGTGTAACTCCGGACACCGTAGGAGTGCTTTGGTGTGCCAAACGTCACAACGTAATCGGGTGACTATAAAGGTATGCTACGGTATCTCCGAAAGTGTCATTGGGTTGACATGGATCGAGATGGGATTTGTCACTCCGCTGACGGAGAGGTATCACCGGGCCCTCTCGGTAATGCATCATCACAATGAGCTCAATGTGATCAAAGTGTTTGATCACGGATCATGCATTACGGACGAGAAAAGTGACTTGCCGTAACGAGATTGAACGAGGTATTGGTATACCGACGATCGAATCTCGGCAAGTAAAATACCGATTGACAAAGGGAATCGATACGGGATTAATTGAATCCTTGACATCGTGGTTCATCCGATGAGATCATCGTGGAGCATGTGGGAGCCAACATGGGTATCCAGATCCCGCTGTTGGTTATTGCCCGAGAGCCGTCTCGGTCATGTTCGCATGTCTCCCGAACCCGTAGGGTCTACACACTTAAGGTTGATAGAACGCTAGGGTTATAGGAATATGTATGTGCAGTAACCGAATGTTGTTCGAGTCCGGATGAGATCCTGGACGTCACGAGGAGTTCCGGAATGGTCCGGAGGTAAAGAATTATATATAGGAAGTGCTGTTTCGCCATCGGGACAAGTTTGGTGATATCGGATTGTCTGGGACCACCGGAGGGGTCCTGGGTCCACCAAGTGGGGCCACCAGCCCTGTGGGGCCACATGGGCCCTAGGTGGTGCGCCTAGGCCCACATGGGACAAGGGGAACCAGCCCCAAGGGGCCCATGCGCCTAGGGTGAAAAAAAGGGGAGAGTCCATGAGGGGGAAGGCACCTCCGAGGTGCCTTGGGAGGTGGACACCTCCCCCCTCTTGGCCGCACCCTCCCTTGGAGGAGGGGGCAAGGCTGCGCCCTCCCCCCCTCCTTGGCACCTATATAAAGGGGGGAGGGGAAGGGGGCAGCAGGACCTTGCCCTGGGCGCCTCCCTCTCCCTCTCCAACACATCCTCCTCCTCCGTAGTGCACGGCGAAGCCCTGCCGGAGTACTGCAAGTTCCACCATCACCACGCCGTCGTGCTGCTGCTGGAGCCATCTTCCTCAACCTCTCCTTCACCTTGCTGGATCAAGAAGAAGGAGACGTTACGCTGACCATACGTGTGTTGAACGCGGAGGTGCCGTCCGTTCGGCACTAGATCATCGGTGAATTGGATCGCGGCAAGTTCGACTACCTCATCCACGTTCACTCCGAAGCTTCCGTTGCGATCTACAAAGTGGTATGTAGATGCTATCTAATCTGAATACTCGTTGCTAGATGAACTCATAGATGGATCTTGGTGAAACCGTAGGAAAATTTTAATTTTCTCGCAACGCTCCCCAACAGTGGTATCGAGCTAGGTCTATGCATAGTTCTTCTAAAGCGAGTAGAACACAATTTGTTGTGGGCGTAGATGTTGTCAATTCTTCTTGCCGTTACTAGTCAATCTTGATTCAGCGGTATTGTGGGATGAAGCGGCCCGGACCAACCTTACACGACGCTTACGTGAGACCGGTTCCACCGACTAACATGCACTAGTTGCATAAGGTGGCTGGCGGGTGTCCGTCTCTCCTACTTTAGTTGGATCGGATTCGATGAACAGGGTCCTTATGAAGGGTAAATAGAGATTGACAAATCACGTTGTGGTTTGAACGTAGGTAAGAAAACGTTCTTGCTAGAACCCTAATTCAGCCACGTAAAACTTGCAACAACAATTAGAGGACGCCTAACTTGTTTTTGCAGCAAGTGCTTTGTGATATGATATGGCCGAAGTTGTGATGAATGATGAATGATCTATATGTGATGTATGAGATGTTCATGCTATTGTAATAGGAATCACGACTTGCATGTCGATGAGTATGACAACCGCAGGAGCCATAGGAGTTGTCTTTATTTTTGTATGACCTGCGTGTCATTGAAGAACGCCATGTAAACTACTTTACTTTATTGCTAAACACGTTAGTCATAGAAGTAGAAGTAGTCGTTGGCGTGACAACTTCATGAAGACACGATGATGGAGATCATGATGATGGAGATCATGGTGTCATGCCGGTGAGAAGATGATCATGGAGCCCCGAAGATGAAGATCAAAGGAGCTATATGATATTGGCCATATCATGTCACTACTTTATATAATTGCATGTGATGTTTATTATGTTTTATGCATCTTGTTTACTTAGAACGACGGTAGTAAATAAGATGATCCTCATAATAATTTCAAGAAAGTGTTCACCCTAACGTGCACCGTTGCTAAGGTTCGTCGTTCAAGCACCACGTGATGATCGGGTGTGATAGGTCCTTACGTTCGCATACAACGGGTGTAAGACAGATTTACACACGCAAAACACTTAGGTTGACTTGACGAGCCTAGCATGTACAGACATGGCCTCGAACACGTAAGACCGAAAGGTCGAGCATGAGTCGATAGAAGATACGATCAACATGAAGATGTTCACCGATGTTGACTAGTCCGTCTCACGTGATGATCGGACACGGCCTAGTTGACTCGGATCATGTAATACTTAGATGACTAGTAGAGGGATGTCTATCTAAGTGGGAGTTCATTAAATTTGATTAAATGAACTTTATTATCATGAACTTAGTCTAAAAATTTTTACAATATGTCTTGTAGATCAAATGGCCAACGTAGTCCTCAACTTCAACGCGTTCCTAGAGAAAACCAAGCTGAAAGACGATGGTAGCAACTATACGGACTGGGTCCGAACCGAGGATCATCCTCATAGCTGCCAAGAAAGATTATGTCCTAAGAGCACCGCTGGGTGACGCACCTATTCTCCCTGCAGAACAAGACGTTATGAACGCTTGGCCATCACGCTGCGATGATTACTCCCTCGCTCAAGGCGGCATGCTTTACAGCTTAGAGCCGGGACTCCAAAAGCGTTTTGAGAGACATGGAGCATATGAGATGTTCAAGAGCTGAAAATGGTTTTCCAAGCTCATGCCCGGGTCGAGAGATATGAAGTCTCCGACAAATTCTTTAGCTGTAAGATGGAGGAAAATGGCTCAGTCAGTGAGCACATACTCAAAATGTCTGGGTTGCACAACCGCTTGACTCAATCGGAAGTTAATCTCCGGATGAAGCGGTCATTGACAGAATCCTCCAGTCGCTTCCACCTAGCTACAAGAGCTTTGTGATGAACTACAATATGCAGGGGATGGTAAAGACCATTCCTGAGGTATATGCTATGCTGAAATCAGCAGAGGTAGAAATCAAGAAAGAACATCAAGTGTTGATGGTGAATAAAACCACTAAGTTCAAGAAGGGTAAGGGTAAAAGAACTTCAAGAAGGACGGCAAGGAAGTTGCCGCGCCCGTAAGCAAGTTGCCGGGAAGAAGCCAAAGAATGGACCCAAGCCCGAGACTGAGTGTTTTTATTGCAAGGGAAGTGGTCACTGGAAGCGGAACTGCCCCAAATACTTAGCGGACAAGAAGGCCGGCAAAACCAAAGGTATATGTGATATACATGTTATTGATGTGTACCTTACCAGACTCGTAGTAGCTCTTGGGTATTTGATACCGTGCAGTTGCTCACATTTGTAACTCAAAGCAGAGAGCGGAATAAACGGAGATCTGGCGAAGGACGAGGTGACGATGCGCGTCGGGAATGGTTCCAAGGTCGATGTGATCGCCGTCGGCACGCTGCCTCTACATTTACCTACGGGATTAGTTTTAAACCTCAATAATTGTTATTTAGTGCCAAGTTTGAGCATGAACATTGTATCTGGATCTCGCTTAATTCGTGATGGCTACTCATTTAAATCAGAGAATAATGGTTGTTCCATTTATATGAGAGATATGTTTTATGGTCATGCTCCGATGGTTAATGGTTTATTCTTAATGAATCTCGTACGTGATGATACACATATTCATAGTGTGAGTACCAAAAGAGTTAAAGTTGATAACAATAGTCCCACATATTTGTGGCACTGCCGCCTTGGTCACATAGGTGTCAAACGCATGAAGAAGCTCCATGCAGATGGACTTTTAGAGTTTCTTGATTATGAATCATTTGACACGTGCGAACCATGCCTCATGGGTAAAATGACCAAGGCTCCGTTCTCAGGAACAATGGAGCGAGCAACCAACTTATTGGAAATCATACATACCGATGTGTGCGGTCCAATGAGTGTTGAGGCTCGCGGAGGCTATCGTTATGTTCTCACCCTCACTGATGACTTGAGTAGATATGGGTATATCTACTTAATGAAACACAAGTCTGAGACCTTTGAAAGGTTCAAAGAATTTCAGAGTGAGGTTGAAAATCAACGTGATAGAAAGATCAAGTTTCACGATCGATCGTGGAGGAGAATACTTGAGTCACTTAATTTGGCACACACTTGAGAAAATGTGGAATAGTTTCACAACTCACGCCGCTGGAACACCTCAGCATAATGGTGTGTCCGAACGTCGAATCGCACTCTATTGGATATGGTGCGATCTATGATGTCTCTTACCGACTTACCGCTATCTTTTGGGGCTATGCTTTAGAGATCGCCGCATTCACTTTAAATAGGGCTCGTCGAAACCGCTGAGACGACACCGTATGAATTATGGTTTGGGAAGAAACCTAAGCTGTCGTTTCTAAAAGTTTGGGGATGCGATGCTTATGTGAAGAAACTTCAACCTGAAAAGCTCGAACCCAAGTCGGAAAAATGCGTCTTCATAGGATACCCTAAAGAAACTGTTGGGTATACCTTCTACCTCAGATCCGAAGGCAAGATCTTTGTTGTTAAGAATGGATCCTTTCTAGAGAAAGAGTTTCTCTCGAAAGAAGTAAGTGGGAGGAAAGTAGAACTTGATGAAGTGTTACCTCTTGAACTGGAAATGGCGAAACTCAAGAAAACGCTTCGAGGTGCCCGCACCGACTAGAGAGGAAATTAATGATGATGATCAAGATGCTTCGATCAAGCTCCTACCGAAATTGAAGGTCAACAAGGACACGTTCCGCACTGAGTGGTACGGCAACCCTGTCTTGGAAATCATGTTGTTAGACAACGGTGAACCTTCGAACTATGAGGAAGAATGGCGGCCCGGATTCGACAAATGGCTGGAAGCCATGAAACCGAGATAGGATCCATGTATGAAAACAAAGTATGGACTTTGACCGACTTGCCCGCTGAACGGCGAGCCATAGAAAATAAATGGATCTTTAAGAAGAAGATGACGCGGATGGTAATGTGACCATCTATAAAGCTCGGCTTGTCGCTAAGGGTTATTGACAAGTTCAAGGGGTTGACTACGATGAGACTTTCTCACCGTAGCGAAGCTAAAGTCCGTCGAATCATGTTAGCAATTGCCGCATACTATGATTATGAGATATGGCAAATGGACGCCAAAACGGCATTCCTTAATGGTTTCCTTAAGGAAGAATTGTATATGATGCAGCCGAAGGTTTTGTCGATCCTAAGAATGTCGACAAGGTGTGCAAGCTCCAACGCCGATTTATGGGCTGGTGCAAGCATCTCGAGTTGGAACATTCGCTTTGATGAGATGATCAAAGCGTTTGGGTTTACATGACTTATGGAGAAGCTGTGTTTACAAGAAAGTGAGTGGGAGCTCAGTAGCATTTCTCATATTATATGTAGACGACATACTTTTGATGGGAAATGATATAGAACTCTTGGACAGCATCAAGGCCTACTTGAATAAGAGTTTTCAATGAAGGACCTTGGAGAAGCTGCTTATATATTAGGCATCAAGATCTATAGAGATAGATCGAGACGCCTCATAGGTCTTTCACAAAGCACATACCTTGATAAGATATTGAAGAAGTTCAATATGGATCAATCTAAGAAGGGTTCTTACCTGTGTTACAAGGTGTGAAATTGAGCTCAGCTCAATGTCCCACCACGGCAGAAGATATAGAAGAGATGAGTGTCATCCCTATGCCTCAGCCATAGGTTCTATTATGTATGCCATGCTGTGTACTGACCTGATGTAAACCTTGCCGTAAGTTTGGTAGGAAGGTACCAAAGTAATCCCGCAAGGAACACCGGACAGCGGTCAAGAATATCCTGAAGTACCGAAAAGGACTAAGGAAATGTTTTCGTTTATGGAGGTGACGAAGAGCTCGTCAGAAAGGTTACGCCGACGCTAGCTTCGACACGATCTGATGACTCTAAGTCACAAACCGGATACGTGTATATTTTGAATGGTGGGGCGATAAGCTGGTGCAGTTGCAAGCAAAGCGTCGTGGCGGGATCTACATGTGAAGCGGAGTACATGGCAGCCTCGGAGGCAGCACATGAAGCAATTTGGGTGAAGGAGTTCATCACCGACCTCGAGTCATACCCAATGCGTCGGGGCCAATCAAGCTCTTCGTGACAACTTGGAGCTATTGCACTTGCAAAGGAGCCCAGGTTTCACAAGAAGACTAGGCACATCAAGCGCCGCTCAACTCCATTCGTGAAAATGTTCAAGATGGAGACATAGAAATTTGTAAAGTGCACACGGATCTGAATGTCGCAGATCCGCTGACTAAACCTCTCCCTAAGGCAAAACATGATCAGCACCGTAACTCTATGGGTGTTCGATTCATCACAATGTAACTAGATTATTGACTCTAGTGCAAGTGGGAGACTGTTGGAAATATGCCCTAGAGGCAATAATAAAAGCATTATTATTATATTTCCTTATTCATGATAATTGTCTTTATTCGTGCTATAATTGTGTTAACCGGAAATCGTAATACATGTGTGAATAATGACAACAACATGTCCCTAGTGAGCCTCTAGTTGACTAGCTCGTTGATCGACTGATAGTCATGGTTTCGACTATGGACATTGGATGTCATCGATAACGGATCACATCATTAGGAGAATGATGTGATGGACAAGACCCAATCCTAAACATAGCATAAGATCGCATAGTTCGCTTGCTAGAGTTATCCAATGTCAAGTATCCTTTCCTTAGACCATGAGATCGTGTAACTCCCGGATACCGTAGGAGTGCTTTGGTGTGCCAAACGTCACAACGTAATCGGGTGACTATAAAGGTATGCTACGGGTATCTCCGAAAGTGTCATTGGGTTGACATGGATCGAGATCGATTTGTCACTCCGCTTGACGGAGAGGTATCACCGGGCCCTCTCGGTAATGCATCATCACAATGAGCTCAATGTGATCAAAGTGTTTGATCACGGGATCATGCATTACTGATGCGAGAAAAGTGACTTGCCGTAACGAGATTGAACGAGGTATTGGTATACCGACGATCGAATCTCGGGCAAGTAAAATACCGATTGACAAAGGGAATCGATACGGGATTAATTGAATCCTTGACATCGTGGTTCATCCGATGAGATCATCGTGGAGCATGTGGGAGCCAACATGGGTATCCAGATCCGCTGTTGGTTATTGCCCGAGAGCCGCCTCGGTCATATCGCATGTCTCCGAACCCGTAGGGTCTACACACTTAAGGTTGATAACGCTAGGGTTATAGGAATATGTATGTGCAGTAACCCGAATGTTGTTCGAGTCCGGATGAGATCCTGGACGTCACGAGGAGTTCCGGAATGGTCCGGAGGTAAAGAATTATATATAGGAAGTGCTGTTTCGCCATCGGGACAAGTTTCGTGATATCGGATTGTCTGGGACCACCGGAGGGGTCCTGGGTCCACCAAGTGGGGCCACCAGCCCTGGGGGCCACATGGGCCCTAGGTGGTGCGCCTAGGCCCACATGGGCCAAGGGGAACCAGCCTCAAGGGGCCCATGCGCCTAGGGTGAAAAAAAGGGGAGAGTCCATGAGGGGAAGGCACCTCCGAGGTGCCTTGGGAGGTGGACACCTCCCCTCTTGGCCGCACCCTCCCTTGGAGGAGGGGGCAGGCTGCGCCCTCCCCTCCTTGGCACCTATATAAAGGGGGAGGGGAAGGGGACAACAGGACCTTTGCCCTGGGCGCCTCCCTCTCCCTCTCCAACACATCCTCCTCCTCCGTAGTGCACGGCGAAGCCCTGCCGGAGTACTGCAAGTTCCACCATCACCACGCCGTCGTGCTGCTGCTGGAGCCATCTTCTCAACCTCTCCTTCACCTTGCTGGATCAAGAAGAAGGAGACGTTACGCTGACCGTACGTGTGTTGAACGCGGAGGTGCCGTCCGTTCGGCACTAGATCATCGGTGAATTGGATCGCGGCAAGTTCGACTACCTCATCCACGTTCACTCCGAAGCTTCCGTTGCGATCTACAAAGTGGTATGTAGATGCTATCTAATCTGAATACTCGTTGCTAGATGAACTCATAGATGGATCTTGGTGAAACCGTAGGAAAAATTTTAATTTTCTGCAACGTTCCCCAACAAGTCCGGCGTTGGAGCTTGGACATAATCCGGCGTTGGAGCTTGGATACATTACGGTGTTGGAGCCGGGAAGCAGTTCGACATTGGTGCTCGGCTGCAAAAGATACCTCGAATGCAGTCCGGCATTGGAGCTCGGACGCAAGAGGACACTGCCTCCCGGGAACAACTTCAAACCCGAGGTGTGGCATAAAAATAACAAGGCATTGATAAAGGCCGGAAACTTAAAGGGGCTCCTCGGATACCCGACGTGTAAACTCTTCGGATGCACTTCGGCGATCCTCAAGATCGAAGATGAGAAGATTTGTTGAACCAGTTTTCAAGACCGACGACCGAAGATGAAGAACAGTTTGGAAGAATCGAGGAGCGTTCCTAACTTGAAGACCGGTTCATGGGGCTACTGACGGTGTCCTGAACTAGGGGGTACTCACCACGTCATCTCCCGATCTGTTAGATTGGGCCGAGGACCCCCATGGCCGTATACTCATGGGCCAGTCCGGACAGCTGCCGCAAACAAGGAAGATTCCACAAGACTTGGTGATCAAGACAAGGACTCCTCCCCCACCGGCGTATTCGTCTAGGACTCTTGTTATCCTAGGCCTCTGGTGCATTATATAAACCAGGGCCGGGCTAGTCGATAAAGATATACACAATCATACCATAGGCTAGCTTCTAGGGTTTAGCCTCTACGATCTCGTGGTAGATCAACTCTTGTACTACTCATATCATCAATATTAATCAAGCAAGAAGTAGGGTTTTACCTCCATCGAGAGGGCCCAAACCTAGGTAAACATTGTGTCCCTTACTTTCTGTTACCATCAGCCTAAGATGGACAGATCGGGACCCCCTACCCGAGATCCGCCGGTTTTGACACCGACAGTGAGCGCGAGCGATTTCTGGTGAGGTGAGCGTGTTTTGAAATAGTGGGCGCGAGCTATTTCGGGCGAGGAGAAGGTGTTTTGCCGACCATGGTTTATGAATTATTCGGCACATGTCATTTCGGCCGAGGAGAAGGCACGCTTGGATGAAGTTACGAACCTACCCTTGATGTACAACGGGCCAATTGATGCGTGTCCCACATAGGCCGATAATTTTGCGTCTCCTATTTATTTGCTCAGGCGAATTCCACCAAGTAGAGGGTATTTAACGGTTCGTTCAAATTTTGGGAGAACGAGCATCCACGTCTACCTTACCAAGTCGATTCGAATCAAATTTTGAAATATTAGCTTGCCACTTCTTTTTTAGATGGAGAGATGATGCTCGGGAGTAATGTTTTTTTACATACTCGTTGCTAGCGATTTACTATATGAAAAATAGTTGACCCACTCAAAAACAGGAATCAAACCCAAAATGAAATATCTCGATTCAATGAAATAGCTTGTTCACCATGTCAAAATAGTGAACTAAATCCAAAATTAAACACCTCAATCGAGTAGCATGTTGTACAATATTATAGTACTCCATGAACATGTTGAGAGTCAAATTAATGAACTTGTTTGATATACACATATTTCCGTTCATGTGTGGATTGCAGACAACCTGTTCTCCAATTTAAATATTTGAGTGCAAGTTTATATCGAAACATGGTTTATATCAGTCTTTGATGCATAAAACGCGACCTCCCCCTCTGTCGGACTCCTGCTCTCTCGCTCTCTCTCTCTCTCTCTCTCTCTCTCTCTCTCTCTCTCGACAATCTTCAATTCTGTCGGACGCATCCAACACACAAACCTTGTTGGGCCCTCTCCGTCTCTCTCCATCTCTCTCTATCTCTCTCTCTCTGTGTGTGTGTGTGTGGGGGGTCTTTCTAGTTCGCATGCATATATACTCCATCTATAGGTCTCTCTCGCACACTCTGTATGATTATCTAGTCCAAGCTAAATATCTTGGGTGCACTCATCGTACGCACACAAATTCCTTGGCTCGTTGCCCGTAACTCTCTCACGCACCACTCTGTCGTCTCGGAGCTCTTCCCTCTCTCTCTCAAACTCTCCATCTACCTGGATCACACATACACATGCATATCTCACTCACACTCGATAGCCCCATCTAAAACTTTATCTCTCTCCCTCGATCTCTCTCCATCTCACATGCACACACACACAATCTCATGCCTAGCCAAGTATGATGGTCTCTCACTCAAATGTAGGCACATGCAGTCCCCCCCCCCTATATGTATATGACTAGCTAATCTTAGTCTCCATCACAAACATTTGCATGGTCTATCTCGATTTCTCTCTGGGCATCTTTCTATCTCGCACGCACCTCCCTCGATCTCCTACCCATATAAGTCCCCTCACGATCTCGAGGGGATCTCTCTATCACAAACACACCCTCTCTCCCTCCCATGCGTCCATGTTCTCCATGTGTCCCTCTCGACCTTTGTTCCTTGTTGGCCAGACCTCTATTGGACATGTGCTATAGGGGTGTCTCTCTCCGTTGCAAACAATCACACACTAGCTATCTTCGTGTATCTCCTCACCTCGCTTTTCTATCTCGGAGATGCATGCGTGATATGTTTGCATAAGAAACGAAAAAACACACACACTCTCTCTAATTTATCGTTTGTTGTCCCTTTCTCTTTCACACACATACTATTTTTTCACACTCACTCATTCTCCTTCACACAGACTTGATCTCTCTGGACTTAGGCACTCTCTTCGGTCCATAGCATATAGATTTATTGAAAAGTCAAAATCACAAAGTTTGACCATGTACGTGGAGAAAAACATTTACATCTAGAACGGCAAACATATACCATTAGATTCATCATGAGATGTAGTTTCATATGATGTATCTTTGGTATTGTAGATATGAATAACATTTGCGTAAACCTGGTCAATGTTTCCAAAGTTCGACTTCTAAAAAAATTTACATGCACTGCATTATCGAGCGGATGGAATATCTCTTTCCCCCTCTCAGCTATCTAATGCACCACTCAGCCTTATTGGAGCTCCTCTATCTCTCTCAAACTTTATATCCCCCTGGTTCACACATACACATGTCTCGCTCCCGCTACATATTGACCCATCCAACACTCTCCACTCTTGTTCTCTCTCTATGTGACACGCACCCCCCTAACACTACAAAAAAATACACTTCCGTGATGATACGTGTTTGTCACAGTAGGTCACGTTTTTTGTCATGCATGTACATCCATGACAAATTTATGACAGAATCAAGATAGCCATACCTGTGCTGTCGTAGAAGTGTTCCATGACATTACCAAAATTATCATCACGGAAGTGTCCACTTCCATGACGATATATCACACGTCACAGAAGTGCTTCCGTCAAGGGTGACTGACATGTGGCATCCACCGTAACGGAACGCCGTTAAGCTATCGGGTCCAGTTTTGGATCCGATAACCCGTTAACTGCCCCGACCAATGGGGATTTTCCACGTGTAAAGTCATCATTGGCCGGAGGGAACACGTGTCGGCTCGCCGTTGGGACAGATGTCATCCACTCATTGGACCCAAAGTGCCTATGATACGTCGACACGTGGCACGGCCCAATAGAGGCCCATTCCTATGAAAAGGCCGGCCCGTTTGACTTGGTCAAAAGGTGGTGGGCCGGCCCACAGCAAGCCTGTTAACGACCTGTTCGCATATAGCCCATTTACAACCCGCTAACCCAGGGCCCGTTTACGGCCTATCCGAATTAGGCCCAGTAGCGTCATCTGGGCCGTCCAATATAATTCCAGCCCGTTTTAACTTCCGGTCCATGTATGGCCCATAACGTCTTTCGGCCCATATGAGGCCCTCGGTAACCCTCGGCCCATTAACGGCCCGTGGTAAAACTGGCCCGTAATGAACAGTGTATCACTTTATACCCATTTACGACCCATTATTCCGTTGGGCCGTTTCCAGCCCATGTTATCTTTCGACCTTCTCATAGCCCATTTATTCTTGGGCTCATTTCCAGCATTCGTTTACTTTCGGCCCGTTACTGTCATTTTCTGCTTGTGGGCCAAATTTAGCCCGTGGTTACACTCGACCCGTTTGTGGCCCGTTAATACGTTGGGCCGTTTTCATAGCGTCATCAAATACGCCCGATTAACGACGGCCCGTTATGGCCGGCCCATGAATGGACGATTTCATCTCTAGCCCATTTACGGCTATAATGTGGTCTGTTATTGGCCCATGTTTGGCCAACCGATCATACGGCCCGTAGAAGGCCCATTGATACGACCCGTAGAAGGCCCATTGTGTCTACGGCCCGTATAAGGCCCATTGTTTCTACGCCCCATAAAAGGCCCATTGTTTCTACGGCCCTTAGAAGGTCCATTGTTTCTATGGCCTGTAGGAGGCCCATGTTAACTACATTAAATATGTAGCCCATGGTTAATGTGGCCTAGTTTTAAAAAATAGGCTATTGCGGCCACTAGCAAACCGCGGAAAAAGAACTGCACTGACTACAAGAAAACACATAAACAAGACAATAAGGAAATAAATAGGCAAGAAACTTACGCTAGGCTATCACGGCTATTACACATATTACATCCACTGGGCATCAAAGTTCGCCACCAGTGCAAATATAGGGAACAAAGTAGCATATAAACGCATGACAAAACAAGTCCAGAACTGAAACCACTTTGAAGAGCTCAAGAAACAATATCACAGGTACCCATAATCTCGGCAAGATGCTTAACAAGCATATTAACTTTCTCTTGTTTGGCGCTTAAATCCTCCGGCACTTGTCGTTGCACCGTAAAGTATGCATCTGAATTCTGCAGGGACTTCCTCAGTCCTTCGGCTTCCTGTCGCATAACATCTGATCGATGTCTTTCAACTTGAAGTTGAGACTCAAGAAGCCGAACTGATTCAGGCAGCAAGTTCAAAGAGCTGGTGCCAGCAGTAGTAGCCAGTAACTCGAACACTACATCAAGACAGGACTTTGGGGTTGTCTCAGTGTCTTCAATATAGTCTTTATCAACTTTATTGGAGATCAACAGGGATGTCTCACTATCTTGAACCTTATCTGCATTACTTCCTATACTATTGCATAACGGGTTACTCTTCTCCAATATTTTATCCACATTCTAAAAGAGAAACAAACAAACACATCACAGGTTTACAATGTAGTATATGAAACTCATTTTGGTAAACCAGTTCAGTAGTAAGGTGGACAGGATAACAGCATGAAACAAACATATATCTATGTAGTATGGTCACTGTATGGTCTATATCATTCTAGTTTATGTTGCCAAATCAAGATAGATACAGTTCGAATCATATACATTTAAGACAAAGCAACTTAGACAGAATATAAGTGTGGGAAACTACACAACATAACAACACTCGTAAGGTGCATGGCATGAGAATATAACCGTTTATTCAATTGAAACTGAAATCAACATAGAGCAAGTTACAACCGCAAACACGTTAAAGAAACAGGTTTAAAACATACCTGTTGCGCCATAGGAGTTTCAATTGCATCCTTCAAATTTGAAATTAGTTGGTATGAGTAAATACAGTGATGCAAGAGCAAAGTAGTATGAACCATAGCTACGAAACCTGACCTAAGAACAATTCTTCTTCTGCTTTAAGCGTTGACTTGGGGTTCGGAGTGGTGGTCCTCGTGCTTTGGGCACTGCAGTTGCCTTACTAACTGCTCATGTTTGGGTGCTCTGTGGTTGAGACGGTGTTGTGTCAACGGGAAATGGGTTACTATCTGCTGGTGTTGGGGTTAGAAGGGGTGTAGCTGGTTCTCTGTCCAACTGGGTAGGGGTACAATCTGCGTGAGTCTGGGTTATGTGTGGTGGGGCTGGTTCTTGGGCAAGTACAACCGTGGTTCTATCTCCATCGACAGGTAGCACGATCTTTTCTGAAGACCGTGTTTTTACTCCCACAGATACTGCCATCACCCCCTCCAATTGAAATGGTTGATAAACAAGAAAAGTAATTGAATGTACATACATTGTAAGATAGACAGGTGCAATAGATAGTAGGGAAGAAAACAGGGCATGAAATAATTCACATTTATGTTGTCTAACCAAACAGAATAGCAGGACATAATTTCACATATATGATGGCTAATTAAACAGGATAACATGACACAATTTCACATGTATGATGGTTAACTAAATAGGATAGAATGATATTCTTCAAAATATGATGACTATGTAAACAGGATGACATGATATAACTATATGATGTGTCTATTAAAGTGGTTGGCATGCCATAAATGACAAACATGCTGTTGATGGAAACATGATGGCATGATATAATTCACGAATAAAATGACATAATTCAAAATATGGTGACTATGTGAATAGGATGAGATGATATAACTATATTATGTATTTAGAAAATGGGTTGGCATGCCATAATTCAGATACATGCTGTCTATGTAAACATCATGGCATGATATAATTCAAATATATGATTTATATACTAAGGAAGTGAGCAGAGGGCAATCACATATATGATTTGTCAACTAAGCAGATTGCATAAAACATCGTGTATATGATGTAAAAACTAAGCATTGCGATACAACATATGCATGATATGAGTAATATAACCCTGCCAAGTTTGGGCATACACCTCAGGGGGATAATAGGACTGGTCATCTGCCTCTGGATCCTCCTCTGAAGAGCTATCTATAACCAGCAAAATATCTGCTTCACCAGGTAGCATTGTCTGCTTTGAAGACCTTGTTTTCACTCAAGATTTCTCCATCACCAATTCAAATGGCTGATGCACAGGAAGAGCAGTTGAATATACAAACATTGTCGACAAAAGCAATGAGAATACAAAAAAAGGACGGCATGATATAATTCACATATATGACGCTTGGCTAAACAGCATGGCATTGCATAATTCACATATATAATGCCTTGCAACAAGATAGCATTGCATAATTCACATATATAATGTCTTGCAACAAGATGGCATTGCATAATTCACATATATGGTAATTAGACACTAAACAGGTGGCATTCACACAAAGCATGTCTAAACTAAGCAAATGACAGAGCAATGTAAGATACCATACGCACGATATGAGCAGCATAACCCTGCCATGTTAGAGCATGCACCTTGGGGGGGGGGGAATAGGACTGGTCATATGTCTATGAATCCTCCTCTGAGGAGCTATCGTAACCAGACAAGACATGCGCTTCGTCGAGATAGCATTGTGCGCTCAAGACCTTGTTTCCACTCCAGATTTTTCCATGACCGTGCCAAATGGCTGATGCACAGAAGAGTAATTGAATGTACTAAAATTGTTGACAAATTTAACACGTAATAAAAAATGATGTCATGATATAATTCACATATAAGATGGTGGCTAACCAGTGGTGGCATTGCAAAATTCACATATATGATGCCTGGCTAAACAAGATGGCATTGCATGATTCACATATACGATAAAGAAACTAAACGGATGACATTGACACAAAGCATGTCTAAACTAAGCAGATGTCATCTTTAATGTATACAGTAAGCAATGCAAGGCACCATATGCATGATATTACCAACATCAGCATGCCAAGTTAGAGCGAAGACCTCATGGGGTAAATAGGAGTGGCCTTGTGCTTCTGAATCCCCCTCAGAGCAGTTATCTTCCTCTTGATTACGATCCGAAATGGGTGGAGGGGGGGGGGCTGCCTTTGCTCCCACCATGGAGTGATGTCTGCATGGAATGTTATTGCCATGCAAGGCTCGTCTCTTTTGCTCTACATGTTTAGTTCCATTGTGTACAATAACTGACATGCATAGGAATAAAACATAGTGAGATTATGTAAGGAGTGCATGCACAAATCCAGAGTGATGGTAGCAAACTGTGGATAGACCCAAAACAAATGATAGCATGCAGATAATAGCTTTAGTTAAAAAATACAGATAATGGATCCTTTAATGTTTGTTTGCACCCAACATGAAACTCATAGTAGACACCCGAGATTAACCAGATAGTAGACAGATAGTACTGATTGTTGCCACAATATGTACCCCACAACCATTTAAGAACTCACGTTTCAGCATAAGTTTGGACCTGAGTCGGAGTCTAATAGGTGAACACGATGATAAAGTAGCATGCCATCATATTAAGCGATGCATAACGTAAGCAGACACGGAAGAGTGTGACCTCTCTTGCGGACCCGTGTAGTCCTCAAGGTTATCTGCTCAGTTGATGATGGTAATGCAGTTGTCGTGGCTGCCGGCGGCGGGGAAGAAAATCTGAGGCGGCGAAAGACAGTCTGGAGAGCGGATCCCTGCAGTGGTGAACCCTTTCGTCATTGGAGCAGCTGATCTGGGGTGGAACACAGCACCGCAGGAGCAGGACAAACCACACAAGGTTTTCTTTGACACATATCTGTAACAGAAGTAATTGTGTAAGGGCTTGTTTGAATTTGAGGATTCTAACAATGCAGGGATAGGAAATAGACAGGAATAGGATAGGAAAGCACGTGCAAAATAGAGAATTTAAAAACACAGGATTTCTGCCAATCTGGGTGTTTGGTTCACAAGAATTGGAAGATCACGGGATGCAAAGAAGCATGGTGAGATTAAGTACCACCACAAGAAGTGTACAACCTCTTTGGCGAAGCCATGTCGATCTCAGCGTGATTGGGTTGGCCGGTGAGGATGCTCCGGCTGACTTGGCTGTCAGAGGAGGGGAAGAAGATCTTAGGCGTCTGGAGATGGAGCCCGAGGTACTGCTCTGCTGTGATGGTGGGTTTCGTCGTTGGAGCAACTCCGGTGAGTTGTATGACGCCGGGGCTGAAGCAGGACAAGAGAGACAACGTTAACCTGAGTTGAATTCTAATAGCATCTCCAATAGATGACGTAAAATACATAACCACAAAGTGCTAGATGTATACATCAGCCGCTCATCTCTGAACTTAACTATCAAAACTCAATTTTACTGTCGAAACTGAACTTAACGGTCGAAACTGAATTTTGCTGTTGAAACTGAATTTTACTGTCGAAACTGAACGCACTAGAGGTGAGGCTACAAGTCAGTCGACTGACTTTTTCATCTCTGGTCAGTCGATTTTGCAGCCGTTTGATACGAAATCAAGGGCCTGCAGTTCATCTTCAACCTCCACCCCCCTGAGCCGCCAGCCACCATCGGCCAAACAGCTGCTCCCCGCCGCCCGCAGCCGGTGGTGCGCCGCCCCGCCCGCCCCGAAAACACTCCCCACCGCTGGTCTGCCGCCGCCCCAGCCATCCCAGTAGGCCCCCCGTGCCGAGCTTTTTCTCCAGCGATCCCCACGCCACCGCCCCACCACCGCCGGCGACCACCGCCCCCACCCTAAACCCTAAGATAGATAGTGGGGTACCTCTTCGGCGAGCCCCCCTCCCCGCTGCGGCTGGTTCTTCCTTAACTCCGGCGAGCCCCCCACCCCATGAAAATCGATTGACCCAAAAGTTAATTCAGCCGACTGAAGTGTAGCTAAATCGGAGGAGCATCGCAAGCAAGAGCAAGAGCGAGAGCAGCAGCGCGAGCAAGAGCAAGAGCAGACCAGGTAGGGGACCGAGAGCAAGAGTAGAGAAGCAGTGCGAGCGAGAGCTAAAGTAGCAACAGCTCCTACTGATGTGGACGTCGCCGCCGAGGGAGCGACGCCGTGGAGGAAGTGGCTGGCGATGCCGCCGTGGATGGAGCCGCGCCGTGTCGGCTCGGGACCGAGTACCGGTAGCACAGTGAGATCGAACCAAGAAGAAAATGCAGCGATTAATTTACAACCTCTTTGGTCGCGCCAATTAGAATGCAACTTCATCCGAGGAAACGGTGATGATGATGCTCTTCCGGTGGTGCACGTGAAGACAATGGTGTGGGAATGGAGGTGGCGCGAAAGACGAGGGGAACATCGGGGCAGCTCCTTGGAGGTGGAGGACGGGGTGGCTGAACCGGAGGGATGACCAGACCGACGACGGATCCTCATCCAGAATGGTGGATGAGGGACGTCAAGGTGTTGCTGTGGACGACGTCGTCGGGGAAGAGGCTCCGGCTGGGTGGCGGACGGAGGAGTGTGTGGGGCTTCGCGGGTTTTGCCGGCCTCAGTGTACGAATGGGTGGGCGGATGGGATGGGAGTGGGGAACCATGGCTTAGGGACGCGCTTGTCCGAAATGGGTAAGTTACGGAAGTACCCCCACCAATTTGAGGCGTTTCTTTCGGTTTAGGGGTATCACGGGCATTTCACGTGTCGGGATTTCACAGGAGGTGGGAGTTTTCGCGCGCGTTGTAATTTTGGAATAGCAAGGCGCGGCTTGAGATGGAGGGAGTTGTCGGAGCACAACAAGACAAAGATATATCTTAAATATTTCGGGCTAACAAGGCGCGGGTTGAAGAGGCGGGAGTTTCGCAGCACGATAGACAGAGACGCTAGCTTGAAATTTCGGCATAACAAGGCGCGGCTTGAAATTTCGGGAGAACAAGCTGAACGTGTACCCCCCAAAAAATACAATTTAGACTAGTATGATATACTACGTACAATGTGTTTAACACGCACAACACACACACACAGACACCATTTAGACTAGTAAGGTACACGTGCATTGCACGCATGAGATTTGGCAACCAAATTATGAATAAATACCACATTATAGCATGTAAGCTTTGATTCATATATGCATGATGTAGATGTTCGTTTAATTCTTATAGTTCATTTCATTCAAAATCATCTAGTTTTTATAAGAAAGCTAATCTATTTTAAGATTCATGGAATTGTGCATTGTAAGGCATAAAGTAAAAACAAGTCATGTAGAAAAACATTTGGGCAATTTTGATACGGAAGATTCTAGAACAAAGAAGAAGTGCTTGTGTTTTGAGGTTTGTGCATTATGCTTAAGTTCGACCATAGAGTCTTCTAGATTGTACATGTGGCAAAATCTGGTGGAATCTAGATGATATCCAACGGCCAGTAGTGCTCAAATTT
The DNA here is from genome assembly GCA_021605205.1 of Aegilops longissima. NCBI lineage: Eukaryota > Viridiplantae > Streptophyta > Magnoliopsida > Poales > Poaceae > Aegilops > Aegilops longissima. The sequence goes on from CM038681.1 coordinate 221,630,607, forward strand.
GCCAGCTCTGCACCATCGGATTGGCCTCATCCAACGACCATCTTTCAAAGTTAAAGTTAGCCGCACACTATAGAAAAAATATAAAATATAATATATATAGGGGTATAGATATAGATATGTGATGCGAAAGCCACCCATCATCTCCAATTAGAATAGTGTGTCCATGCACGGATGCAATGTGGCCAAACGATGTACGCCATCGGTATCTCAAATTCAAACCAATCGACCTTGTTCAATGTGTATACATTGCAACATGCTCGTTCCAAACCACACCATGCAGATCTCCGTTATATTCATGCATGCATGGGTTTCAAACATCATGATCTCTTATTCAAATATTTGAATTCAACTTTACATTGATTATGACCTCACCTAGTCTTTTACACCCACACATTGGTCTTCTCTTTATAACTGTACCACTAACTTTCTCTCGTGCATGCATGCACACACACTACCAGTCGACATTATCCATCGCACACATGCAATCTTTTTCTTTAGGTCGGTCTCCCATGAAGGAACACACACACACACATCCTCCTCTCCATCATATCGGGCATTCTTTATCTCTCACGTGCATGCACAACGATCGATGTTCCTCTATGTGTGTGTGTGTGTGTGTGTGTGTGTATAGCTAGGTCTTTCATAGTTTTCCACATAAACCGATCAATCTATATATCTAGTGAGGTCTCACCCTCTTTCCCACGTCCACATCGACCAATCTATACCTCTCTATATAGGATTACATGTATAGCTAATACACCCACATTAATTATATATCCAACGCCCCCCTCTCATCATCCATGCCTTCCGCTTCATCTCTCAGACGCGCGCACAATGGCGAAGACAGGGGGAAGCAAGGGCCCTGCCCCCCTAACATCACTATATATCGAGGCTAATATGAATGTGGTAATTAGACAATTGCTGGTAAAAATGGTTTAAGTTGATGAATTGGCCCTCCTCGTAAAGGATTAGCAATGCTTGGCCCCCTAGCTCATGGGACATTTTTCATGGCTCCGCCACTGCGCGCAACAGCGCACGTTCTCGCCCCCTCTCTCTAAATATCGATCTCGCAGTTGTGCACTCCTTCATAGTCTCCCTCCACTCGGCCCCTCGCACCATCTTCTAGCCCCCACCGGATTTTTCCACATGTACAATCTAGCAGACTCCATGGTTGAACTTAAGCATAATGCACAAATCTCAAAACAACAGTGGTTCTCCTTTGTTCTAGAATCTTCCGTATCATAACTGCCCAAACTTTTTTCTAGTTGAATTGCCATTATTTGTTTTACTTTATGCTTTACAACGCACAATTCCATGAATCATAAAATATATTAAGGGCTTCTTTGATTCAAAGGATTCTCGAAGGAATTTTGGAGGATTCTAATCCTTAGGAATTTTTCCTATCTTGGTTGTTTGATTCGTAGGATTGTAAACCATAGGAATTTTTCCATATGATTCATTTGCACTAGATTTCATAGGAAACATCCCATCCACTCAAACCTCTTTGAAAGAATTCTGCGTTTTTTCTATGCACAATCAAACACTCGTACAATCCTGTAGGATTCAAGACGACATTCCACTCTAATCCCATGTTCTTCCTATTCCCGCGTTTTGGAAATCCTACGAATCAAAGAGGCCCTATGTTTTTATAAAAACTAATTGATTTTGAATGAGATGAACTATAATAATTAAATGAAGGTCTACATCATGCATATATGACTTAGAGCTTACATGCTACCGTGTGGTATTTATTCATAATTTGGTAGCAAAATCTGTGCAATGCAGGTGTACCTTACTAGTACTTCGAGTATGTGCAAAACATAATGGCACGCTACACAGTGTGTCTCTTATAATTCATGAAGCGACGTGGCACATGTGGAGGCTTTGTCGCGACATCCTTGAGTGGATTGATCACAGTGATGTGCTGCTGGTTCCAGAAGAATGTACTCGTCCTCCCTGAGCCGCATTGGCGGTACATGCACGAAGCGAAGATGTGCACGCACGCCACGCACGCACTCATTCCCTCGCATGCACATGCGGGTACACGGGCGGATGCAATTTCGTACCAAGATCCACCCCATGTGATAATTTGCTGCATGTAAAGTCCTTCACTTCATTGATGGTCAATTAATACAGCGCATGCAAATTGAGTGGACATGAGGGCGGAAGAAAGACATTACTACTCCACTGCGCGCATGCGAGTAGTTAAATCATGGGTTGCTAGTAGTACTTCCATTGGTCTCCTTCGTATTTTGTGCCAATTTTTGACAGTAACATAATATTTACGCATCTGAGCAGTGTAATCTACTTGAAATTTATGTTCCACTAAACTCATCGGGAGCCGTTTCGGGCCTCGAAACCAAAAACCATCAATTAATCTTTACCTTGTTCCCATCACATTTGAAAGTACTAGTGCTACACTTAAGTGCAAGCCTGCTCACACCTACCAGTACGTACCAAACTTGAAAGTGTTCCCACTATGCAGGTTTTAGTACTAGTGCTAGTACTTAGGTTATAAAAAGGGGAACTACCTAACCGAAAATTACTCTACCTTCCTCCTCATAAGTCCTCCTTCTTCATCCGTCCTTGCCATGGCCGGTGTGCAGAGCTCTAGGTCGAGAACTACTCGTAACAAGGGAGCGGCAACCAAGGCTGCGGAAAAAAGAGAGGGCTCGCCGCCACGCAGAGACCTCGAAAGATCTCTCACGTGCATGCGATGGATCCCAGGAGCTCCCTAGACGCGGAGGCGAACATGCCGATCTGGCGGCGGTGGAGTCGTTATCCCTCGACGGCATGCCCGATCAGCTCAATAAGCACCTCAATAAGCAGAAGGAGTTCATCCATGGCTTGGTGGAGCTGCTGAAGGAGAGCCTCGATGACATGCCCGCTGAGCTCAATGAGCAGGGGGAGTTGACCGCCGGCTTGGTGATGCTGCTGAAGAAGAGCATTGCCTCGGAGAAGAAGGCGACCGGCGAAATCCTGCAACTTCAGTAGGACAAGGCAAAGCTCTGCCACGAGCTCGACCTGCTGAAGGAGGAGAACGTCGGCTGGAAGAAGCTGCATGAGAATAGTAGTTCCTTGATGAAGATGTTGCAGGCCCTCGTCATGGAACAGAAGGAGGAGTTGGCGAAGCTCCGCATCGAGCACCCGGTTGCTGTCAAGGTACGTAATGCGGCCGTGGAACAGATGATGAAGGCTTGCGTCGAGAAATACCGCATCATCGACACAATGATGAAGATGGCGGAGGAGATGCGCAAGGAGATGGAGGTCGTGGAGGCGATGAAGAAGTAGTTACGACTCCGCGGCCAGCAACCCTTCATGTAGTGAGAGCAGCGCCCTAGACTTGTGTGTGCGTATTCCTTCTTTTTTTGGGGTGATAATCCTCCTTCTTCTTTTGCTCCTGTGTTTCTTATTTTGCTTCGGGTGTTTCGCCGCACGTGTCACCTTCTCTGTGAGGCATGAATAGAACAATGCTAAAAATTAGATGACTAGCAAATTAGATCATTCTTTATCGCCAATAGAACAATGCCTCTTGCTAGTAATATATAATAAGAGTAGAGAGTAGAGGATATGGCACTGGGCTACCGTGTTCCGTGCTCCTCCGTCGTACTCCAGTGGAAAACTTGAGTATACCGCACGGTTCTTTGCTCCTCCTTAGGTCGTCGACACATTTATACGAGCAGTCAAATCACAACGCCCCGACTTCCAGCAGTAATGAGCCGTCAAATCACAAAGGCCCTCGCCTCTCGTGAAAAGGACCAAGCTAGACTGCCCTGTCCTCTAGCCTTTGAAAAAATGTATACATTTGTACAGTAGTCGTATCGATGGATTGCGCCATGGAGCAAAACTAACAATATGTAATTAAAGGAAAAATGTGGTACATATAGAGAGCGCTCGTCGCCAAATTATGCATATACTATATGACACTACCCACTATGAAGGTACTAGTAACGTAGACTAGTAACTGGTCTATGTTACTCTCCACTATGACCAGCCAAATTCGAGGCGCGGACAACTCACCCGACTGCATGCGCACCAGGCAGACGAAGCTCGTGTCGTGTTGGTGGCGTGTGCGGCCCGCACATTAACCAAAACCTCGCGCCTCCATCTTAGCCTCCGTGTTTAAAACATCTCAATCTCAAGGCCAAGGAGCAACGTTTAACCTATGATAGAGCCAATCGGATGTTTGAGAACAATACAATTCATAGCTACAAATGCGTGTGTGAGAGAGGACGAGTGCATGCGTGCACCTCTTCTCAGAGTACAACTGTATGTGGGTGGCATCGACCTAGGGAGCAGTGATGGTGCGTGCGAGAAGTCCCGAGAGATAGGTGTAATGCGTCTGAAAAAAATACTAGTCTATAGCTCGCCATGAGGCTATTCCTGTCGAACGCCAAGCGTAAGATATGTATCCGACGGTGCCAGTTTTTGCACGTACACAACAGTATAAAAATAACTAGTACCATGGCATATGCTACACCACGGCCGAGAAAACGTGCCGACGTTACGCCATCCGGGAATAGTGCCACACTTCAAAACTAGAACCGTCAATAAATATTGAGCGCGTCTCGTCACATTCCAAATTACTACTACTACCACGCTATATTTAATTGCAAAACTGTTCACACCAATCTCAACCTAAACGGTTTCCCACTTAGGAGCATATTAGTAGTACTGGTTATAAATACTACTATGCTAAGATGACTGCACATTCCTCCTCAACTCCTCATCCATAAAAAACAATCAAGTCAATCAAGCTATAGCCAGCGTGAGTTCTGGGTCGAGAGATTTCCACCAAGGAAAGGTGAGCATGGAAGAGGAAGCACGAGAGATGTCCCGCCTCGCCGCGAAAGCAGCCGACATGTCCAGCCGCGCAGCAGTAGCAGCACAGAGGTCCCGCCGCGCCGCCGAAGCAGCACGAGGTCCTGCCGCGCCATTGATGTAGCAGACTGGTCCGGCCACGCCGCGAAAGCAGCAGAGATGTCCCGCCGCGCCGCCGAAGCAGCAAGGAGGTCCCGCCGCGCCGCGGTGGCCTGGGAAAATTTCTCACGGGCAGGCGAGGACTCTTACAGGCGCATGCATGCAATAGTCCATAGCCAGATGGATCAGATCTTCGGCTAGGCGAGGATGCAGGACGTGGCTACCGGCGTCATCCGGCAACTGGAGAGGGCAATGCGAAGCTCTGGGGCAAGCGCGACCTGCTGAGGGCGAAGATCGCCAGAAGGGCGAAGCATGAGGAGGAGACCGCTGCTGTGTTGCAGAGGACGGGCGTCATCATCAAGAAACTTATGGACTAGAATGCCATGCTCCGCATCGAGCGCAACAGGCTGGTGGAGGAATCCATGGATGCTGCCAAGCAGTGTATTAAGGACATGAAACTGATGAAAGAGATCATCGCCCGCCGCGAGAACTAGTCTCCGTGACCTGCAGCTCATAAAGAAAGTAGAGATCAGCGAGCCAGATCGTTGTATGCGTCTTCCTTCTTCTTTTGCTCTTGTGTATTTCGGGCGTAGCCGCATGTGCCTTTTTTAATTATCTTCCTAATTATGTAAGACAATTATTATCCACTCTCGCCGTCCTTATATATATTCATCAGTCTTGCTATAAGTCGCAGTAGATGCTATATAGGTCCGTCGGATCTTACATCAAGATCCGTGCAAAATTTTCTTTTCAGATTTTCTTTTTTCTCTCTTAAATGTCAATCGAGTGAGATATTGCCACGTCATTAAACAGAGGCTCGGGCGCCATTAATGGAGACCTTGGGAGAGAGGTGGATGACAGATGGAGGTCAAAGGGCTCTCCTCCTGATAAGCACGCGCAGGGGTCTGATCGCACGCCTCCCGTACTCAAATAGCTACCCTTCACGGTGCCCCTCGCTAATAAAAAAAGGGGACGCGTGGCGGCACGTAAATGATAAATAGAACGCCCATGGTTTCAATAATACTTGTGTTTCCGATTGTAACGTGACAACACTTGTTCCAAAATGACTTTGTTGATTGTTAATGTGTGCACCTTCGCAAATCGGACAACAAAATTACCATAGCATGTTGGTGCCATGTCATGGCACCAAGCCAAGTTCAATGATTTCCATGCTTGTTTCGGATTTACAGGAATTAAAAAACCAAGTTTCTCAATGTTTCCAGCCGAGCCATGACGCCCAGATGTTTGAATTTCATTCCCATTTCTGGCATGGGACCTAGAAATTAACCCGAGGACACACATGTGATTTTTCAACCAGCTTTGGTGCACTGGAGCATGTGCTTGTATTTAAAATGTGAATTATGCACACAAAGGTGACACGTTCCCTCTCTGAACCACGAGCCTTCTTGAGAGAAGCTCCGGTTTGCAAGAAACTTATACCAAAACTTGTTCCTATTCTGCAATTTTTTGTACCACAGCATGGTAGTACCATGACATGACACCATGCCAAGTTTCATGATTTTCAGGTGTGTTTTGGATTTACAAGAATTTTAAAACCAAGCTTCTCAATGATCTCGGCCGAACCACGATGCCCAGATGTTTAAATTTCATTCCCATTTCTTGCATGGGACCTAGAAATTCACCCGAGGACACACATGTGATTTTCCAGTCAACTTTTGGTGCACGGGAGCATGTGCTTGTAGTTCAAATTTGAATTATGCATATTAAATGACCAGAAACTCAATTAATGTATAAAAAAGGCCAAACGAACCTGGAATAATTCCAAAATTTAACAGGGCACTCATATAGTTCTATATTGCCTCTGTAAAGAAAATCTGGTGGGAGGCAGCGTATATTGTTTCGCACACAAAGGTATAAAGAAATAAAGAAATTAGCCCTATTTAATTCTTGGGTTCTTATTATTTATGCCACTAGTTGTGTATCACTACTCAGTTTTGCCATTAGAAGTTACAACTACTCAAAAAATGCCATCGATCCGTGAGATGCCTGCTCAAAATGCAATTAGATATCTAAAAAATGCCATCTTAAGTTAGATGTTTGCTCAGAATTGCCATTAGACATTGTTATTTTCACGTCATACCCGTTGACCATGTTACATGACAAAAATAAGTCGATTCTCACAATGATAAGTTAATGGTGTCCAACACAACACACCCCTCAAATAAAACTAAGCACCCTGGAATTGTTTGACAAAACTAAGCACCCTGAAATTCTTTGACAACTAAACTGCTGGCTATATGATGTGGTCCATATATATTGTACGTATATAATGTCAAGAAACGAGTGGTAGTACTATACCAATTAAAAGATGAAATGTACGAAATATAACGAGAAGAAACATAACATAGTTCTGCTGGGGGCTCAGCACAACACACCCCTCAAATAACACTAAGCACACCAGAAATTAAACTAAGCAACTAATCCGGTAGACACTGCATTAGAATCACCATGAGCAACGACACTGCCACCTTACTCGGAGTGCTCGTCCACGTCCTCGACTTCGTCCTTGTCCCTCTTCCTCTTGGGCGATACTTCTTTGCTTGAACCGCACACTTGGCTCTTGCTCTTCATCCAACCCTTTTAGATATTGAAACAAAGGTAGCCATCCATTGCAGCGTAGTGGATGTGGTCTATATCTAGTACAGTCCACTGCCATGCATGATGAAACGTGTGCGGAGCTTTCTTCAGTTCACCGTACATAGGATGAACCATGGCTCCTGCCAGGGTCAACATTGAAGGCTGATCAAGGGAGGGCACCAACCCTTCCTTCTGGAGGTCGAAGGGGTCGCCTATAACGAGGCCTATCCGACCCAGGATTTCCTTGTCGTTCCTAAAGTCTACAGTAATGAGTTTGACTCGGCCGCCCTTGAGGAAGTTCTTAAATTCCTCACACTCAACGTCAGCATGGCATATGTGGTAGACCAAGCATAAGTCATGCACGCAAACCTGGATCACGGCGGGCTTCTTCTTCTCTGCCTCCTTTAGTTTCTTCTCGCTTCGCAGGACTGTGGTGTACTCAACATCTAGCCCAGCGACCCACTCATCATTTGAGTTTTCGAACATGCGTTTGAAGTGAGCAAGGCATTCTTTCACCTTTGCGGAAGAACGGGTGTAGATGACGTCGAACTCATCGTCGGTGATGGTTCTAACCTTGTACTCACCGCTAATCATGGAAATTTGGGACGCCATGGATCTGGGAGGAGGGTTAGGATTAGTGGAACTGCCGTAATGTGAAAGGACGGGACACATGCGAATGGCAGGGTAGTGGCTTGCCTGGTGGATAAATGGATTCATGCACAGTACTATGGGGGCCCAATTAGATGTCATGTCTACTCGACGCCCAATTAAATGGCTTTCGATGTCATGTCAAGCGTCGGGAAAATTACAGGTGATACGAAGCTTTCCATTCTCCCATGATACGGGCTTCCAAGAGCCCTTGGATCCGAGATCGAACGGTTGCATGGCCTGATTCTAGACCTATGGGTGAATATCCTATCCTGGAGGGTTATTCTGCAAATTTTTAGCAACTTAGCATGCGACCGTTCGATCTCAGATCCAAGGGCTGCCAGCAGCCCGTATCATGGTCGCGCCTACCACGACCGTCGCCTCGCTCGCGCGGTCGCACCCTTAGAGATTTAACATGGTGTGTTAGGCTATCTGATGTTGGCATGTCATACATAGTCATCACTTAGTCACTCATACAACAAGGTTAGCTATAAGGTTGGCTATGAGAGTATTTTTTGTTTACTTCTCTCTATCTCTTTCTTCGTAGTATTTATTGCATTTGCCAAGGAGTGACCTCTTCCAATGAAATGGTGCTTAGATGAGGTGCTATGGGCATTAAATGGCTTAGCAACTCAAGTCCCCAATGCATAGGTGCTTAGTTTTTTGTGCTAAGTTTGCTTCATCTAGGTACATGCGCTTATCACCGTTTCTTCCTGGGGTCACCAAACTAGTCTCTCTCTTCTTAATTAACTTGCCACATCAGATTTTATGCCTATGTGGCTGGCTTAGCACCTGTAGGATCAAGTACAATAGTGGGCTATAAGCCCGCTTTACATTTTTGCATATGTGGGGGAAAGAGGCAAGGAAAAAGTGGAGGAGTGGGCTCTCGAGCAAGAGCCAGCCTCTACATGGTGGAGCATCGGGAGAGGCACCTGTATGGAGGTGGTCTGGAATCGGGAGACTCAAGCCGGTCGTAGCGCCACAGTTAAAATGATAATGGCAAGTCAAATCACCGGGCCCCACCTGTCCAGCAGTAACTCACTGTCAAATCACACAACCCTACGTTTGCAGCAGCCTACTCCCTCATCTTCTCGCGTCTCTGTCGAACCGACTAGGCGGAACTGCCCCGCCTACCGCGCTGGAAAAGCCCCGCCCTCGACTTTTAAATTGTACAGTATACTAATTTTGTATCCATGGATTGCGCCATGGAGCAAAGCCTCAAGAAAATGGCGGTACACATGTACGGAGTATACAACACGCCCGTCGCGTTCGCGTCGCACCCCAGACGGTCGGTCGGTCTGGCACGCCGCTCTCCGAATGGAATGCGCGTCATATTGCGTTTGCACACACATGTGGGACCGCAATTGAGAACCGACCATAGGCACACTCCCCGGCCCCGCAAGTCGGGTGAGTTAATATAAGTACATACGTTGGTACCTGGACGATCCATGCAAGACACGGAAGATCAGTTCGTCCATGCATGTGACCAGACTCCAGCACACACGCCTGGATTGGCTATCGTCTACATATCGTGCAGGCTGTGTTGTACAGGGCTGTAGTTCTGGTGAGAAATCTAAAAAAGGGTTTCTTGTCATCTCGCAAAATTAGGTGTCATGTGCTTCGGATCACTTCGAGGGTTAAACAACGACAACTGAGTTGGGCTAGTCATTGGGGGCACATGCACGAAGACTATTCGGCTGCCATCTAGGTCAAGCCGGCTATGTTAGTTAGGACATCTATTGACGGACCCCTTTTCTACGAGTTTATCTTTAATTTGAGCTTTGATCTTCGTCTAGTTTGTCCGTCGGGATTCATCTTGTCTCCTTTGGGCAGTGAGGTTATGATTTCTTGTCATGTGGCATTTTTTCGTGTTATATGTTATAATCCGGTGCTTCAGATCAAAATGACGACAACTGTGCCTCCGGGGCACGTGCATGAAGACTTCTCGACAGTCATTGCCGAGGTCAAGCCGGCTCCGGCCGGTAGATAAAAGAAAACTAGTACTCCACTATATAGGCAGGAGCCTCCGCGCTTGCTTGCTAGTGTTGCTCTCTTCACACTGTCTCGTCCTCTCCAGATCTAAACACGACAGCGGTGGCCACACACTCTCTCTCTACTCAGCGCTGGTCACAGATCCAGCCAGATCCTCTCCGACGGGGAAGGTGAGAAGGTGCAACGTTCACGCGGTCGTCCTCGGTGACTGCTCTTACCCACTGCCGGCACGTCCCGATCAGCGTGCCATGCCGTTCTCTCCCAAGCATCGCTGGCGAGGGAGGGCCTCCCACCCCTTCTTCCTCGCTGCCGTAGTATGTGCAGATCCGGCCTCCCGCTGGCCACCTAGCGACATCCCGGGGACCCTCAGGTATAACTTCCTTCGAAGCCGGCCTTTCTCTACTTCCCGAGCTCCTGATGTCGCTGTATTTGTATCTTTTACTATTTCTCAGGCCCCCTCGTGTAGGTAGGATCGACCGGCTGTTCGAAAACCACCTAATTTTTTACTGTTAAGAGGTAAAACTAGTTCATGCACTCGAATCTAGTAGTACCTGGTTCAAACAAGGAAGAAAGGGAGTGGGGGGTGGGGGACGGTTTGTTACCTGAATCTAGGACTTGGTCGAAAGAGGAAATAATGGGGGCGAAAAGTAGTAGAGACTGGCTATCCAACTGGTCTCTAGGTCTAATAGGGAAATAAAGGGAACACAGTACAAACTCAATATAAACCCGATCTATGGGTTGAAAAAGGAAAGAAAGTAGGGACTGGGGGACAAGTCAATAGAGTAAGTCCTGCACTAGATTTTCTAGCCTCACACAGTATAAGGTGGCTATATACCGAACAAAAATGGGACCAACCCAGGTATCCTCTTCTGATGTTTGTTGCCCCGAGCCGCTCTTATGTAATGCCACTGGTAAAATGTAGCAGTCGCACTGTTGAAGTTAAGGACCCGTTAAACCAATGTTGTTTTCAATGTAATGCCTCCAGTAATATGAATCAATGGCACTTTTTTTCATGTCCTGCTAAATTTCCCAGTAAGATAAGTTGCTTCTTTTCGTTAGAGATGCAACTGTCCTGGTTCGCCTACTCTCCAGGAGCTTCACGAGCAACCTTGATGTTGCTCAATTTTATTGCAACTAATGAAGAAGAAGCTCTGTGGGTTTCGTTTTCTGATGGAAATGGAACCGGGGCTGGAGCCCTTTTCTTAAAAAAGAAGAAGAAGCTGCTAGCTCATGGGACATTGCTTCATTTTAGGTGAACTGCACCAAAAGGTCCCATGAATTGAATCATCCATATTGGTGACTGGTGTCATCCCTTCTACGATGGCGTTGACTGCAGATATGGTTCCCATCACGAGGTATGTTCCTTTTTGGTCTGACCGTTTGCCAAAGATCCTGCATGTTGATCCTGCTCTTGTGCTCTTTGTTTGGCAATTGCCATGATAAAGCAGTAATGTTATTATTTTGCACCTTAATCTAGTGGCACTATAATTTGAGGCAATGTTTTGGCACCGCTAGTGCCACTGTTTTTTTAATATATCGAAACAGGGGTTCCCTCCGATTTCATTAAAGAAACCCAACCATAGAGAACCATTATCCGACAACATCTCAGTGTAAACGGGTAGTTATGCAACTACTACTAGAACAGACTGAGTACTAGCAGGAGACAAGTTCGCCACATAAGCTAGGCAGGTAGGGGGACGTAGCACCAGCTCGACCAAGTTTGGATTACAATCCAAATGCTACCACAGAAACATCAGAGGGAAGATAGGGACTGAAAGAGCCAGCTTCATCATCCCGGTCTAAGCACCCCCGGCCTTCATCCTTGCGACGCACGGTACACCTTGTTTGCCACCTGCTGGACCCTAGTGTCACTGATAAAATGAAGTAATAATACAGTTAAAATAGAGCAAGTGTCCTCTCTATCATTTCATTTCCAATGTAGATAAAGAAAGTGCTTCTCTTTGTTAATTTATGTTTCATCAACTAGTCCCATTGTTAATGTTTAAGCATTTATGCAAACTGGGGTGCTTAATTTTAGTTGATCTGCACAAAAATAGAGATTTGAATATCTCAAGGCCCCTCCTTGTACTACCGTTGTACACTGATGTTCATCACTGGCAGAAGGTGTATCGGGGATACTTGGGTCGATTTCCAGTATGATGTAATATTTTCTTCTGTTTATTAATGTATGTTTCATCAACTAGTGCCACTATAATCTAATCACGCCTTTTCATTATCTGTGCAAACAGGGTTATTCAGCTGCATTTTGGTGGAACTGCACAAATGTACGGATGGAACCGGCATATATCAGAGTGCGAGGTGCCAAGTAAAATTACCGACACCAACCCTGCTCCATCTAAGCATTGGCATCCACCACCATCAGTGGGATGTGTGGCGCTCACTGTGGACGGATCTTTCTCGGCAGCAAATCCTCTAACCAAATACTAGTAGCTTAGACTTAAAAAAATACTAATGGCTTATATTGGCAGTTTTCTAGGGGTGTACTCTTTTCTGAAAGAAGCACCAATCTATTTTCTTTTTTGGTACACAGTGTCACAACTTTGACCCAAAGGTCCAGAGCTATTTTAGGGTGATTGGCGTAGTACTCGGAGACTGATTGTAAGCATGATTTTTATTAGTTGTCACACTAATTGTAAGCATGAGCAGATGGAAGATTAGGTTAGTGTGAAGCTTACTTTAAACCCTACCGATGCCGTTGAAATGAGGCGAGCATCGAGGGAACCGTGGAGAACGGCGGGGAAGCGACGTCGCGCCATCCGGCCTCCTCTTGTGGTGGGAGAATGAATACTCATGTGGCTCCGGCTGGCTCTGCACCCTCACGAACGGCACAGCATACTTGATAGATTCATTATCCTCTGGGTGCTTGACCTTCGACCTGTACGACCACCACGTCCGCCTGACTTTCGCCTCAGGCGAATCTGTCTGCTCCATCGCCCAGAGGAGATACTCGATGAACTCGAAGGACTGTGGCGTGACTGTCGCCGAGGAGTACATCACCGCCCTCATCGTCGTCGTCTCGCTCTTCCGCATACATTGCCACATGGCCCTCACCGTCCTCGAAATCACCCACTCATTGTCAAACCAAGTAAGGATCTCCTTCAACCTAGCTAACTTTGCCTGGTCGCCGCCGGTGATCTGCCTGATTATTCTTTGCATCCCTCCATAGATGTCCTTACGAGTGGTCGGTGCTATCTTTGGAAGATGGGAGGAGAGCGGTGGTCTTGCAATAGAGAAGAGGGAGAGGTGAGGCGGTGGTTTTGGAATGGATATGATGGAGAGGAGAGGGTGGTTTTGAAATGGAGAAGAGGAGAGGCTATCTGATGGTTTTGGAATGGAGATGATGGAGGAGAGGTTCCCTGCCTTTCAATCACGGTGGTGGGCCCGTGCTTGGTGGGACCCATGTGTCGATGTCTCAATGGCAGGATGGGCTACATCGGGGATCCTCGTCCGAGGAGAGAGGAGGTGGTTTTGCAATGGAGAACAGGGAGAAGCGAGGCGGTGGTTTTGGAATGGAGATGATGGAGAGGAGAGGAGGTGGTTTTGCAATGGAGAAGAGGAGAGGGCGTCTGGCAGCAATTTAGGATTAGACGAGAGGGTCGGTATTGTGGATGGATCAAAATCAAAATCAATTTACCCTTCAATTAAGAAAGTGACCCCACACTAACTAGTCTCCCTTTTATTCTGGGTCATAATTGACCATGATTTTCGCAAATAAAATATATGTTATACGTTGCAAAAATAATATAATTTGAAAGTACATTCAGATAAGGACCAAACGATACAATTTTTGGTGACATGCATTCAGATTTTGCTTGTCAAATACGGTACGTGGTCAAACTTTGACCCAAAATAACGCAAAACAAAAAAATACTTCCAAGACCAGCGCCGCTCTTCTACTCTTCTCCTCTTAAACCACCACGGCTCCTCTCCTGTTCCAATCTAAATCCAGCGCCGCTCCTCTCCTCTTCCATTTCAGAACCACCGCCCCCTCCTCTCCTGTTCCAATCCAAAACCAGCGTCGCTCCTCTCCCGTTCTAAACCAAAACCAGCGTTGCTCCTCTCCTCTTCCATTCAAAAGCCACCGCCGGCGAGTGAAGGTGCTGTGGAGAACTAGATCGATGGAGGAGTACAACCGATACATGAGGATCGCAGACGGCGACCCTGTGAAGCTAGCTAGCATGTTGGAGATACAGTCTTGGTTTGACAACAAGGACCAACTAGCGGCGACGGCAACATCCATGGCCAAATATCTGCAGCAGAGTGAAAACGCGGCGATACTCCCGGAGGGAGTCGCGCGGGAGCACATAGAGCTGCTCCTCTGGGCCATGGAGCAAACAGATTCACAGAATCCGATTGTGAGGGAGCGGTGGTGGGAGTATCGATCCCAGATTGAGCATCCACCAGAGATTGAAGGATCGAGCATCTACAGGGTGCCGTTTGTGAGGGTGTCGTGCCAGAGCGAGCCGGTGGAGTCTTCGTCGATCGAACCCAACTACAATAGGAGAAAAACAGTTGGCCCAACGACGCTTCCCCGCCATCCTCTCCCTCGCCGTTCACATCGTCTCACGGGGCGGCTGTCTGCCGCCGAGGAATAGGAGGGATTGCCCCCCCCCCAGACCAATAGTCGGGCAGGTTGTGAATTGTCAGGAGGAGCTTAGGGTTGTTAGTATTTGCAGGTTGTGAATTGTGTTTTGTGTTGTGTATTTTGAGAGTACTTTCAGATATGAATGTCTTTTGAATTTCAGATTTGCAGTATTGAGCATATGAAGTATTTTATAAATTCTAGAGATCTATTTTTAGCACTTAAAAAAATGTAGTTTCATAGGAGTACAAAAGTGCAGGAAATGTGATTCTCAGAGAAGAAACGCAAGTTTGATTTCAGATAAGAAACTCCAAGTTCGATTTGAGATAAGAAAGCGCAACTTTCAGAGGTAGAGCATTTATATTAACACGGCCTTTTCAACCAGTGTTAACATCATCTTGGAAGTTTTATTCATGGTGGAAACTGGAACTACTAGCGATTAACATCATGCTGATCAACATTCATGCATAGCACATCTTCATATGATGCACAGTCAAAAAGATATGCTATTTTCAGAATGCCCACACAATGCCGAAGTGTAAAAAAGAGAAAAGCGAGGGACGAAGTTTTGGCAAGTGTAGGGCGTGGTGTGCGTAGATGAAAATTGGGACCCACATGTCAATAAAGGCAGAGGCAAAAATTTGGAGATATTTTCTCTGCAGGTGGAATCGAACCCGGCGGAACAAATTGTCGGGTAGTGTCACTCGCCTTTGGGCTAGTTCGGTTGTTTCATTACTAATAAGGCACTTCCTCGGTGGTCGGATCTCCTCCTGCGCCTTTGTCGCTTCGCCATGACGCCGCTATGCGCCATTGTGAACATGCTGAACAAGCGAGAGGAATCTGGAGAGGATCATGCGTGGAGAGGCGGACGGTCGGGACCCACAGTCTATGGCGTGCACGCAAGCAAGTGCCTCACCGAAAAAATACTTCCTCCTAATGCTATACTGACGTTGGGGGCCACGGGTTTGTCAACATAGTTACATTTTTTTAGGTGCTTCAACGTAGTTACTGTAGGAGATAAATTCACAACAAAGCCGGGGAGCTGACAGGTATCATTTATTATCACTGGGGCAACAAGTATCAGCTGGGTTTTGGGCTACCCCGTCTAGGCTTTCTTTTTTAACATGCGCAGCCCACGACCTCGGATGGGAGGTCCATAGGCCTGTTTGTATTTTCTTGAGGGCCGTCATGTATCGACCGGCCTATGGACCTCCCATCCAAGGTTTTATTTTTCCTGAAACATCGGCAGCCCAATTTATGTATTTTTTGAAGAAAACGCAGAGGTCTGTTCTATTTTTCTACATAAGAATAGGAACGCCTAGTCCAACTTATGTTTCCCTTATAACTATATTATATATATTTAAATTATTTTATATGTTATTATATATTATTATTATTGTCATCATATATTTATGAGATACTTACATATGTAAGAAAACAATATCCCACATCTTGTAAACTTATAAAATAATTTCTTAACAATAAAATCCTGGATATTTTGGCAACAAAATTCTGGTGATTGTGTACAAAAGCTTGGTAAGATTTAAGGACCAATGTAATAATAAATCACTTATTATTTAAATAAATAAATATATATATATATATATATATATATATATATATATATATATATATATATATATATATATATATATATATTAAAAATGCTCAGCCCCTATTTATTTTTTGATAACATTGCTACGCCCACCCCAACGTTATAAGTAGAATCAACCCAGCAAAAATTGTGTATTTCGAGAAACTACAAATGGCTTGTAATTTTTTTTAGGAAAAACATAAATGGGCCGCATGGATGCTACATTATTTGTTCACCCAGCCCAGTTAATGGACTGTAATTCAAAAAAAAAGAGATCAAATGGACTGTAAATTCTACCCCGCAAAAAAAAGACTGTAAATTCTGAAAAAATGGGTTGAATACATGCCACATTTTTGGAGGCTGAAATGTGGGCCAATAGGTCGGAGCCAATGCAAGTCGTTGTCAACTTAGTCAACAAATGATTCTGACATCGTTAGCCATTGGATTTACATCCAACGACGGCATCCATCTTCAATCTCCCGTCTTCTTCCTCCAGCGCCGCCGGGACCACCTACTCCCACCTCCTGCTGCTAGCAGCTCTGCTTAGCACGATTCGCTGTGAAGCGCTACTCCACCATTGGCCAGGCTGTCCTCCACCCCTCCACACCTCCTGTTCTTCTCCATCGACTGCCGAACCACACCGCACCAGAACCAGTTACCCCTCGTTCACTTGTCCGTCTGCGACTCTACTCCTGCTTGTTCCCATCTCCGGCTCGTTGCCGTCCGGGGCCTCGCCGTCGTCCACCACCTTGGATGCGCTTGGCGCGGAGTGGTTAACATGGTCAACGAACGACACCATCGGAAGTAGACTGTGTGTGGAGAGGCTGACAGCTGGGTCCCTGCCGCACGCATGAAATGCCTCCTTATTATCGCAAAATAATGATTCCTCCACCGACAGTGGGAGCCACCGGAAGGACCTCTCAGATTTTCATGAACAAAAGCGTTCCCACGGTGATGGTCGGACCCACCAGCTATATCTTCGCACGCAAGGAAGTGCCTCCTTATTACGCACAAAAAATGAATACTCCCCCTGCTAGATGGGACCCACATTGCTGGGAGGCTGACTTGTGGGCCTACTAAGTTGATGGGGACGGAGTGCTTTGTCAACTTAGTCAATATGAACGATTCTAGCTCCAATGATCGTACGATGTCCATCCAACGGCTGTAGTGCTTCTTCAACCTCTGGTCTTCTTGCTCCAGCCGCCCAAAGCAGTGCCGGTCGTGCCGCATGCTCCCGCCTCCCGTGGGCCATTTGTCTTTGCGTGAGGCCTCACCGCCCCCTACTTTTTCCACCGCTGGCCAGGCCCTGCGGCGACGACAGCCTCACACCGCAGCTGAACCTGTGAACCCTCGTACTCCTCTCTGCGCGAGCTTCCACTGCCGTGTCTTTCCCGGCTACATGTCGTCCCCTTCCTAGGCCTCGCCGTTGTCCAATGCCCTGGTGTTCTCGGTGCGGCTTCCATCAGACGTGGACTGTACGTGGAGAGGCTGACAGCTGGGTCCACGGCCGCAGCAAGGAAGTGCCTCCTTATTACGCGCAAAATAATTATTTCTCCACCTGATAGCGGGGACCCACTGGACGGGCCACCATATTTCATGAAAAAAAAACGTTTCCCCCTGACTGCTGGGACCCACCAGCTACATCTTCGCAGGCAAGGAAGTGCGTCCGGGCAAAAAAAAATGATTCGCCCGCCTGACTGCTGGGACCGACCAGCTACATCTTCACACGCAAGGAAGTGCCTGACAGTCGGGACCCACCTGGTCGAAGCGTACGTAGTGTTGTCATTCTGGTCGCGAACATGTACATACATAGTGGTTGATGTAGAGGTGCGCATGTGTCGTAGTAGAGGCGCGCACGTAGCATGTACACGTACGTACATCGACCAGTGTGCAAGAAAGAAAATACGGCCACTGATAACCCACAAGTATAGGGGATCGCAACAGTTTTCGAGGGTAGAGTATTCAACCCAAATTTATTGATTCGACACAAGGGGAACCAAAGAATATTCTCAAGTATTAGCAGTTGAGTTGTCAATTCAACCACACCAGGATAACTTAGTATCTGCAGCAAAGTATTTAGTAGCAAAGTAATATGGAAGTAACAGTAACGGTAGCAAAGTAATATTTTTGGGTTTTGTAGTGATTGTAACAGTAGCAACGGAAAAGTAAATAAGCGAAGAACAATCGTGAAAAGCTCGTAGGCATTGGATCGGTGATGGAGAATTATGCGGATGCGGTTCATCATGTAATGATCATAACATAGGGTGACACGAACTAGCTCCAATTCATCAATGTAATGTAGGCATGTATTCGAATATAGTCATACATGCTTATGGAAAAGAACTTGCATGACATTTTGTCCTACCCTCCGTGGCAGCGGGTCCTAGCGAAACTAAGGGATATTAAGGCCTCCTTTTAATAGAGTACCAGACCAAAGCATTAACACATAGTGAATACATGAACTCCTCAAACTATGGTCATCACCGGAGTGGTCCCGATTATTGTCACTTGAGGTTGCGGATCATAACACATAGTAGGTGACTATAGACTTGCAAGATAGGATCAAGAACTCACATATATTCATGAAAACATAATAGGTTCAGATCTGAAATCATGGCACTCGGGCCCTAGTGACAAGCATTAAGCATAGCAAAGTCATAGCAACATCAATCTCATAATATAGTGGATACTAGGGATCAAACCCTAACAAAACTAACTCGATTACATGATAGATCTCATCCAACCCATCACCGCCCAGCAAGCCTACGATGGAATTACTCACGCATGGCGGTGAGCATCATGAAATTGGTGATGGAGGATGGTTGATGATGACGAGGGCGACGAATCCCCATCTCCGGAGCCCTGAACGGACTCCAGATCAGCCCTCCCGAGAGGTTTTAGGGCTTGGCGGCGGCTCCATATCGTAAACGCGATGAATCCTTCTCTCTGATTTTTTCTCCCCGAAAGTGAATATATGGAGTTGGAGTTGAGGTCAGTGGAGCGTCAGGGGGGCCACGAGGTAGGGGGCGCGCCCAGGGGGGCAGGCACACCCTCCACCCTCATGGACAGGGTGTGGGCCCCCTGACGTGGATTTTTCTTCCAGTATTTTTAATATTTTCCAAAAATATGTTCCGTGGAGTTTCAGGTCATTCCGAGAACTTTTGTTTCTGCACATAAATAACACCATGGAAAGTCTACTGAAAACAAAGTTAGTCCGGGTTAGTTCCATTCGAATCATGCAGGTTAGAGTCCAAAACAAGGGCAAAAGTGTTTGGAAAAGGAGATACGACGGAGACGTATCAACTGCCCCAAGCTTAAACCTTTGCTTGTCCTCAAGCAATTCAGTTGATAAACTGAAAGTGATAAAGAAAAACTTTTACAAACTCTTTTTGCTATTGTTGTTGTAAATATGTAAAGCCAGCATTCAAGTTTTCAGCAAACATTATGACTAACCATATTCACAATAACACTTAGGTGTCAAGTTTACTCATGTCAATAGCATAATCAACTAGCGAGCAATAATAATAAATCTCGGATGACAACACTTTCTCAAAACAATCATGTTGTGATATAACAAGATGGTATCTCGCTAGCCCTTTCTGAGACCGCAAAACATAAATGCAGAGCACCTTTAAAGATCAAGGACTGACTAAACATTGTAATTCATGGTAAAAGAGATCCAATCATAGTCATACCCAATATAAATTAATAGTAATGGATGCAAATGACAGCAGTGCTCTCCAGCTGGTGCTTTTTAATAAGAGGGTGATGACTCAACATAAAATTAAAAAATAGGCCCTTCGTAGAGGGAAGCAGGGATTTGTAGAGGTGCGAGAGCTTGATTTTAAAATAGAGATAAATAATATTTTGAGCGGCATAGTTTCATTGTCAACATAACAACCAAGAGATGGCGATATCTTCCATGCTACACACATTATAGGCGGTTCCCAAACAGAATGGTAAAGTTTATACTCCCCCTCCACCAACAAGCATCAATCCATGGCTTGCTCGAAACAACGAGTGCCTCCAACTAGCAACAGCCCCGGGGGAGTTTGTTTGCAATTATTTGATTTGATTTGCATATAGCATGGGACTGGGCATCCCGATGACCAGCCGTTTTCTCGTGAGTGAGGAGCGGAGTCCACTCCTCTTGAGAATAACCCGCCTAGCATGGAAGATATAGACAGCCCTAGTTGATACATGAGCTATTCGAGCATACAAAACAGAATTTCATTTGAAGGTTTAGAGTTTGGCACATACAAATTTACTTGGAACGACAGGTAGATACCGCATATAGGAAGGTATAGTGGACTCATATGGCATAACTTTGGGGTTTAAGGGATTGGATGCACAAGCAATATTCCCGCTTAGTACAAGTGAAGGCTATAAAAAGACTGGGAAGCGACCAACTAGAGAGCGACAACAGTCATGAACATGCATTAAAATTAATATACACTAAGTGCAAGCATGAGTAGGATATAATCCACCATGAACATAAATATCGTGAAGGCTATGTTGAGTTGTTTCAACTACATGTGTGAACATGTGCCAAGTCGAGTCACTTAAATCATTCAAAGGAGGATACCACCCCATCATACCACATCACAACCATTTTAATAGCATGTTGGCATGCAAGGTAAACCATTATAACTCATAGATAATCAAGCATGACACGAGCAACTATAATCTCTAATTGTCATTGCAAACATGTTTATTCATAATAGGCTGAATCAGGAACGATGAACTAATCATATTTACAAAAACAAGAGAGGTCGAGTTATACCAGCTTCTCTCATCTCAATCAGTCCATCATATATCGTCATTATTGCCTTTCACTTGCACGACCGAACGATGTGAAAATAATAAGAGTGCACGTGCATTGGACTAAGCTGGAATCTGCGAGCTTTCAATAAATAGGAGAAGACAAGGCAATATGGGCTCTTGGTTAAATCAACAACAATGCATATAAGAGCCACTTCATCAATTTAATCACGGTCTTCTCCTATCGACCCCCAAAGAAAAGAAAAGAAATAAAAACTATTTACACGGGAAAGCTCCCAACAAGCAAAAGAAGAACGGGAAATCTTTTTGGGTTTTCTTTTTAATTATTACTACTACAGCAAGAAAGGTAAACTAGCTAAAAGCTACTACTAATTTATTGGGTTTTGTCTTAAGGTTCATCAAACACACAAGAAGAAAGCAAGAAAAAGAAAATAAACTAGCAAGGATATTACAGTGAAAGAGTATGAGCACCGACATCTAGCAATGAGTGTGTGAACATAAATGTCATGTCGGTGGGAAATACGTACTCCCCCAAGCTTAGGCATTTGGCCTAAGTTGGTTTATTGCCACGGATGGCCTGGCGGATATCCATAGTTGTAGCCGGGGTCGTACTGAGATGAAGAAGCCCTTGATTGCCACTGGTTGTCAATCATCTCCGGATCCCATTGGTAATTAGACTGTCGTGGAGGTTCAAATTGTGGTTCCGGCTCCGTGGCTGGTGTAGGGTTCCGGTAGGCATGAATGGCTGCTAGCGGAACGAGATACGAACCTGCAGATAAATTAAACAAGGAGGGAGCAGGCAAGATAATAGTCTCAGGGTGATGTTTATCAAAGAACAATTTGTATTTAAGCGCCCCTTCCCTATTCTTAACAATAAAATCATGCGCTACCATACTCTTATAATCTAAATAAGCAGTGGGCGGCAATTTTTCTTCTTTTTCATAGTGCCTAATAGGTATGTTATAGTGTGCAGCAAGGCGTGAAGCGTAAATACCTCCAAAGATGGGGTCCTTTGTACGGTTCAAACTTAACCGTTTAGCAATAATACCACCCATACTAATAGTGTTATCACAGAATAAACCATGGAACAAAATGATAATATCAGGAACACTAAGGTTTCCACAGTTTCCGCGACCAATTAAGCAACGACTAGCAAATATAGCAAAGTAGCGTAAAATAGGAAAATGTATGCTAGTGATTCTTGCATCGGAAACCTTCCTAGTTTCCCCTACAGTGATAGTATCAATGAACCCGTCCACATCTTTACGATGTGGTTCCTCTAAACTACCCTCGAAAGGTACTTTGCAAACCTTGCAAAATTCATCTAGTGGCATCTTCTTAACCACATCATATAAATGAGACTCTACAGAAGGAGGTGATTCCTTAGGATAATAGGAGAAGTTTTGCACAAAAGTATTGGTGAGTAAGAGATACTGTTCGCGTTGGTCGCGGAGGAAGTCGGTGAGGCCTGCATTCTCAGCCAATTCATGAAAATCATTATATATCCCGACTTCTCTTAAGAAATCATCGGAACGCCATTCACACGGCCGAACCTCCGCGGTGCGAGGCAGATTATATTTGGGCCTCTATGCTTCCTCATTTTGCTTTTCCTTCGAGCTTCGGCTCGATGAGCCCCTCAAAAATCTCTTCATTATTTTCTGAAAAATTCTGAAATTTTTAGTAACTTTAAACAAAAGTGAATCAAGCTCAACAAAATTGATAGCAACTACTCCTACAAGTGCCTAGAGACTATATCATGCATTAGAACTACTTGGAACCATATAAATTTGACATGCAAGCTCAAGAACATGGTCACCTAGGCAGCAAAAAATTGCAATAAATAAAGCACTAGAACAAAAACTAATTGTACCAATGGAGGAGTCACATACCAAGGAACAATCCCCCCAAGCAGTTTTGTGAGAGGTGCTTTGAGCAAGGAGATCGAAAATCGCAGCAAAATGAGCTAGAACTCGTGCTTGAGCTGGATGGTGATTTTTTTGGGAGGAAGAAGAACTGTGTGGGTGCAGGAATAAGTGGAGGGGAGCCACCATGGGCCCACGAGGCAGGGGGCGCGCCCTGGACCCTCGTGGCCATGTGCTTTCTTGTAACACCCCGGATGTAACTTTCCATATTTGTAACTCCTACTCTTGCCATTTTCGGCATTGTGATATGATATTCCCTCCATGTTTGGGTTCTTGTCTTTCGTTTTTGCATTTTGTCCATGTCATGCATTTTCATATCATGTCATCATGTGCATCGCATTTGCATACGTGTTCGTCTCATGATTCCGAGCATTTTCCCCGTTGTCCGTTTTGCAATCCGCACTCCTATGTCCCCGGCGGCCCCTTTTACGTTTTTCCGTGGCGGGTACTAAACTTTCTCGGAATGGACCGAGGTTTGTCAAGTGGCCTTGGTATACCACGGTAGACCACTGGTCAAGTTTCGGTCATTTGGAGCTCGTTTGGTACTCAGCAGTTAACCGTGACTCTCATAAAGGCCTCTTTTAAGTTGCAGCCCAACACCCCTCCAAAATAGTCCAATAACCCATCTAAGTCACTTCCATGCTCTCCGTCGTCGGATCACGATCGTGTGGGCGAAAACCGCACCTCATTTGGAGCTTCCTAGCTCCTTCTACCTATAAATATAGCCTCCCCCCCAAATTCCGGATGAAACCCTAGCTCCCCGCTCCTCTCCCGGCCCGAGCAGCGCGCCCGCAAGCCAGCGCCCGCCGCCCGCTCCCAGCGCCCGACCCCACAGACCAGCGCCCGGCGCCGCCTTGGTCGCCGCGCCGATCGCCGCCCGCCGCGCCCGGCCCGCCGCCGGCCGCCGCCGTCGCCTCCTCCTTCGGCCGGCCCCGGCCTCCCCTCTCCTCTCTGGCCCGAGTTCCGGCGAGCCGTCTCCGGCGACCTCGACCTCCGGCCAGATCGGATCTAGATCGGGGTTGACTTTCTCCTTGCCCCCGAATTCATCCAAGTCTTTAATTCTGTGATAATTTATTGCACTTTCATCGTGCCATAACTTTGCACCTGTGACTCCGTTTCGTGCTTGTAATATGTCAAAATGTTCGCCTCGAAGAGTAGATCATTTCATCTCATTGCATCATTTTCATTTGAGCTCATCTTGATGACCGAAATGCTGTTAGAAGAGGGCTATGTGATGTTAGTTTCTGTTTCTTAACAGAACATGCACTTTTGACATTTTCGCAATGATTGATGTGTGCATCCTATGATCTTGAGTCCTACATGTGTTTTGTAATATGCCATGCCATCTTTCCGGGGGTGTATGCCATGTATTTTTGTGACCTATGTGGTGACTAGCACAAGCATGCAAACTAGGCCTCATGATGTTGTTGTTTTCAGCCCCTGTTTTGCTGATATTTTCATGCCATGTTCACTTGATGCTACCGAGAGATCCATGCATATTTTGAGATACATCAGTACGGATGTTTTGAACATATGGTTATACTATATCCATCCATGGCTTTGTTTGCAATTATGGAGTGCCATAGCTTGAGTCAATCGAGCTCTACTTTTGCTATAAAATGTTTCCTGGCAGACTGTTTACATGTTATTCAATTTTGCCAAGGTTGTTGTAGTTGATCCTTGTATGCTATGATGTTGTTCTTGCCATGTATGTCTTCTATGCCATGTCTGCTTGATGGACGTATGCTTAGTTTATCATGAAATGCTCTGTAGTGAGTGCATTGAGCTCTTAAACATGCCTACTTGTTATCTGTTTTTGTCATGCCTTGTTTTGCTATTATAAGTTCCTGTAGCATGTCGCTTGCTTGCTCTGAACATTGCTTCCTGATGCTGATTTTGCCATGTTCAGTAATTTCACTAAGTCTGTGAAGCTTATATATTATGCTCTTTTGCCATGCTTGTTTGGACCTGTTATGATGTGATTTAGCCGTAGCTCAGTGTTCATCTTTTGTCAAGCATCTTGAGTAGATCACTACCATATGCTTTTCTGGTACGTTTGGATGCAGTAGCTTATTTTCTTGTTGCTTGCTAAGTGGTATCAAGCTGTTAATGGTAGATTTGTGCCATTCTTGTTTTGCTTGTCATTTGCAAACCGTGCATCGGATTCCGGTGATCTTTATATCGATTTCAGCCGAAATCATCTCACCTTTCCAGCGGCATACTTGGTTTGCCAAGTTGATGCCTGGTTCATCATTTTCCTTCCGGAGCGCGCATACGCATTGCATATCACATCTCGCATATCATGCCATGTTTTGCATCATGTTGCTTGTGCATTGCACCGTGATTTATTGTGGTTCCTTTGTTTGTGTTCTTGCTTTGGGTAGAGGCGGAGGCGAGTGCGTGAATGAGGAACCTGTTGAGAACGCTACGAGGATCAAGCTTTCGACAACTCGAGAACTTTGCGAGCAAGATGACCATACCCTCGAAATCACTTCTATCTTTGCTATGCTAGATGCTCGCTCTTTTGCTATGCCTATGCTACGATGCTTATCACTTGCTATGTCATGCCACCCATATTGCCATGTCAGCCCCTAACCATCCTTTCCTAGCAAATCGTTGTTTGGCTATGTGACCGCTTTGCTCAGCCCCTCTTATAGCGTTGCTAGTTGCAGGTGAAGATGAAGTTTGTTCCTTGTTGGAACATGGAGATGTTGTTCCTTGTTGGAACATATTTACTTGTTGGGGATATCACAATATATCTGCTTTTAATGCATCTATATACTTGGTAAAGGGTGGAAGGCTCGGCCTTATGCCTGGTGTTTTGTTCCACTCTTGCCGCCCTAGTTTCCATCATACCGGTGTTATGTTCCTTGATTTCGCGTTCCTTACACGGTTGGGTGATTTATGGGACCCCCTTGACAGTTCGCTTTTAATAAGACTCGTCCAGCAAGGCCCAACTTTGGTTTTACCATTTGCCACCTAAGCCTTTTTCCCCCGGGTTTTCGCGAGCCCGAGGGTCATCTTTATTTTAACCCCGCCGGACCAGTGCTCCTTCGAGTGCTGGCCCAAACTAGAGTGCTTTGCGGCGCCCCTCAAGGAAACTTGAGGTCTGGTTTTAGTTATACGGACTGCTCATCCGGTGTGCCCCGAGAGCGAGATATGTGCAGCTCCTATCGGGATTTGTCGGCACATTCGGGCGGCTTTGCTGGTCTTGTTTTATTGCTGTCGAAATGTCTTGTAGTCCGGGATTCGAGATTGATCGGGTCTTCCGGTAGAAGGAATATCCTTCGTTGACCGTGAGAGCTTATAATGGGCTAAGTTGGGACACCCTGCAGGTATTATCTTTGAAAGCCGTGCCCGCGGTTATGAGGCAGATGGGAATTTGTTAATGTCCGGTTGTAGAAAACCCGAAGTTGACCTTAATTAAAATACACATCAACCGCGTGTGTAACCGTGATGGTCTCTTCTCGGCGGAGTCTGGGAAGTGAACATGGTGTTGGAGTTATGTTTGACGTAAGTAGTTCAGGATCACTTCTTGATCGCTACTAGCTTCACGACCGTGCCTTGCTTCTCTTCTTGCTCTCTTGTGCGAATGTAGCCACCATATATGCTAGTCGCTTGCTGCAGCTCCACCTCACAACTCTGTCCTTCCTATACGCTTAAATAGTCTTGATCTCGCGGGTGTGAGATTGCTGAGTCCCCGTGACTCACAGATTCTACCAAAACAGTTGCAGTGCCGGCGATGCGGTCTGGTGAAGCAACCGAGCTCAAGTGGGAGTTCGATGAGGAACGTGGTCGTTACTATGTGTCTTTTCCTGATGATCAGTAGTGGAGCCCAGTTGGGACGATCGGGGACCTGTGTAGCATTTGGGGTATCTTCTTTCATTTTGGTTCCGTAGTCGGACCTTGAGTGTAATCTGAATGATGGATGTTTATTTATGTATTGTGTGAAGTGGCATTGTAAGCCAACTATTTATCTCTTTCCTTATGTATTACATGGGTTGTGTGAAGATTACCTCACTTGCGACATTGCTTTCAATGCGGTTATGCCTCTAAGTCGTGCCCGACACGTGGGAGATATAGCCGCATCGAGGCGTTACAAGTTGGTAATCGAGCCTTCCCGACTTAGGAGCCCCCGCTTGATTGTTTCTTTGGCGTTGTTGAGTCTAGAACAAAATGTTTTGAGTCTTAGGATTATATATATCGGAGAGTAGGACTCTTTTTACTCCCCGGTCCCTTCATCGCTCTGGTGAGGTCTCCTGACGTAGAAGTTTTGACTCTCCTCTCCTCAAATTTCACTAAATTTTTTTTCGGATCACGCGGGTATCTTGGAATCGTTCTGATGGTTTTGTGATGAGAACATTGTTCTTGGTGCCTCCTGACATTTAGGGGTTGTGGCAGTGTCCCGGGGAGTTGAGCTCCGAGGTGTTGTCGTCACAATTTTATCGTTGCAGTTCTGGAATACCTGAGTTTTACCGACATCGAAATCTCTTTTGTTCAGTTGTTGGTGAGATAACCCCGATAACCCAGTACAGGGGCGAGCTCGGGAGTATTGCCATGACTCGTATAATGGATGCTTTTCGAAGGTCGAGGTACATGATTTCCGAAGGTTTCTTGGTCATGTGTTGACGGATGGATACAGCTGGATCTAGGTATCGTTAGTTTGGGTGATATATTTTGTGTCCCCTGTATCCCCAACACCAGATTGCATAACCAGAAAGTTTCGGGAGTTTATAGGTGGGATTCAAGTAGCTCTTAGCATTTCTTCCCGCAGATATTTGGTTCGTGATTGGGTAATCCTTACCACTTATTTGTTCCAGTCGTACCTTGTATTTTTTCATCAACCTTTAATCAAGTGGCTTCTCACCTTAATGGACTTGTGATGTTAACTTTGGAATTCATTCATCCTTGTTCGAATGTTTATTGTGAATACTATATGTTGCAATTTCTATCCGTTGATTCTACTTGTCTATCTGTCTATCAAGTGCTAACGGATGTCACCCTCTTCAGGATGGCTCCGCCAACGCGTCTGAATCCGGAACGTGATGATGGGAGTCAGTCGAACCCTCCACCTCCACCTCCGCCTCCGGAGGCATGGCAAGCTATCATGGCAGCCACCAATGCCAATGCTCAGATGATTTTGCAACTCTTGCAAGAGCGTACCCAAGGGCAAGGCAATCAAGGAAATCAAGGTCAAGGCAACAACCAGCCGCACTTTGCTACCCTCAGTTAGTTCCTCGCTAATCAACCGAAGTCCTTCAGTTTCTGTGTCGAGGCCACAGACACCGACGATTGGCTTGTGGACATCTGCAAACATTTTGAATGTAGCAATGTCAGACCTGAGGACTTTGTCAAGTTTGCTTCGTTTCAACTCAAGGACCAAGCTGCTGAGTGGTACCAAGCAATACAAAGATTCCAGAGGAGGTCGTGTCATTACAGGATGAGTTCCGCCGAGACTTGAGCTCACCACATTCAAAAGTGTTGTTGAGAGCAAGCGTGAGGAGTTCCGCAATCTCAAGCAAGGCAACATGTCGTGTATCAATACAATATCCAGTTCCAGAGCTTCGCCGCTTCGCTAAGAAAGGCGTCCACGATGAAAAGAGTATGATCTATCAATTCAGAGGTGGTCTCAGAGAAGATCTGCATTTAGCTCTCGTGTTTTTGAGCCGAAAAGTATGATGAATTCTACAACATGGCATGAAGCAAGAAGCTGCCCAGCTCAAATGTGAGGCTTCTAAGAAGAGAATCAGGATGCAGATTCAGTCTTCTTCTTCCTCTCAAGTGGCAGCTAAGCAGTAGAAGTTCTACCTTCCTCCTCCTCCGTTCCGTCAGCCTTATCAGCAGAAGAACTTAGGTGGTCGTGGATCTTCCCACCCGCCCAACCCAGGCTATCAGAACAAGTCAAATTCTCAAGCTCCAAGGTCAAATGCTCCTTACCGCCGTCCGCTCTCAGAGGTGACTTGCAACAAGTGTCAGCAGAAAGGTCACTATGCGAACAAATGCTTCAACCAAAGGCGCCTTCCGCCTCCTCCTCCTGTGAAATCTTCCAGCAATGCAGTGGTCAAGCATAATCCCAAGGCTGCAAAGGTGAACATGATGAATGCATCTCAAGCGGAGGAATCTTCTGATGTGATAATGGGTAATCTCTCAGTTAATGATATTCCTGCAAAGTCTTATTTGATACTGGTGCATCGCATTGTTTCATCTCAAGACCTTTTGCATCTAAGCATGAGTTGGGTTATCAAGTATTGCCTAGTTCTTTATCAATTGTGTCCCCGGGTAAGCAAATGACAGCTAATAATTATGTCCGGATGTTTCTATCAAGATGGGCGACTATAGATTTCTGCTAAACCAATTGTCCTTGGTGACTCGGATATTGATCTTATTCTCGGAATGGGTGGCTTTCTCAGCACAAAGCTCAGCTTGATTGTGCTGCTGTGGAAATTCAATTGACTCACTCTTCTAATGATGTGATCATCTATGCGCTTCGTGATGAAACCATTGGTTGTTTTCTCTCAATGAGAAGGGCGAATTGGATGCTATCTCTCGATTCGATCGTTTGTGAGTACCAAGATGTCTTTCCAGAAGAGCTTCCAGGAATGCCTCCTCACCGGCCAGTTGAGTTCGTTATCAATCTTGAGCCTGGCACTGAACCCGTTTGCAAGCGTTCATACAAGCTTGGACCTGTTGAGCTGAAGGAATTGAAGAAGCAGCTCGATGAACAAGAGCGTCTGGGTTTGATCAGACCAAGTTCATCTCCTTGGGGTTGTGGTGTTCTTTTTGTCCAGAAGAAGGATGGCACGGACCGACTTTGCGTCGATTACCGTCCATTGAATTAGAAGACTATCAAGAACAAGTATCCACTTACCAACATCAATGAGCTTTTCGAGCAACTCAAAGGTGCTAAAGTGTTCTCCAAGCTTGACCTTCGTATGGGTTATCATCAGATTCACATTCGTGAACAAGATATTCCCAAGACAGCATTCGAACAAGCTTTGGTTCTTATGAATATACTGTCATGTCTTTCGACCTTGTCAATGCTCCTCCAACTTTCTCTCGGATGATGAACTTCATCTTCAACCCCTACACCAATGAATTCGTCTTGGTCTATCTTGATGATATTTTGGTCTTCTCCAAGAATAAGAAGGATCATGCCAAACATTTGCGATTGGTGCTAGACAAGCTCAGAGAGCATCAATTCTATGCGAAGTTTTCCAAATGTGAATTTTGGCTTGATGAAGTGCTTTATCTTGGTCATATCATCTCCGCCAAGGGCATCGCTGTTAAACCCGAGAAGGTGTCTGCAATTGTGAATTGGGAACCTCCTCAGAATGTCAAGCAGCTTCGCAGTTTTCTTGGTCTTGCAAGCTATTGCCGAAGATTCGTTGAGAACTTCTCTAAGATTGCAAAGCCTCTTTCCAACCTCCTCCAGAAGCATGTGAAGTATGTCTGGTCTCCTGAGTGTGACGTTGCTTTCAATACCCTCAAAGAGAAACTCATCACAGCTCTTGTCTTAACTCCTCCTGATGAATCCAAGCCATTCGAAGTTTTCTGTGATGCTTCTCTTCAAGGTCTCGGTGCTGTGTTAATGCAAGAGAAGAGAGTTGTGGCTTATACCTCTCGTCACCGAAGCTCAACGAAAAGAACTACCCCACTCACGATCTTGAGTTGGCGGCAGTTGTCCATGCTTTGATAACATGGAGACATCTCTTGTTGGGAAGGAAAGTGGACATATTCACCGATCACAAGAGTCTCAAGTATATCTTCACTCAACCCAACCTCAACCTCGTGCAAACTCGATGGGTGAAATGATTCAAGAGTACAAACCAAGTATTGAATATACTCGGGCAAGGCCAATGTGATTGCAGATGCTTTGAGCAGGAAGGCTTATTGCAGCAGTTTAATCCTCAAGCCCTTCCAACCGGATCTTTGTGAAGCTTTCCATAAGCTGAATCTTCAAGTTGTTCCTCAAGGCTTTCTTGCCAACCTCATAGTCTCTCCTACTTTGGAAGATCAGATTCGTGAGGCTCAACTCCTGGATACCATGGTGAAAAAGGTGAAACTTGGTATCGACAAGGGCATTTCAAGTACAAGTGCTTCCACATTGATGACAAAGATACTCTTTTCTTGAGGACCGGATTGTGGTTCCTAAGGGTGATCTACGTAAAGTCATTATGAGCGAGGCACACAATTCGCTTCTATCCATTCATCACGGAAGTACGAAGATGTACCGGGACCTCAAGCAAATCATATTGGTGGACTCGAATGAAGCGAGAAATTGCTCAATTCGTGAATGAATGTGATGTCTGCAGAAGAGTGAAAGCAGAACACCAACGACCAGCTGGTCTCCTCCAACCTCTTGCTATTCCAGAATGGAAGTTTGATCATATCGAAATGGACTTCGTGACTGGATTTCCTAAGTCCAAGCGTGGAAATGATGCTATCTTCGTTGTCATTGACAAGCTTACTAAAGTCGCTCATTTTCTTCCTATCAAGGAATCTATCACAGCAGCTCAGTTGGAGAGCTATACACCTCGTGATTGTCTCCTTGCATGGCATTCCACAAGTGATCTCTTGAGACCATGGCAGCATCTTTACCTCCAAGTTTTGGGATTCTTTTGAAGGCCATGGGCACCAACATTCGTTTCAGACAGCTTTCCATCCTCAAACAAGTGGCCAAGTCGAGCGAGTCAATCAAATCCTTGAAGATATGCTCAGGGCTTGTGTCATTTCCTTCGGTATGAAGTGGGAAGATTGTCTTCCATATGCCGAGTTCTCCTACAACAACAGCTTCCAAGCGAGTTCTGGCAAGGCCCCATTCGAAATTCTCTATGGCAGAAAGTGCCGTACTCCTCTCAATTGGTCCGAGACAGGTGAATGCCAACTTCTTGGCGATGACTTGATCACAGAAGCCGAAGAAATGTGCAAAGTCATTCGTGAGAATCTCAAAGCCGCACAATCGCGCCAGAAGAGCTATTATGATGACAAGTACTGTGATGTGGCTTTTGAAATCGGAGACCATGTCTACCTTCGCGTCTCTCCAATGAAAGGCACTCGCCGCCCGGTATCAAAGGAAGCTTGCCCCTAGATATGTGGGTCCTTTCAAGATCATTGGCAAAAGAGGCGATCTCGCCTATCAACTTGAGCTTCCGTCCAACTTCGCGAACGTGCACGATGTGTTTCACGTGTCACAGCTTCGCAAGTGCTTGAAGACTCCTGAGCGCACTATCAACTTCGAAGAAATTGACCTCCAAGAAGATCTCTCTTATCATGAGCACCCCGTTGCTATTCTTGAAGAAGCCGAGCGCAAGACTCGCAACAAGTCAATCAAATTCCTGAAAGTGAAGTGGTCACACCATTCCGACCCGAAGCCACACAGGGCGCGAGGATCACCTCCGTTCGAATATCCGAATTCTTTCAGTCCTAGATCTCGAGACGAGATCCTCTTGTAGTGGTGGAGTGTTGTAACACCCCGGATGTAACTTTCCATATTTGTAACTCCAACTCTTGCCATTTTCGGCATTGTGATATGATATTCCCTCCGTGGTTGGGTTCTTGTCTTCCTTTTTGCATTTTGTCCATGTCATGCATTTTCATATCATGTCATCATGTGCATCGCATTTGCATACGTGTTCGTCTCATGATTCCGAGCATTTTCCCGTTGTCCGTTTTGCAATCCCGCACTCCTATGTCCCCGGCGCCCCTTTTACGCTTTTTCCATGAGCGGGTACTAAACTTTCTCGGAATGGACGAAGTTTGTCAAGTGGCCTTGGTATACCACCGTAGACCACCGGTCAAGTTTCGGTCATTTGGAGCTCGTTTGGTACTCCAACGGTTAACCGCACTCTCGCAAAGGCCTCTTTTAAGTTGCAGCCCAACACCCTCCAAAATAGTCCAATAACCCATCTAAGTCACTTCCATGCTCTCCGTCGTCGGATCACGATCGTGTGGCGAAAACCGCACCTCATTTGGAGCCTCCTAGCTCCTTCTACCTATAAATATAGCCTCCCCAAATTAGGATGAAACCCTAGCTCCCGCTCCCTCCCCGGCCCGGGCGAGAGCGCGCCCGCAACCAGCGCCCGCCGCCCGCTCGCGCCCGACCCGCCGCCCAGCGCCCGGCCGCCACCGCCACCCTGGTCGCCCGCGCCCGACCGCCGCCGCCCGTAAATCGCCGCCGCGCCGCGCCCGCCCCGGCCCGCCGTCGCCGCCGCCGTCGCCTCCTCCTCCGGCGGCCCGGCCTCCCTCTCCTCCCCGGCCCGAGTTCCGGCGAGCCGTCTCCGGCGACCTCGACCTCCGGCCAGATCGGATCTAGATCGGGGTTGACTTTCTCCTTCCCCCCGAATTCATCTAAGTCTTTAATTCTGTGATAATTTGTTGCATTTTCATCGTGCCATAACTTTGCACCTGTGACTCCGTTTCGTGCTTGTAATATGTCAAAATGTTCGCCTTGAAGAGTAGATCATTTCATCTCATTGCATCATTTTCATTTGAGCTCATCTTGATGCCAGAAATGCTGTTAGAAGAGGGCTATGTGATGTTAGTTTCTGTTTCTTAACAGAACATGCACTTTTGTCATTTTTTCCATGATTGATGTGTGCATCCTATGATCTTGAGTCCTACATGTGTTTTGTAATATGCCATGCCATCTTTCCACGGGTGTATTCCATGTATTTTTTTGACCTCTGTGGTGACTAGCACAAGCATGCAAACTAGGCCTCATGATGTTGCTGTTTTCAGCCCCTGTTTTGCTGATATTTTCATGCCATGTTCACTTGATGCTACCGAGAGATCCATGCATATTTTGAGATACTTCAGTAAGGATGTTTTGAACATATGGTTATACTATATCCATCCATGCCTTTGTTTGCAATTATGGAGTGCCATAGCTTGAGTCAATCGAGCTCTACTTTTGCTATAAAATGTTTCCTGGCAGACTGTTTACATGTTATTCAATTTTGCCAAGGTTGTTGTAGTTGGTCCTTGTATGCTATGATGTTGTTCTTGCCATGTATGTCTTCTATGCCATGTCTTCTTGATGGATGTATGCTTAGTTTATCATGAAATGCTCTGTAGTGAGTGCATTGAGCTCTTAAACATGCCTACTTGTTATCTGTTTTTGTCATGCCCTGTTGCTGAATCTGTTAACGAAACTAGCTATATTGACATGGGTGTTATTATATTTTATGATCCTTTTTGGCTTATGGTCAGTAAGGGACTTTTGTTCTATGCTTTTAGTATATTCATGCCATGCCTTGTTTTGCTATTATAAGTTCCTGTAGCATGTCGCTTGCTTGCTCTGAACATTGCTTCCTGATGCTGATTTTGCCATGTTCAGTAATTTCACTAAGTCTGTGAAGCTTATATATTATGCTCTTTTGCCATGCTTGTTTGGACCTGTTATGATGTGATTTAGCCGTAGCTCAGTGTTCATCTTTTGTCAAGCATCTTGAGTAGATCACTGCCATATGCTTTTCTGGTACGTTTGGGTGCAGTAGCTTATTTTCTTGTTGCTTGCTAAGTGGTATCATGCTGTTAATGGCAGATTTGTGCCATTCTTGTTTTGCTTGTCATTTGCAAACCGTGCATCCGATTCCGGTGATCTTTATATCGATTTCAACCGAAATCATCTCACCTTTCCAGCGGCATACTTGGTTTGCCAAGTTGATGCCTGGTTCATCATTTTCCTTCCGGAGCGCGCATACGCATTGCATATCACATCTCGCATATCATGCCATGTTTTGCATCATGTTGCTTGTGCATTGCACCGTGATTTATTGTGGTTCCTTTGTTTGTGTTATTGCTTTGGGTAGAGCCGGGAGACGAGTACGTGAACGAGGAACCTGTTGAGAACGCTTACGAGGATCAAGCTTTCGACAACTCTGAGAACTTTGCAGGCAAGATGACCATACCCTCAAAATCACTTCTATCTTTGCTATGCTAGATGCTCGCTCTTTTGCTATGCCTATGCTACGATGCCTATCACTTGCTATGTCATGCCACCCATATTGCCATGTCAGCCCCTAACCATCCTTTCCTAGCAAACCGTTGTTTGGCTATGTTACCGCTTTGCTCAGCCCCTCTTATAGCGTTGCTAGTTGTAGGTGAAGATGAAGTTTGTTCCTTGTTGGAACATGGAGATGTTGTTCCTTGTTGGAACATATTTACTTGTTGGGGATATCACAATATATCTGTTATATTTTAATGCATCTATATACTTTGTAAAGGGTGGAAGGCTCGGCCTTATGCCTGGTGTTTTGTTCCACTCTTGCCGCCCTAGTTTCCGTCATACCGGTGTTATGTTCCTTGATTTCACGTTCCTTACACGGTTGGCTGATTTATGGGACCCCCTTGACAGTTCGCTTTGAATAAGACTCGTCCAGCAAGGCCCAACTTTGGTTTTACCATTTGCCACCTAAGCCTTTTTCCCCCGGGTTTTCGCGAGCCCGAGGGTCATCTTTATTTTAACCCCGGACCAGTGCTCCTTCGAGTGCTGGCCCAAACTAGAGTGCTTTTAGCGCCCCTCAAGGAAACTTGAGGTCTGGTTTTAGTTGTACGGACTGCTCATCCGGTGTGCCACGAGAACGAGATATGTGCAGCTCCTATCGGGATTTGTCGGCACATTCGGGCGGCTTTGCTGGTCTTGTTTTATTGCTGTCGAAATGTCTTGTAGTCCGGGATTCGAGATTGATCGGGTCTTCGGTAGAAGGAATATCCTTCGTTGACCGTGAGAGCTTATAATGGGCTAAGTTGGGACACCCTGCAGGTATTATCTTTCAAAGCCGTGCCCGCGGTTATGAGGCAGATGGGAATTTGTTAATGTCGGTTGTAGAAAACCCGAAGTTGACCTTAATTAAAATACACATCAACGGCGTGTGTAACCGTGATGGTCTCTTCTCGGAGTCCGGAAGTGAACACGGTGTTGGAGTTATGTTTGACGTAAGTAGTTCAGATCACTTCTTGATCGCTACTAGCTTCACGACCGTGCCTTGCTTCTCTTCTCGCTCTCTTGTGCGAATGTAGCCACCATATATGCTAGTCGCTTGCTGCAGCTCCACCTCACAACTCTGTCCTTCCTATAAGCTTAAATAGTCTTGATCTCGCATGGTGTGAGATTGCTGAGTCCCGTTACTCACAGATTCTACCAAAACAGTTGCAGGTGCCGACGATGCAAGACTGGTGACGAACCGAGCTCAAGTGGGAGTTCGATGAGGAACGTGGCGTTACTATGTGTCTTTTCCCGATGATCGTAGTGGAGCCCAGTTGGGACGATCGGGGACCTGTGTAGCATTTGGGGTATCTTCTTTTATTTTGGTTCCGTAGTCGGACCTTGAGTGTAATCTGAATGATGGATGTTTATTTATGTACTGTGTGAAGTGGCGACTGTAAGCCAACTATGTATCTCTTTCCCTTATGTATTACATGGGTTGTGTGAAGATTACCTCACTTGCGACATTGCTTTCAATGCGGTTATGCCTCTAAGTCGTGCTTCGACACGTGGGAGATATAGCCGCATCGAGGGCGTTACATTTCTCCCCCTGCTGTGTTCTCAGTTCCAGATATTCTCAAATATTCCAGAAAAAATCATATTCCATTTTCAGGGCATTTGGAGAACTTTTATTTTCGGAGTATTTTTATATTGCACGGATAAATCAGAAAACAGACAGACAATACTATTTTTACTTTATTTCAACTAAATAACAGAAAGTAAAGAGATGGTACAGAAGGTTGTGCCTTCTAGTTTCATCCATCTCATGCTCATCAAAAGGAATCCACTAACAAGGTTGATCAAGTCTTGTTAACAAACTCATTCCGAATAACATGGAACCAGAGAAATTTTGAATAACACTAAGTTACCTCAACGGGGATATGCACATCCCCAATAATAAGAATATCATATCTCTTTTTGACTGTAGGTAGAGGAAATTCAAAGCCTCCAAAAATAATCGATGGAATTTTTCCAATAGAATTGATACTATGAACTTGAGG
Source organism: Aegilops longissima (assembly GCA_021605205.1). Classification (NCBI taxonomy): domain Eukaryota; kingdom Viridiplantae; phylum Streptophyta; class Magnoliopsida; order Poales; family Poaceae; genus Aegilops; species Aegilops longissima. The sequence continues at coordinate 221,667,652 of CM038681.1, forward strand.
TTGTTTCCTCGGAATGTGTACCGTATGCTCATTACCATTAACATGAAAAGTGACATTGCCTTTGTTCCAATCAATAACAGCCCCTGCAGTATTCAAAAAAGGTCTTACAAGAATAATAGACATACTATCGTCCTCGGGAATATCAAGAATAACAAAGTCCGTTAAAATAGTAGCTTTTGCTACCACAACAGGCACATCCTCACAAGTACCGACAGGTATAGCAGTTGATTTATCAGCCATTTGCAAAGATATTTCAGTAGGTGTCAACTTATTCAAATCAAGTCTACGATATAAAGAGAGAGGCCTAACACTAACACCGGCTCCAAGATCACATAAAGCAGTTTTAACATAGTTTATTTTAATGGAGCATGGTATAGTTGGTACTCCTGGATCTCCAAGTTTCTTAGGTATTCCACCCTTAAAAGTATAATTGGCAAGCATGGTGGAAATTTCAGCTTCCGGTATCTTCCTTTTATTAGTAACAATATCTTTCATGTACTTAGCATGAGGATTCATCTTGAGCATATCAGTCAAACGCATATGTAAAAAGATAGGTCTAATCATTTCAGCAAAGCGCTCAAAATCCTCATCATCCTTTTTCTTGGATGGTTTCAGAAGAAAAGGCATGGGTTTCTGAACCCATGGTTCTCTTTCTTTACCGTGCTTCCTAGCAACAAAGTATGTCTTATCGTAACGCTGATTCTTTGATTGTGGGTTATCAAGATCAACAGCAGGTTCAATTTCTACATCATTATCATTACTAGGTTGAGCATCATCATGAACATCATCATTAACATTTTCATTCGGTTCATGTTCATTACCAGATTGTATTTCAGCATCAGAAATAGAAACATCATTTGGATTCTCAGGTGGTTCAGCAATAGGTTCACTACAAGCATGCAAAGTCCTATCATTTTTCTTTTTCTTCTTTTTAGAAGGACTAGGTGCATCTATATTATTTCTCTAAGAATCTTGCTCAATTCTCTTAGGGTGGCCTTCTGGATACAAAGGTTCATGAGTCATTCTACTAGTTCTAGTAGCCACTCTAACAACATAGTCATTTTTCTTACTATGTAATTCATTGAGCAAATCATTTTGAGCTTTAAGTACTTGTTCTACTTGAGTGGTATCCATAGAAGCATGTTTACTAATGAGTTTAAGTTCACCTTTAACTCTAGACATATAATCACCCAAGTGTTCAAGCATATCAGAATTGTATTTCAATTGTCTACCAAAATAAACATTGAAGTTTTCTTGTTTGACAATAAAATTATCAAACTCTTCTAAGCATTATCTAGCAGACTTATAGTGAGGAATATCACCTTCATCAAATCTATAGAGAGAATTTACCTTTACTACCTCTGTCGGGTTATCAAGACCATGAGTTTCTTCAATAGGTGATGTATTAAGATCATATGTTTCTTCAACAGGCGGTAAATTAAGACCATGTATTTCATCAATAGGAGGTAAATTCTTAATATCTTCAGCTTTTATACCTTTTTCTTTCATAGATTTCTTTGCCTCTTGCATATCTTCAGGACTGAGAAATAGAACACCTCTTTTCTTCGGAGTTGGTATAGGAATAGGCTCAAGAATTGTCTCAGGAAGTGTCCAATTATTTTCATTTGTCAACATATTATTCAATAGAATTTCAGCTTCATCCGGTGTTCTTTCCCTGAAAACAGAACCAACACAACTATCCAGGTAATCTATGGAAGCATCGGTTAGTCCATTATAAAAGATATCAAGTATTTCATTTTTCTTGAGAGGATGATCAGGCAAAGCATTAAGTAATTGGAGAAGCCTCCCCCAAGCTTGTGGGAGGCTCTCTTCTTCAATTTGCACAAAGTTGTATATTTCCCTTAAAGCAGCTTGTTTCTTATGAGCAGGGAAATATTTAGTAGAGAAGTAATAAATCATATCCTGGGGACTACGCACACAACAAGGATCAAGAGAATTAAACCATATCTTAGCATCACCCTTTAATGAGAACGGAAATATTTTAAGGATATAAAGGTAGCGAGATTTCTCATCATTAGTGAACAGGGTGGCTATATCATTTAATTTAGTAAGATGTGCCACAACAGTTTCAGATTCATAGCCATAGAAAGGATCAGATTCAACCAAAGTAATTATATCAGGATCAACAGAGAATTCATAATCCTTATCAGTAACACAGATAGGTGAAGTAGCAAAAGCAGGGTCAGGTTTCATTCTAGCATTAAGAGATTGCTGCTTCCATTTAGCTAATAACCTCTTGAGCTCGTATCTAAAATTGCAAGCTAAAATAGCTCTATCAGCTTCTTTTTCCAGAACATAACCCTCAGGAACAACATGCAATTCATATTTATTAGGGGGAGAGTCTTCATCATCACTTTCATCAATGTTATCAGTTTCAATAATTTCATTCTCTCTAACCCTAGCAAGTTGTTCATCAAGAAATTCACCAAGTGGCACAGTAGTATCAAGCATAGAAGTAGTTTCATCATAAGTATCATGCATAGCAGAAGTGGCATCATCAATAACATGCGACATATCAGAACGAATAGCAGAAGCAGGTTTAGGTGTCGCAAGCTTTCTCAAACCAGAAAGTGAATCAAGTGCAGAGCTAGATGGCAGTTCCTTACCTCCCCTCGTAGTTGAGGGATAAATTGTTGTTTCCGCGTCTTTCAAGTTCTTCATAGTGACCAGCAGATATAAATCCCAAGTGACTCAAAGAATAGAGCTATGCTCCCCAGCAACGGCGCCAGAAAATAGTCTTGATAACCCACAAGTATAGGGGATCGCAACAGTTTTCGAGGGTAGAGTATTCAACCCAAATTTATTGATTCGACATAAGGGGAGCCAAAGAATATTCTCAACTATTAGCAGTTGAGTTGTCAATTCGACCACACCTGGATAACTTAGTATCTGCAGAAAAGTATTTTGTAGCAAAGTAATATGGAAGTAACGATAACGGTAGCAAAGTAATATTTTTGGGTTTTGTAGTGATTGTAACAGTAGCAACGGAAAAGTAAATAAGTGAAGAATAATATGTGAAAAGCTCGTAGGCATTGGATCGGTGATGGAGAATTATGCCGGATGCGATTCATCATGTAACAGTCATAACATAGGGTGACACAGAACTAGCTCCAATTCATCAATGTAATGTAGGCATGTATTCCGAATATAGTCATACGTGCTTGTGGAAAAGAACTTGCATGACATCGTTTGTCCTACCCTCCCGTGGCAGCCGGGGTCCTAGCGAAAACTAAGGGATATTAAGGCCTCCTTTTAATAGAGGACCGGACCAAAGCATTAACACATAGTGAATACATGAACTCCTCAAACTATGGTCATCACCGGGAGTGGTCCCAATTATTGTCACTTCGGGGTTGCCGGATCATAACACATAGTAGGTGACTATAGACTTGCAAGATAGGATCAAGAACTCACATATATTCATGAAAACATAATTGGTTCAGATCTGAAATCATGGCACTCGGGCCCTAGTGACAAGCATTAAGCATAGCAAAGTCATAGCAACATCAATCTCAGAACATAGTGGATACTAGGGATCAAACCCTAACAAAACTAACTCGATTACATGATAGATATCATCCAACCCATCACCATCCAGGAAGCCTGCGATGGAATTACTCACGCACGACGGTGAGCATCATGAAATTGGTGATGGAGGAAGGTTGATGATGACGACGGCGACGAATCCCCCTCTCCAGAGCCCCGCACGGACTCTAGATCAGCCCTCCCGAGAGGTTTTAGGGCTTGGCGGCAACTCCGTATCGTAAAACGCGATGAATCCTTCTCTCTGATTTTTTTTCTCCCCGAAAGTGAATATATGGAGTTGAGTTGAGGTCGGTGGAGCGTCAGGGGGCCCACGAGGTAGGGGGGCGTGCCCAGGGGGGCATGCGCGCCCCCCACCCTCGTGGACAGGGTGTGGGCCCCCAGACGTGGATTTTTCTTCCAGTATTTCTAATATTTTCCAAAAATATGTTCCGTGGAGTTTCAGGTCATTCCGAGAACTTTAGTTTCTGCACATAAATAACACCATGGAAAGTCTGCTGAAAACAGCGTCAATCTGGGTTAGTTCCGTTCAAATCATGCAGGTTAGAGTCCAAAACAAGGGCAAAAGTGTTTGGAAAAGTAGATACGACGGAGACGTATCAGCCACGTACGTACATACTGGCAGGGTCTCGAACGCCTACTCGCGCATACGTATGGCCAGGGCTCGTGTACATGGCTGGGTCGGAATGGAGAAACTGCGTCGTCGTCGTGTTCATGGGGAGCCAACCGGCTGGGTCGGAACGGAATGCGCCGTCGTCTTCATCGGGAGGGCTTGGACGGAACAAGTGATGGAAACGAGGCCTGGTGTACCGTAGATTGGAGGAAACGGCCTTGTGTTCGACCAGCCACGGTCGAAACGGGATCCTGTTCATCGGGAGGGGTCTGGCGTACCGCAAAATGGAGGAAACAGATCTCCTACGGTCGAAATGGGGGTCCTGTTGATCAGGAGGGGTGCGGCGTACCGCAAAACAGAGGAAACAGACTTGTGTTGGGCGCCACGGTGAAAACGGGGTCCTGTTCGCCGGGAGGGTGTGGCGCATCGCAACGGGACTCCACGGATCTGTTCATCTCCACCGTCGACCCCTCTAGCCTCCACGGCTCTTGCTCATCCACCGTCGACCTCCTCCGGCCTCCACTGCATCGTTCATCCACGGGCTCCTGTTCATCCAGCCTCCACCGCGCGCTACTCCACCGTCTACTGTTCAACCAGCCCTCTCCACGGGCTCCTATTCAACCACCCCTCCATGGGCTACTGTTCATCCAGCCCTCCGTTGTCTACTGTTCATCCTGCCCTCCACGGGGTTGTCCTGTTCATACAGCCCCAACCGGCTCGATCGATCGGGGTCCTGTTCATCCAGAGGCAACACCACGGGGTCCTGTTCATCCACCCCCACCGGGAACTGTTCATCCATACCCCCCAACAACGCTCACTGTTCATCCAGAGGCAGCATCGATCGACTTCATTTAGCAGCAGTAGCGAAGGAATTGCTCGATCGGCTTCAGTTAACAGCCATCGATCGATCGGTCGGGTTCAAGAACGTAGCGTAGCTGCGGTGCAATCACGCGGGTTCGATTAGAGCCCAACGCCTCGCTTCGGGTTGATTAGAGCCCAACGCCCGCACCCACGCGTGCGCGTCACGAGAAACGCGATCGCTAGGCCCGACCACCCACGTAACCAGTAACACCCCGATATTTTCCTCGCCCTCGCTTCTACCACGGTTTTTTTCCGTCATGGGCGGCCCAAAGAATGTCATGCAGCTGCGTCTCCGGCCCGCCCAGGACGAAAAGCCCATTTTCTGTCATGATTTTTTGTCATAGAAGTAGGACCCCATCACATCTATGATGATACTGGGTTTTGTCACAATCATCATCATAGAAGTGTCATAAGTATGACAGAATGTTTTTTCGTTCGGCCCAAAATGTCACGGATGTGTCTTTTTTTGTAGTGTAAGTACCATAATCCCTCACTCCATCATAAGCGTACACACACCGCCCTAAGTATAATTATCTCTCACTAGCCATCAAGAACACACGTATTGTCTCCTTCCATCCATATGTCTATCTCGATATCTCTCGGGGTATCTTCTATCGCGCACACACCTTGTCACTCAATCTCCCACCCATGTAGTCCCATCACGATCTCCAGGGGATCTCTCTATCACAAACATACACTCTCTCCTCCCCATGTCTGCATTTTCTCTGTACGTCTCTCTCGACCTCTCTCCATTGCTTGTCAGACCCCTGTTGGCCACGTGCTAGGGGTCTTCTCTCTCGGTTGCAAACCACCACACACTATCTCCTCACCTTGCTTCCGTTGTCGAAGATGCATGTGTCATATGTTTGCATAAGACACACACGCCTTTTCTCTACTTTTATCGTGTGTTGTCCATGTCTCTTTCACACACGCACACGCACTTTTTTCACTCACTCTTTCTATTTCACATACACACTCTCTCTCTCATTCTCTCTCTCTCTCTCTCTCTAGTTAGGGACTCTCTCACGTCCATAAGCATATGGATGTTTTAAAAATTCAAACCTCAGAAAAGTTTGACCAGGTATATGTGGAGAAAAACATTTACATCTGGAACGATCATTAGATTCATCACAACATGTACTTACTTCATACTATCATTTATCTTTGGTATTGTAGATATAAGTAATTTCTTAATAAACTTGGTCAAAGTTTCAAAAGTTTGACTTTAAAAAAAATGTTGGCACTACATTATCGAACGGAGGGAGTAGCTCTTTCTCTCTCTCTCTCTCTCTCTCTCTCTCTCTCTACTACTCCCTCCGTTCCAAAATAGATGACTCAACTTTAGTATAAAGTTAGTACAAAGTTGAGTCATCTATTTTGGAACAGAGGGAGTATCTCTCACGGGCTTCCCCTCTCACTCAAACTCTCTACACAGACAGATTATACGCTCACCGTGTCAGCTTATAGCTCCATATATTGTTTAGTTGAACGGTCAACCAGTCCACATGCTGCCTTGTCAGCTCGTGTTCTCTATCTTCGTGTGCTGGCCCATGTGGCAGTGGGTGAAAATAAGTAAACTAGAGGCCCATCTGACACGCGGTGATGTAAACAAAGTTGAAACCACTCGGTGTAGCACCCCGCACGCTAGTAAATTGAGGGCGCATTGAGGACACACTTCTGCCGCGTGAAGGACGCACTCGCGCACAATTCAACACTGCGCGGTGGCATGCATAGAAGGACTTTTCACAAGACACCCGATGAGGGCCAGCACACAACACAGACCAGCACACGTGTACACCAGCGTCGCCGCCGGTTGAGATGGATGGCGAGGCAGCCAACAAGCGGAGGCCGCTCGAGCCAAAACCGCATCTGGTGAGCCTGGACTTCATCAGCAGCCTCCCCGACGACATGCTGCTCGTCATCATCGGCCTCCTCCCCACCAAATCTGCCGTGCGGACCGCCCTTCTCTCCCGGTGGTGGCGCCCCCTCTGGCGCCGCATCCCCCTCAACGTCACCGTCGACAGCTGCCTCTGCGACAGGGATTGCAAACGCATGGCCGGAGTCTCCAAGATCCTTTCATCGCACCCTGGGCCAGCCAGACGCCTTGACATCCGCATGTTCAGTACCAACTGCAAGGTCCAAGCCAAGTTCGACGAGTGGTTCTTATCCCCCGCCCTAGACTAGCTCAAGGAGCTCAGCTTTGAAGCTGGACGATGTCGCTCTCTGCCGCCGTCCGCGCTCCGCCTCATGCCAACGCTGCGCCGCGCCAACTTCAGCTCCTGCTATCTTCCCCAGATTAATGCCGCGCCCGCCCTTCTTATCCCTCAACTCAAGCAGCTCAACCTCTTCGACGTTGGCATCTCGAAGCAGGCTATGGAGAACCTGCTCCGTAGCTGTACTGCGCTCGAGTACCTTCGTCTTCAGCAGATCCACGAGTTCATTAGCCTCCACATCGCCTCGACGAATCTCCGATGGATTTTTGTGTCTTGCTGGCCCCGCAACAAGACATCGATTGGGAAGAGATCACTCTAGCCGTTCCAAATTATGGTCATTGAGAATGCGCCTTTCCTCGAGAGATTGCTTGCATCTGATCTAGAAGGTCGAACATAAATCTGGGTCATTGACAGCATTGGTGTACTCGTCTGCCAAATTCTCCTAACTCTTTATTGGATCCGTAATCATTTAGGTACAACACTCATCTTCTTATCCGTCTTCTTGAAATTCACATATTTAAATTTCTTCTTGATGTATTTATGACCGTCTTCCAGAAAATGATTCCCACAAGCTTGACCCAGTCTATGCGCACAGTGAAGATCTTGGCAATAAAATCTATCGACTCCAATCTGGATCAAGTTGTTGGATTCCTTACATGCTTTCCATGCACGGAGAAGCTACTCATCGAGGTGAAACTTCTTTCCTATTGGTAAACGGTAATCACAAGTAGCTCAATTTTTTCATAATTTTCCCAAATTACGATGACAAGTGTAGTGTTCAAAATTGTATCTACGCACTGCACCGAAAGAAATGTTTTTAGTATTTTTTCTCACGCGATCACCTGCATTGTTTTTTTCTTGTACTACTATAGTAGCCTAGGCTAGTCATAGCGGAAAGTAACTTAGACTAATAACTCTATGGTTACCCTAAGAGAAAGTACAACCTCCGTCCTAGTTTACTCTTCCTATTTTGTAGTATCAAAATTTGACCATAGATTTAACTTACAAAATGTTAATGCATGTCACTAAAAGTTATATCGTTGGATTCGCATTTGAACATTTATTCAAATGGTATAATTTTTGGTGACATGCATTGGCATTTTCTTAGGTAAATCTATGGTCAAAATTTTACACTAAATACGAGGTAGTACAAAAGTGGGCTATAACGGCCCTCCACCATGTAGGCCAAAACACGTGCCAAATTCACTTGTGATGCATTTTGCATTGATGCCCCTCCATTGCTCACCTGGTGCCCCAATCTAGATCACCTACTTTGCTCCGGTGCCAAATTAACTCACGCAATGAAAAAACACTTGCGTCTGTGTGCACAGCGGTGCCAACTCTCGTACATCGTGAGAGCGGTGCCAAAATCTTTTGATTTGACATCGATGTGTATTATGTGGCATAATTTTGAGAAATATGGCATCGGCCACATAGTGGAAGGCAACAAATGCCCAAGCTCTTCACGTGCTCCTAGGTAAACGAGAGGAAAGAGAGAGAGAGAGAGAGAGAGAGAGAGAGAGAGAGAGAGAGAGAGAGTGAAAAAATATCACTAGCCAGCCAACCCTATCGTATGAGCGAATGATATTGGTACCACTTGATGACACGGCAATCTTATATAGCCGGCTGCTCTAATATGTTCTCTTCTTTTGCAGATAAAAAAAGACCCGAAAGTGAAAAATGTGTTGCACTATAACAATCTCATCGAATGCCTTGATCTCCATCTTACAGAAATTGATTTGATCGACTACCGAGGGAGCACATCTGAGATTAAATTGGCCAGGTTCTTTGTTCTGGAGGCAAGTGGGCTCAAGGTAATGAGGTTTGGCGTTCTCTGGCACAACAATGAATGGCGTGCTGATCACCGCAAGCGTCTAAGCCTAAATGACAAAGTCTCCGCAGAAGCTGAATTTGTTCTTGAAACATCAAGTGGCCAGAGACTCGAAAATTTATTTGCCAATTAGTGACTTGTTAGGGCGGTGGATTTTAGTTTGTATGATAATGCTACATCCACCTAAAGTAACGAAAGTTCTTACGTAAACTTCCTAGTAATTCCCTCTTCGTAGGTGCAGCATTACTCGTAACATTTGTAATGTCAGTTTGAAACTTGTAATATAGTCGTGTCCTATTCCTCCATTTTCAAAATCCTGCGAATCAAAGAGGTCCTGAGTTGGTGATGATGTTGTGCCTGCCATCTTTCACCAATAGCCATCGGATCTAGGCGACGATACAAACCAAACTTCTCCGGCTTTTGCAAAAGATGCCCGCACTTGTTCCCTATTTACAAACAACTCCTTGTCTCTTGCAATCAGCCTTATCTCCTCCCCACCACATCTAGAAGGCCATGGAAAAATATGGCACGATGGCCGCTGCCGGCGCCGTCCAACCCCAATCTTGGTGTTTCGTGCAATGCACGGGCATCTACGCACGGGAAATTATGTCGAACACGGCTAGTTGTAAGCAGGCTAGCTCTACGGCCATGATGATAGTGACTGCAAATAGTGAGGCTGACTATGGTATGCCGAACACGGCGCCTATACTCAAGTGTCATCTCCGGCGCAGGGTCTTGTCACTTCACTGTGAGGAGCAGCACGTAATAATTTGACCAACGGGTAGTACAGTGCTACTAGTACATTGGTAGTACTACTACTAGTACTAGCACCACCGTCTGGATTTAGTAGTACTACCACGTCCATCTGGATTTAGTATTTGACTAGCAATATCTAGTAATGCATGTCATAAAAAATTTACTACTCCCTTTGTAAATAAATACATGGTGTATTGTTTTATTCCTATCGGCGAGAGAACTTAATGTCTTTTTGCTAATTAATAGGATTACATGCAATGAACTAACCACTGCATATCATGTTTGGTAGTCTCAAGTCATTGAAAGCATGCACGGCCCACATCTCTCATTGGTTGATATGTCACGAAATAAGAAATGAGGAGGGAGTTAATGTACCGTGCCTAAGTGTTTTGGGATTACACAACATTTTTGGTTACATGCATTAACATTTTGTTAGTTAAATCAAAGGTTAAAAAACTTGGCGTAAAATGCAAAGGGGACCAATAAACCAGTAAACATCAAAGTTCTCTCATTTGGCGCCAACTAGAGGTCCGCTGAGATGACTATACTGCACCGGCACGAAGGCGGACGCAACTTCATTGACTTACTAGACCTGCCTTTGGTTGTATGACACATGGCCCCAACAGGTGGCTGGCCCGCCTGTCATACAGCCAAAGGCAGGTGCAGTAGAGGGCCGAGGAGTAGATGGCCAACATGCACGTGAATTCAAACGCAGTCAGGACTTCTCATATAAAGGCTCCCCGCCAGTCCAATCTACGAAATCCTACGCACCTACGCACCCTAACCAAAGGCAAGAGTGATCACTCCAATCGCAAGATCAGTTGACTAGAAGCTAGACCCATGGAGGCGATGAGCGCGAGCATGAGCCGGCTGTGCCAGATGGTCCACGATGCCGGCCTGCGGCCCGGCACCGAGGAGCGTCTCCAGGTCGTGCTTCTGGCCGCTAGGGTGAGAGGCCGCTTGGACGACAGCTTCGTCTCCTTGTTCGACAAGGTCCTCGTCGGCTTCCTCGACAAGTTCACCATCATCAAGAAGCTCGCGGACGACCTTGGCGTACGCCTCCAGCCCACGCGCCCAGGCTCTGCGATGCCCGCCACCCTCAACGGCCTCTATGGACAACCTCTTCGACGCACTGGTGGCCCTGCGACTGCTCGCCGTCGTGCCGGAGAATGTCCACCTCGAATTCGCGCTCACCGCGCAGCGCCTGGCGCAGCAAGACACCATCGACATAATCACCCATGTCTACCTGCAAATCATCCACAAGGACTACTACGTGCTAGAGGAGGACGATAGGTCACTGGCCTTCTTGACCCGCAGGGCAACCTTGGACGGCATTGTTCAGAAGAACGTTGAGCTCGCCGCCAATGCTGATGCTCCTCACACGTCGGTTGGTGACCCAGCGCACTAGGACGTGAGGATGTCGTTGATGGATCCGTATGTATCTTTATCTTTCCATCAAATCCATGTGGTAGTATATGGTACTACTAGTAATTATCTTACCTTTCGCATCAACTTCATAATTTTTGTACGTAGTCCATGCATGAACCGCGCCAGAACCTAACTTCTCATTACTCTAGGGAAAATCGTTATTTCTATCTATCAGTTGCGCCATGGAGCAGAACCAAATTTTACAAGTTACAAGTTCAAAAGGAAAAGCTTGCCATGTTCGCGTCGCACCCCGCTGCCCACACGGTTGGTCCGGCACGCCGCTCAAGGGGGAATGCATGCTGTGTTGCATTTTCACTTACAAGTGGGACCGCAGTTGAGCAAACCAACTATCGGTAAACCCCCACCCCGCCCAGCGTGCGATGGATGAGAAAACAGGAGGGAGATGAGATGGTTGTAGCACGGACTCCAAGAAAATTGGTGTCGGATAGGACTCGTGTGGGTGGCGTGTGTAGTACTGCTAGACGTGAATGCTAGTTATGGCCCATGCCACCCCACTATATCAAGCCTATATCGAGGTGCTGATTATGTTCAACAAATTTCCTGGAGTCCATGCTCGGCCCTCCTCTATCTCTCTTCTCAGCCAGCCAGCAGACGCGCGGAGCCCATCGTATGCTTGCTCACATGCGGTCCCACATGTCAGTGAAAACGCAAGAGGACCAACTGAACCTGCACATCTTTCACCTCGACATGCTGGTGATGAAAAACAAATCCAATAAAGATCTTCGGTGGCCTCTTTTGGAGTTACTCAAGTGTAGTAAGTTTCTATTTACAGTTTAACCCAAGATGCACATCACGTGGCTTCAACTACCACTCCATTTTCTTGCATGACATGACCTGGATGCTGGATGTCCCACGTGTTGGCAAAAGGAGGCAGACCGGATGAGTAGGAAACATGGCAAGGCCGTCCTGTCAGACCTAGCGCCCGCGCGCGATGGCTTCCATCCCCCACACGAGCAAAGCCACTTGGCACCCCCACACGGTTGGTCCGCCACGCCGCTAGGCCAACTCCAGCATCTGCAGCTCGGACACGCGCTCGCTCAGCCCCTTTAACTCGACGCCCCAAGCTGCCCAACCATGGCTACGTGTTTTGCGCACCCGGCGGCCGGATTTCAAGCAGATCCGGTCGGGCTTGAGCTCGCCCTGTTGTGGGAGGCCGCGCCGCACCATGGACTGGCCGGGCACTGGGCCGGAAGGCCCCGGCAAGGCCGCAAGGCCACATGCAGGTACTGACTCCTCCTCTAGTTGCTCGGATCTACACCGTCGGTGGTCCGCCGGCAGATACATGAATGGCGGTTGGCCAGGCTCGGTGCTGGCCCAAAAGCTCGTCGGTGCACCGTTGCCACTCATTGCGTGCGACGACTGCCCAAAGAAGGTCTTGCGCCGCGTGTCTACAACGTCGGAACATCCCGGATGGGTGGTCATCAAGTGCTCAACCGATGGGGTATGTGCTACTTTAGCTTCGGTTGTGCTCTTGGATTAGACTTGTTGTGCTAACTTAAAATTTTATTGTGTAGAATGGATGCAAGTTTTGGTATTGGGAAGAAGAGTACATCGATATATTGATAGAGCGCAATTTAGTAGATGTTGTAGCACTTTTAGCTAGCATAGAGGCTAGAGATGAGACTAGTGCACTTGTTGATAGAATATAGGCTAGACATGAGATTAGATGCGAGGAAGCAACGTCTACTTCTTTACACTCAATGAAGAAAGAAGCAGACAAGATCGAGCCTTCGCAGATCAATAATGAATGCATCGAGAAGGCACTAATCCAACTTACAGGAGCAGTCATAGAAGTTGGATATCTTCTAAAATGTATTCTTGTGGTTCTTATTTTCTTTGGTCTTGCTTTCCTAGTCAAATTTTGGTGATGTATTTCCAAGTACCAAAAATCAATGATGAAAAAAAGATATGTGTTTGCAAAGAAAAATGTACGCGGCCGGGATGCATCCGCGCGTTGGGCGCACGCCCACCGCATCCGAGAAATGGCCCGGACACGACCCCATTGCCCTACCCAAACGGACATAATCTGGGGAAAACAGAGGTCCATTTGGGGTCGTGCGTTGGAGTTGGCCTTACAAGTGGGACCGCAGTTGAGGAAACCGACTATCGGCAAACCCCCACCTCGCCCGCCGCGCGATGGCTGAGTTAGAGAAGCGACGAGGCTGAAAAGATAGCTGTAGCATGGACTCCAAGAAATATGGTGTCAGATGGAAGTCGTGCTTGTGGCGTGTGCCATACTCCTGGACATGAATGCTTGTTCTGGCCCATGCCACCCTACTATATACTAGTACGTAGTAGTATCGAGGATTCGAGGTGCTAGTTACGTATAGCGAACACATTGACGTATGGCCCACCTCACACTATGGCCAAATTTCCTGGAGTCTGTGTTAGGTTAAAAAGTGTTCTTTGTGAGGGTGGGTGGCTGGTCTCAAGTTTAAAACTTGGTGTATTACATACATAGACGTAGAGATAGTGCAGCATGTGAAGCTAGTACACATACTGTACTATTGTTGATTGGCCTCATCCGATAACCTGTTGCAATGCACGTACAATTATGTATTCAGAAAATATTTTTTTGCCTTGTCACAGCACCCACTCAGAGAAGCGACTCGAAAGCCATTCATAAATTTAGTAAGTTTATCGCAGGCATATCATTTTATTACATACAACAGGTCATCAACCCACAATGACAACGAGGATACATTATAAATGCTAAAGTTTTCATCACACATCAAATAACAAGCAATGAAATGAACTTCAACTCAACCAATCCTCGGCGTTGGAAACGCTTGCTTTGAACCACAAGTGATTCTCTGGGAAGGGCCAGCTACTGTCAATCTCGAGACCAACGCAGGACTGATCATCCAGGCTGAAGCGTCCTACTATATCACGACCAGGGTAGGGAACCACTGCAATGTCCGAGGTATAGATACAGTTGCTTCTCATAAATGGTAGTAACATTGTGTCAACAGTAGTTGGATCGCCTTTCCCCATCATTGGATAGTTTTGTCCAAGGAAGAGCGAGTTTTCTCCAAGATTATCAATACTGTACCAGGGATAAGGTGTTGGTGCTAGCACAGTAGTATCCATCCCGAACACCATGAAACGGGTGTTGGATTAGGTCTGGAGAGTGCGACCATGGGAGACAACACCTGCTTCCTTTGTCGTAACATCAGTAGTGGGCTGTATACAGACAAGAAGGGGTGATCCATCGGAAGTTGCCAGGCACCACTGAGTATATGGGCCCTCCTCGTCCTCATGCTCGTGATCTCCCCCTTGGTTATAAATTTTTTCAAGTATAGGTGGTGGAATGTTCACAGGACCTTGGAAACACAAGAAGAAGGTTAATTAGTAAAGGGAAACTTGCTAACTCGCATGCATGTGGATGAAACAATTATAATTACGATGGAAGATAAATGTACCGAAACTACGAGGATCCCATGCAAAAACAGTGCCACGAGTGGTGGCAGCAAACACAAGACCCTCGTATTGAATTGCATCACAGTACACATCCGTGTATAGAAACTGATTTTGAGCAATATCCATCCAGTAGAACCACGAAGGACGGCAACAAGCTTGTCGAAGATAGCAACAACTCCATAGTTCTTGTAATGCCAAGAGCGGTTGGGAACTCGACCAATTGCTATCTTCCGTAGAAGACAGTCACCATGATCGTATTTGAACGTGTGTAGAATACCCGTGTGCACCTCTGGGCAGTATGAGATTTTTGGAAGTGGAACCCGGTGACGAATGAACACATTCACAAGTTCCCATTCGCAGTTGTACCCAATATAAACAACCCAATCTCCATTTGCTCCTACCCAATCCTTGCCCTCAATCGATGGCATCTTAACATCATACGTATCATTATCAAGAGGCATCAACTTGCAAAAGGCGAGGCTTCCCTCGTCCCCGCGCTACTCAGCAGGGTCACGGCGAAGAAGATAGGGGAGATCAAACCGCTCCTGGACCCTTGGGTTCCTTGTAATGATGTTATTAGTTGAGTCGAGAATGGTCTTGAACGAACATGCCATGCTAGCCGAGGCGATGACATCACACCGATCAATGAGTTCCTCCACCACGAAATCTTTCAGATCAGGGCAAGAATAACGGGGTCGTTTCTGGCTTGTTCCCTCCATGGAGAAGACGATCGAACAATGGCAGAAGGAAGGGTCAATACAAATGGAGGAGGGAGGAAGAGCATGCGATAGTAGTTCCAAATCGAGAGGGGAAGGCGAAGAGTCGGTGGACGGTTGCTAGTTTGCCACTGTACACGAAGAGGCGCCCCGGCCTACACGTCCGTTCGGAAATTGTACAAAAGGACTCGCCGTTGTCTCACTGACATGTTGGAACGGAACCACATGTCAACGAAACATGGTGTGTAATTTCTCATGCAAAATGCGATCTGGCCGCGTTGGCCCGAGGTGCCATATTAGTTATCGACCTTTATTTTTTTAACATACAATATGAGGGGATAGGTCCTGTGGTCATCACACGTGAGCGGATATATAGGTGGGCTAGGTGGGCAGGCAGCAACAATCTAAGTGCTAAAAGAGTTGATCCAATGCTTGGTTTTTTTGGATTTTCCAACTATGACCGTTGGATAGAGTGAATCAATGGCTTACGTTCAAAGTTATTCTCATACTATAGAATGGTATAGGAACATGGAGAGACTTGGTTGATTTTATATCGCTAAATAATATAAAATATTATGAGTGCAGACGCTCCACCCCAAGGTTTGTTGCTCCTTCTTGGTCGTTGGGAATCTATGTTCTTCCACTCTTTCATTTAAGACATGAGCTTTGTTCATCCTTTTGCCGACACGCGGGACATCTATATGCTTCCATTTTAAAAATCATACTATATGCCTCCATGACACGCGGTACATCTAGCATCAAGGTGGTGTGTCATGCAAGAAAATGGAGATATGTAGTGCATAAGTGAGTCATGCACTTCGATGGAACCTAGTACTACGCAATATTTTTTCTCCTCGATGGCACATGAATAGTGCATGTACTCAATGGCAGAGCACGGGATGGTAGCCATGGACATGGTCGGCCCTTTTTGAAGAGAGTACTAATAAATATGTAACTTTGATGTGTCCCGTCAACTCACAGAATGACGAGAAGCTTGCTTACTATGCCTTCTCCCTCGCCAACGCGTGTGCGGTGGCTCGCAGCATGAGGAGAAACTTTTGCTTACAAGCGATGGATGTGCAGCAGTTCATTTGGTGCCAGATTGCCAGAAGTACTACTGTAGTACCATCATTATTGTTCGACTTTTGGAAGAGGAGAAGAGCCAAGTGCAAGGTCACCTACTAACCTAGTACAGTACTACTATAGCCAAAGCTGGTCCACCTTTTTAGAGCATGGTTAATTAATATAGGCGGCTCTTGCAGCGGCACATCATTTAGAGCAAGTACTCTCTTCGTAGGAACAAAGGAAGTGAAACAAAAGTTGGATTGGATGCTAGATTGACAATTAAAACATGATTACATAGGAAAAAAATCCTATAGCATTCTATCCTATGAATCAAACGACCAATGTAGGAAAATTATGAGGGGGGTCTCTCCAACAGTGTTCCTCGGCTCGCACCTAGCATCACGGTGGTCGAACTTGGAGTCATTCATCTGGTACACGTGGCATCTCAGATCTGGACACAAGGTGACACGACCTCTCACTTCGTCCGCCATTTGAAGCGCGCGCCGGTGGAGGGCTAGCATACTCCAATATTAGGTTGGCTCTATGTGATGTGGCAACTTCATATACTAACCGGATGCTGGCTATTCTACTACGGTACTCGCACTCCAATAAGTGACTCAAAAACCATTCATAAATTGAGTCTATGACATGCATTTGCAAATGTACCATTCATTACATACAACAAGTCATCAACACACAACGACAACGAGGATACATGTTGGATTTTAGATTATTTCTAACAAAACATTCTAGTAAATACTGAAGTTTTCATCACACAACAAATAACAAGCAATGAAATGAACTTCAACTCAACCAATCCGCGGTGTTGTAAATGCTTGCTTTGAACCATAGGTGCTCTGGGAAGGGCCATCTCTTGTCAATATCGAGAGCAACGCAGGACTGATCATCCAGGCTGAAGCGACATATATCAGGACCAGGGTAGGGAACCACCACAATGTCTGAGGTATAGATACAGTTGCTTCTCATAAATGCTAGTAACGTTGTGTCAACAGCAGCTGGATCGCCTTTCACCATCATTGGATAGTTTGGTCCAAGGAACAGCGAGTTTTCCCCAAGACTATCAATACTGAACCATGGAGAAGGTGTTGGCGCTAGCACACTAGTATCCATCCTGAATACCCTGCAACGGGTGTTGCAATAGGTCCGGAGAGGGCGACCATGGGAGACAACACATGCTCCCTCAGTAGTAACAATCTCAGTGCACTGTATACAGACAAGAAGAGGTGATCCATCGGAATCAGTTGCTAGGCGCCACTGAGTATATAAGTTCTGCTCGTCCTCATGCTCATGATCATCACCATCGTCATCTCCCCCTTGGTTATAAAATTTTTCAAGTATAGGTGGTGGAATGTTCACAGGACCTTGGAAACACAAGAAGGTTAATTAGTAAAGGGAAACTTGCTAACCCGCATGCATGTGGATGAAACAATTATAATTACGGTGGAAGACAAACGTACCGAAACTACGAGGATCCCATGCAAAAATAGTGCCACGAGTGGTGGCAGCAAACACAAGATCCTCGTATTCAATTGCATCACAGTACTCATCCGTGTACAAAAACTGATTTTTGAGCAATATCCATCCAGTCGAACCACGAAGGACGGCAACAAGCTTGTCAAAGATAGCAACAACTTCATAGTTCTCGTAATTCCAAGAGCGGTTGGGAACTCGACAAATTGCTATCTTCCGTAGATGACAGCCACCATGATCGTATTTGAGCGTACGTAGATCATCTATGTGCTCAACCTCAGGGCACTCTGAGATTTTTGGAAGTGTAATCCGCTGACGAGTGTACACATTCACAAGTTCCCACTCGCAATTATACCCAATATAAACAACCCAATCTCCATTTGCGCCAGCCCAGGCCTTACCCTTAAGCGATGGCATCTTGACATCACATGTATCATTATCAAGCAGCATCAACTTGCACAAGGCGAGGCC
The DNA here is from genome assembly GCA_021605205.1 of Aegilops longissima. Lineage (NCBI taxonomy): Eukaryota > Viridiplantae > Streptophyta > Magnoliopsida > Poales > Poaceae > Aegilops > Aegilops longissima. Next base: position 221,686,102 of record CM038681.1, read on the forward strand.
TCCGCTGTCCGCGCCCATGCGAACAGGCTTATAGCGAAGAAGATAGGGGAGATCAAACCACTCCTGGACCCTTGGGTTCCTTGTAATGATGTTATTAGCTGAGTCGAGAATGGTCTTGAACGAACCTGCCATGCTAGCCGAGGTGATGACGTTGCACCGACCAATGAGTTCCTCCACCACGAAATCTTTCATATCAGGGGAAGAATAACGGGGTCATTTCTGGCTTGTTCCCTCCATGGAGAAGATGATCGAACAATGGTAGAAGGAAGGGTGAAGGAAAATGGAGGAGGGATGAAGAATGTGCAACAGCAGTTCCAAATCGAGAGGGGAAGGCGAAGAGGCGGTGGACGGTTGCCACGGTACACGAAGAGGCGCCCCGGCCTACATAGACGTCCGTTAGGAAATTGTACAAAAGGACTCACCGTCGTCTCACTGGCATGTTGGAACTGGACCACATGTCAACGAAACATGGTGTGTCATTTCTTATGCAAAATGGGATTTGGCCGCATTGCCTCGAAGTGCCACATTATTTCTCGACTTTATTTTTTTAATGGCGTGTCGGTCAGTTTTGAAGCACAACTAACTGGTACTGTACGCAGAGAAAATATAAACTACTCTACCACTACTCCACCTCTAGTACTAGTAGTATAAAAAAGATATATAGGCTGGAGCTTCAGCGCTTTCTTGCTAAGGGCTGCCCACTTGCTTCTCACACTATCACCCTCTCTCCAGATCTAAAAAAGACGGCCTCTCTCTCCCTCCTCACTGATGGTCACAGATCCGTCGGGGAAGAAAAGGACGTGTAGCGTTGAGGCACTCCTCGTCGGGGAGCAAGGTCACGCACTGACAACAAGGCCGTCCTCTCAGACCTAGCGCCCGTGCGGGATGGCCTCCGTCCCCAAGCTCGCTGCCATAGTGTGTGCGGAGGACGACGACCACGAGCGAAGCCACTTCCCGCCGACCCTCAGGTATGCTACCTCTTTTCGAACCATATCCTTGTTCTATTGCCCCATCTGCCACGTCGCTGCATGTGGATCTTTTTCCACTCCACCATCTTCCCAATTTGCTATCCTCTGCTCTGCTGGTCACGTAGACGAAAACCATAATTTGCACTATTAAAGGAAACCCTACTTCATGCAGACTAATCCATGTCTGGGTTGAATAAGGAAAGGAAGGGAGATTGTACTGTCCAAGAGAGTAGGCATCGAACCCTCATCTAGGTTGAAAGGGGAAAAATCAGTAGCTAAGGAACGAGTCTCGTGTCTCTTGGTTGAAGAAGGGTAGAAAGGCATGACAACGCAATAGAGAATGACCAGATCGATCGGTTTGTTGTTCTCACATAGGAAAAAGGTGGCTAAAGAGAACAAAAATGGGACGTAATCCACATATGCTGTCTGGATATTTGTTGCTCTGGGCAACCATACCTGCCTCACCACTCTATGCGTCTGTGGAGGTACATCGTACTGGTCCGCCCACTGTCTGAATGGGCCTCTCATGCTCTTATTGCCACTTTTTTGTTGTTAGTATAACGCCAGCAGTCAAGTCAAGCAATTCTACTGCTAAAGTGATGCCACATTTAACTAATGTCGCACTCAGTCTAATGCCACCGATAAATTTAAGCACTGCCATTTAATTTCACTGGATTATTTCAGAGTTTGGTGTTGATTGTGGATGTATTAAAGATTTTTCAGCTAAGGCATTCTAATGTTGTTGCACAGCCAGTATACCAACGATGAATCTTGTTACTACCTTCAGATTTTTGTACTGTTAATGCTTATAGATTACATACCTCACTTTCATGAGATAAGTAATTTTTTGTGTGTAGTGTCAAGAGGAAAGGTCAAGAGTGGGCACCTCCTCCTCCGGCTGTTCTCTTGATTCGTTCGATCAAGTTTTTATGTTTGACCAATTATCAAGATTGGGAAAGCAATTTTTAGGTCCCCTCGAGTTCGAAATGATATTTACCTTGAAGGTACATGGTTTGAAATTTTTTATACTATCATTAGTTAATAATGCTAGTTACCTTCAGACTTTTGTATTTGGTTTAGTGCTCATGCACAGCTAGTATACCAATGCTGAAACTTGTTACCTTTACATTTTGTATTGTTAATTCTTATAGAAATCTTCTAGTACTAGAGTTTATTGAAATCTGTTCGGTAAAACCATTGTACTGTACCCTGTAATAAAATAACTACTCTACTATTGCACTAGCCACTGGATTAGTGTATATTTATACTATTCGAATGGTGTTGCATTAGCGTATTGTCGGTGTACTAGAGTAGAGGTACCCTAGTATCCCGAACTCGTGCACGGGCAGTTGTAGCACCCCGCGGCAGGGCTGGCCCGATGACCGCCAAGATCCTCAATGGCTCCTTTGGAGCCATTCAAGAACAAAGTAATCGAGGCCCCGGCAAGAGGAGCTTGCCGGGAAGGCCACTCAGGGCGCAAAGGAAACAAGGCCCCGGCAAGGGGAGCTTGCCGGGAAGGTTTGGTGAGCGATAAACTCCCGAGAGCGACAAGAACCTTGCCGCGGCAAGGTACTCACATGACAAGTGACCTCTCTTCATCTCCGCTCCAGCTCACCCGCCAACGTGTCACCACGGGGCTCTCCCAAGCATGCGTGTCGACGGGCTGTGCAGCCAGCGGGAGCAGCGATAAGCGGCGCTGACAGGCTACCATCGTGGCAAGCGGAGGCGCACTTGACGGTCCTGTTATAATTGTTCGAGGCGATCGAGGCGGGCATTGATCACTCTTGTCCCTTGCCGTCGAGTTAGGTATAGATTCTGTACCACTGCATAAAGCGGTGTACCAACCTATGTTTTACCATCTTACCCTTGTCTACTTGCCACATGTGGTGACCCCTTATGCCTATAAAAGGAGGCCCAAGTGCAACGAGAAAGGTTTCGGTCCAGCTCCGCTTAGTTCATCATACTCATACGAAACCACACTCAGGCTAGGTCTTGTAGCTCCCATTGCTCCCTAGCAAGAACACAAGATAATCCACAAAGCAGCAGTAGGAGTATTATCTCTCCGGAGAGCTCCGAAGCTGGGTAAATCCGCTTGTGTGCATCGCCTAGATCCGCTCTTCGTGCAATCTCCGCCCCCCTCCGAACCACGAGGGACCCAGGTCCCATAGGTGTTCGTGGGACACGATCAGTTCTCCCCGACATCTTTGGCGCGCCAGGTAGGGGGGCGGAGGCTGTGTGAACCCGATCCGGCGGTCACGCGAGCAACTTCATCAACATCTTCGTCAACATGGCGCCGAAGAAGAAGTCTTCGCAGCAGCACCGTCTGCGTCGAACCCACCACCACGGAGCTTTCGGTGGTGGTGGAAACGTAGCGGAGGAACCGGCGTCGTCGAGAGAGCCCACAATGCCGCCAGGTCAAGGACAAGGCAGCACAGGCGTCGGCGCCCGAGTCCACCGCGTCCCTCGCAGGAGGCGCGGGACCGACAGCGTCATGATGCTCGCGGCACCATACGCTCGTTGGATCAAGGCCAAGCTGGAGGATCCGAGGCCCTCGAGACCGCATGCGCCTCGGCATGCGATGCGAGTGGAGTACGGTCGCTTAGGCGGGATGCTGCTCCTCCTAACTTGGTTAGGAGTCCGAGCACCTCCGTTCCTCGCTTCGTACCGTTGCCACCCACCACACCAGCGAAGCCTTGGCAAGAGCACAGCTACTTCTAGATTACCCTCCAGCGGCCGACAAGGTCGGCGAATGGAGGGCCACAATTCAGAGTCTCATCGGCTTCGCCAGCGGCGTGTCCCGCGGCAGCCGAGTGCCTCGCAGCGCGCAAGGCGACAAGGCATGAGCTGATGGCGGCGAGACTTGCGGGGTGCAGCCACCGTGCACTCCCTCCCGAAGACCAAGATCGCCGACTCGCCGGATCCACCTCGACAGCGACTCCACTGCGTCGTCGGATCCGCGAGCTCGTCGCGACCAGCGCCAAGTTCTCCGAGAACGGCAAGAAGAAGACGCTCGAACCCGTATCGAGCGCCGAAGAGAAGCGCCGTCAATCGACTAACGCGCGGGCCCCTGTCGATATGCATGCGTCGGGGAACCAGCGACTTGTCCGTCTGTGATAGGTTGCCCTGCATTCACTCGTGAGCTGCGGCAAGTCCGGTGGCCCGACAAGAAAAACTTCAAACCAGATGTGCCGGAGAAGTATGATGGCAGGACACACCCATCGGAGTTCCTCAGCATCTACACCATCGCGGTGCAGGCGCGGGGGACGAGACGACAAGATCCTCGCCAACTACTTTCCTCTAGTGCTCAAGCCAAGCGCCGATCCTGGCTCATGCACTTGCCGGACAGCTCTATTTCTTCTTGGGCAGACTTGTGCCACCAGTTTGTTGGCGCCTTCACAGTGACCATAAGCCTCATGGCGGAGAGTGACCTTCACCTACTCGCCTGGAAGGAAGGAGAGTCCTGCGCAAATTCATTCAGAGATTCAGCCGTGTGCATTACAACATCCCAGACGTCCACCCTGCCGCGGTGATCAGTGCATTTCATCAGAATGTACGAAACCGCAGGATGAGGAGGAGATGGTGATGTGCAAAGTGAAAGACGTCAGCGAGCTCTACGCCTGGCCGACAAGTGTGCACGCTACTGAAGAAGGAAGAAGACTCCCAGGAGAGAATGTGGGAGCAGAGTCTGACAGTGAAGGGATCGCCCCGGCAAGAAAGAGCCGGCGGCGAAACAACAGGAGGAAGAAAAACCAAGAAGTACTAGTTGTCGAGCAGTCCGGCAAGGATGGTGCCGCCAACAAAGCCAAGGCTGGTGGCTCCGGCAAGGAGGTTGCCGTCGACGCCGACCGCCAAGCTGTGGCGGCCGCCGACAAGCCTGACAGCTCCAACAAGCAGTACTGTAAAATCCACCGCACCAAGGGCCACGATCTCCAGAGCTGCAAAGGATTACATGCAACAGCGGCAAGACTTGTACAAAAGGATGGTTGCCGGAACGGGTTCCGGCAACCGCGCCTCATGGGTAAAACTTGCGAAGATGCTCTATATTCCAGGAATTGCTCATCGGAAGGCCATCTTCGGTCTCAAGGCGGACAGCGCCGGGCCTAGTGACTCGTTTCACCTGATAAGGGCCTTCCCACTTCGGCGTCAACTTATTGAAATTCTTGGGGGATTGAACGCGCCGAAGAACAAGGTCGCCTTCCTCGAAGCTCCTGGCATTAACTTTGCGGCTATGGTAGCGACGCAAAGCTTGCGATATCGAGCAGCTCGTCAAAGAGCTGAAGGCGATCTTCCTCGAGGAGCAGCGCGTCATCTTGTTGCAGCTGCTCTTGCTCAAGCTCATCATAGCGAGCACTCGAGGAGACCCGTACCACGAGTTCCGTGGGAGAACTGCCTCTGCTCCGTAGACTAGGCGAAGGTGTACGGCGGTGGCTCGATTTGGCGTCGTCTGATCGACCAAAGAACCACCGGCAGCTCCTCGATCCGATTTCTTCCACACTTGCGCAGCTTGTCGAAAGTTCTGGTCTTGAGTCCCGCAGCACTTCAGCGTTTGCTCTCTTTGCTTGACCGTTGCTTCTTGGATGAGCAAGCGAAGCAAAGCAGATCTTAGCGCCAAGATCTTGGGCGTCTTGCATGAAGGTGCGGCTCGTGGAACTGTGCCGTTGTCGGTAATGATTCTGTTAGGAATCCCAAAGCGGCAAACAATTGACTGAAGAACTTGGCTGCTGACCGTGCTGTCACCTTCCTCACTGGTTCCGCCGGCCACTTTGTGAACTTGTCGATTCGGCGTACAAGTACTCAAAGCCCCGACGGCTTTCGGGGAAAGGGCCGAGATGTCGAGCCCCAGACCGAGAAGGGCCAGGATAAAGGGATCGTCTGGAGAGCTTGATCTGGTTGGTGTATCTGTTTGGAATGGGCCGCACGCTTCACACTTTGTTACTTGTGCCGTTGCATCTGGAGGGCTTCGGCGAGAAGAAACCTTGCGGAAAGCTTTGCGGCAAGTGCCCTTGCGCCAATGTGGTGACCACATATGCCTCCATGTATCTCTCGCCAACAGCTTCATCCATCTTCACGGCAAATACACTTCAATTTCTGCTTTGTTGAGCCTTCTTACATGCGGGATGTTGTCAACAAACTGGTACATACTTGACTGCCGGGCTACTTTTTCCGCTTCTTCTTGCTCTTGGGAAGTTCTCTGTCAGAAGGAAATGGGCGATTTGTTGTGCCCATGCTGGAGCCTGTGGCTCGACAACAAGAACTAAAGGCTCATCCATCTGCGGGAACATCAACCTGCGGCAAGAACACTGGGTCCGCCGGAGCTTGATGATCCCGGCAAGCTTGCCGGAGCGAAACTTGTCGGGGCGTTTGCTTCAACGATACAAACTGCATGGTTTGTCAGACATCTGCTCCTCGGTGATACTTGCGTTGGTTTTAGGGACCTTCTTGGCGGCGGCTTCAGAGAGCTCTGCGGAAAGTAGTCGCGGAAACTAATTTTCTTTTCTTGCTCTGTCCTGTTGATGGTGTTACGGTTGGCTGAGTTAGCTTGAGCACAAAATCCTGGTTCCACAGGTAACTTAAGTGCGGCACATTTGGAGAGGCCATCAGCTATATCATTACATGCTCTTGGAGCGTGTTCCATTTGCGAACCTTCAAAGCGCTCTTCCAGCTTCCTCACTTCATCGACGAGGCTTCCATCAACGGACTTTGATAATCTTTATTTACTTGGCGGACGACAAGTTGCGAGTCCCCCCTGACAATGAGCTTCTTGATCCCAAGGTCCACCGCAATCCTGAGACCGGCAAGCAAGCCTTCATACTCTGCAGTATTATTTGTTGCTTGTTCCTTGGGAAAGTGCATCTGGACTATGTACTTGAGGTCCTCTCCGGTGGATGCGATAAGCAGCACGCCGGCACCAGCGCCTTGCAGCGAGAAGGCACCGTCAAAGTACATCAGCCATTCTTTATTTGCCTCCTTGACGGGGATGCTCGTCTCCGGAATCTCTTCATCTTGCGTTGGCGTCCACTCTGCTATGAATTCTGCCAATGCCCTTCTCTGGATAGTTGAAGTGCTTTCGAACTTGAGACAAAAGCTTGACAGTTCCGGTGCCCTTCGACAATCCTGCTGTTGCTTCGGATTTTGCAATATCCTCTTCAGCGGAAAGCGAGTGACAATTGTTATCTCGTGTGCTTGGAAGTAATGGCGCAGCTTTCTTGAGGCCATGAGGAGGCGAAAAGCAGCTTTGCACACCAGTACCTTGATCTAGCCCCCTGCAGAAGGGAACTGACAAAGTAGACTGGGTGCTGCACCATCTTTTTCTGTATCTTGTCGCAACCCTGCGCTGATCTGTTCTTGTCGGGACCAGAGCTTGACGGTGAAGCCCCCTGCTCGTCGCTGGATGCAACTGCCTCGGTTGCCGGCTCATCATCCGCCTCCCTCTCCGCTACTAACGCAGCACTAACCACTTGATTGGTCGCTGCTATATACAGCAGCAACTTCTCTTGTGGCCTAGGTGCGACAAGTATTGGAGCGGAGGACAGGTATCTCTTCAAGTCCTGCAGTGCAGCCTCCGCTTCGGGAGTCCATTTAATTGGACCTGCCTTTTTCAAAATCTTGAAAAACGGCAGGGCGCGTTCAGCAGACTTAGAGATGAACCTGCTGAGAGCAGCCACGCAACCGGCAAGTCTTCTGACATCCTTGACGCGCTTTGGTGCTTCGATCTGCTCAATGGCCTTGATCTTGTCGGGATTGGCTTCAATTCCCCGCTGAGACACAAAGAACCCGAGAAGCTTGCCGGAAGGGACTCCAAACACGCACTTCTCGGGGTTGAGCTTGAGGTTGATCTTGCGCAGATTTGCAAATGTTTCATCCAAATCCTGAACCAGAGTTGCTTTGTCCTTGCTCTTGACCACTATGTCATCCATGTATGCTTCTACATTTCTGTGTATCTGTGGTTCAAAGGCATCATGGACTACCCTTGCAAAGGTTGAACCGGCATTCTTCAAACCGAAAGGCATCCGTATGAAGCAGTACGTGCCACGTGGTGTAATGAATGCGGTTTTCTCTTCATCTTCTTCTGCCATGAAGATCTGATGGTATCCTGAATATGCATCAAGAAATGAAAGCAGATCACATCCAGCCGTGGAGTCAACAATCTGGTCGATCGTGGCAAGGGAAATGGGTCTTTGGGACAAGCTTTATTAACATCGGTGAAGTCAATACTGAGTCTCCATTTCCCATTAGCCTTATGATACAACTACGGATTGGCCAACCACGTGGGATGGAGGACTCCTCGACAAGCCCTGCTGCTTCCAACTTCTTGATTTCTTCGCTATGAACTCTTGGCGCTCCTTTGCTGCTTCCTAACTTTTTGCTTGACGGGCGGCGTGAGGACAGACAGCTAGGTGGTGCTCAATTACTTTCCTGGGAACACCGGGGATGTCAGATGGTTGCCATGCAAACACATCGACATTCGCCCGCAGGAAAGCAACGAGCTCACCTTCCTATTTAGGATCAAGCATGGCACTGATGGTGAAGGTACCACCCGTGCCGTCCTCCTTGGCGGGCACCTTCTTGGTCTTCGGTGGAGCTGCCATCATCTTGTTGCACTTGCCGGTGGAGCTCGATGGTGCGTCCTCGACGGTAGCGCAGCACTCCGAAGAGGTGCGCTTGCCGGAGTGGGCAACAGAGCTCTTGCCGGACCTGGTGGTCTTCTTCTTAGGTCCAATGAAATGGTATCCCGAAGCGGAGGCTGCGCTGCGGGACTTGAAGAGATACCTATCCTCCGCTCCAATACTTGTCGCACCTAGGCTACAAGAGAAGTTGCTGCTGTATATAGCAACGACCAATCAAGTGGTTAGTGCTGCGTTAGTAGCGGAGAGGGAGGCAGATGATGAGCCGGCAACCGAGGCAGTTGCATCCAGCGACGAGCAAGGGGCTTCACCGTCAAGCTCTGGTCCCGACAAGAACAGATCAGCGCAGGGTTGCGACAAGATACAGAAAAAGATGGTGCAGCGCCCAGTCTACTTTGTCAGTTCCCTTCTGCAGGGGGCTAGATCAAGGTACTCTGGTGTGCAAAAGCTGCTTTTCGGCCTCCTCATGGCCTCAAGAAAGCTGCGCCATTACTTCCAAGCACACGAGATAACAGTTGTCACTCGCTTTCCGCTGAAGAGGATATTGCAAAATCCAGAAGCAACAGGCAGGATTGTCGAGTGGGCACTGGAACTGTCAAGCTTTGGTCTCAAGTTCGAAAGCACTTCAACTATCCAGAGCAGGGCATTGGCAGAATTCATAGCAGAGTGGACGCCAACGCAAGATGAAGAGATTAGGAGACGAGCATCCCGTCAAGGAGGCAAATAAAGAATGGCTGATGTACTTTGACGGTGCCTTCTCGCTGCAAGGCGTCGGGTGCGGCGTGCTTGCGCATCCACCGGAGAGCACCTCAAGTACATAGTCCGATGCACTTTCCCAAGGAACAAGCAACAAATAATACTGCAGAGTATGAAGGCTTGCTTGCCGGTCTCAGGATTGTGGTGGACCTTGGGATCAAGAAGCTCATTGTCAGGGGGGACTCGCAACTTGTCGTCCGCCAAGTAAATAAAGATTATCAGAGTCCGTTGATGGAAGCCTACGTCGATGAAGTGAGGAAGCTGGAAGAGCGCTTTGAAGGCCTGAAAGTGGAACACGTTCCAAGAGCACAGAATGATATAGCTGATGGCCTCTCCAAATGTGCCGCACTTAAGTTACCTATGGAACCAGGGATTTTTGTGCTCAAGCTAACTCAGCCAACCGTAACACCATCAATGGACAGAGCAAGAAAAGAAAATTGGTTTCATGACTACTTTCCAGCGAGATCTCGAAGCCGCCGCCAAGAAGGTCCCTAAAACCAACACAAGTATCACCGAGGAGCAGTATGCTCCGACAAACCATGCAGTTTGTATCGTTGAAGCAAACGCCCCGACAAGTTTCGCTCCGCAAGCTTGCCGGGATCATCAAGCTCGGCGGACCCACGTGTTCTTGCCGCAGGTTGATGTTCCCGCAGATGATGGATGAGCCTTTAGTTCTTGTTGTCGAGCCACGTGCTCCAAAGATGGGCACACAAATCGCCCATTTCCTTCAGATAGGAGAACTTCCCAAGAGCAAGAAGAAGCGGAAAAAGTAGCCCGGCAGTCAAGTATGTACCAGTTTGTTGACAACATCCCTGCATGTAAGAAGGCTCAACGGTGTGAAATTGAAGTGTATTTGCCGGGAAGATGGACAGAAGTTGTTGGCGGAGATACATGGAGGCATATGTGGTCACCACATTGGCGCAAGGGCACTTGCCGGCAAAGCTTTTCGGCAAGGTTTCTTCTGGCCAGAAGCCCTCTAGGATGCAACGGCACAAGTAACAAAGTGTGAAGCGTGCCAGTTCCATTCCAAACAGATACACCAACCAGCTCAAGCTCTCCAGACGATCCCTTTATTCTGGCCCTTCTCGGTCTGGGGGCTCGACATCCTCGGCCCTTTCCCCGAAAGCCGTCGGGGCTTTGAGTACTTGTACGTCGCAATCGACAAGTTCACAAAGTGGCCAGAAGTGGAACCAGTGAGGAAGGTGATAGCACAGTCAGCAGTCAAGTTCTTCAGGTCAATTGTTTGCCATTTTGGGATTCCTAACAGAATCATTACCGACAACGGCACACAGTTCACGAGCCGTACCTTCATGCAGTACGCCCAAGATCTTGGCGCCAAGATCTGCTTTGCTTCTGTTGCTCATCCAAGAAGCAATGGTCAAGCAGAGAGAGCAAACGCTGAAGTGCTGCGGGGACTCAAGACCAGAACTTTTGACAAGCTGCGCAAGTGTGGAAGAAACTGGATCGAGGAGCTGCCGGTGGTTCTTTGGTCGATCAGGACGACGCCAAATCGAGCCACCGCCGACACCTTCGCCTAGTCTACGGAGCGAGGCAGTTCCCCCCACGGAACTCGTGTACGGGTCTCCTCGAGTGCTCGCTTATGATGAGCTTGAGCAAGAGCAGGTGCGACAAGATGATGCGCTGCTCCTCGAGGAAGATCGTCTTCAGGCTGCTGTACGAGCTGCTCGATACCAGCAAGCTTTGCGTCGCTACCATAGCCGCAAAGTTAATGCCAGGAGCTTCGAGGAAGGCGACCTTGTTCTTCGGCGCGTTCAATCCTCCAAGAATTTCAACAAGTGGACGCCGAAGTGGGAAGGCCCTTATCGGGTGAAACGAGTCACTAGGCCCGGCGCTGTCCGCCTTGAGACCGAAGATGGCCTTCCGGTGAGCAATTCCTGGAATATAGAGCATCTTCGCAAGTTTTACCCATGAGGCGGTTGCGGAACCTGCTCGCAACCACCCTTTGTACAAGTCTTGCCGCTGTTGCATGTAATCCTTTGTATAAAGCCGGCGCAGATTCAGCAAGATCAATAAAGCCTATGTGTTGCGACAACTTGTCAACACATGCCCTCATAATTATATATGCATGTGTTTACTAACATTTTGTGCAGCACCCGCGATGTAAGCGGCGACGAGCCACTAGGCTCCATAACTTTATTTCTCTTCTTTCTTCTCAAACAAGAAGAAGGTTCATCCACCCACAAGTTAACCGAGGGGGGGCAGAGAAGATAATGGTGTGGGCCAAGCGTCGCTCGAGGAACTGTCGCCTTGCCGGAAATGGACAACAAAAAGCTAAGTTGCCAAAGTTTGAGCATTCGATTTTTAAATTTTGAAAGTTATTTTCCTTGAACGACCGCGCTTTGTATGGAAAACCCATGCGCGAAGGAACCAAATCGTGACTGGTCGCGCCCTTACTTTGTTTCGAGTCCGCTCAACAACTTAAGTGAGCTGCGGCTAGTCCGCGACAAGGTTGCTTGTCGGTAGCGACCCCGCCAGCAGGCTGCTGAAGTTCCGCGACTCGGGCCATGGGCAAGGGTGCCTGCACCGGCAAGTTTCCCTGAAAAGCGTAGGGCAGTAACATACAAAGCCAAGAGTCAAATAAAGGAAATAACATTGCATTCGACTGCCTAAGATAGTGTATATTACATAATAACTTGTCGCGGATCTAATAGACTTTTTATCTAAACATGATCTACAGCGACAAGAGAAAAGATAGACTTGGCGGCCTAGTCCACGCGGTCGCCCTCGAGCCTCTTAACTCCACTCACCCTGTCCACAATGGGTGCGACAAGGGCTTTGAGCGCTTCAACATCGGGCGGATGGAGGCAGGGACTTGAGGGCTTTGGTGAAATCGGCGCTTTGGGTTGCGGAAGGCCACCTTCATCAACACCTTCGGAGAGCCTCGGCAAGCAGACTTGACGTGATTCCTCCATGATTGCTTTGGAACCTCTTCCCGAGCAGCTGGATACCCGCCAACACGCCTTTGAAGAATAGGTTGAGCTTGACGCTGGGTTGGAGCTTCTCGTCGGTGGAGTACCCAAGATCTGTCATCCCCAGCTCCATCAGCTCCTTATGAATGCCAGCGGCGGTGTCCATGAGACCTTATGTCCGATGCATTATCTTGTCTCAAGATTATTCTGGCGGTCACAGATTCGACAAAGAACTCCTCGGTGGCCTTGATCTTTTCCAGCAGGCCCGTTTCCGTTCCTTGGCGCCGCTCAACGTCTCCGCTGTGGTGGTCAGCTTCAGCTCCAGATCCGCCTTGACGTCCTTGGCGGCATCGATCTCCTTGATCTTTTTAGCAAAACGACCCTGCAGCTCGCCGAGGGTGTGTTGCGTCCTTCTCACGCTTCGCGCTTCAACCCGGCGACCTCCTCGGCACTCTTCTAGAGGGTGGACTCAGCTGAGCCACCTCGTCTCCAATCCCTCTTGGCGGCCTCGGCAGCCGCAGCGGCATCTTTGCCTCCTGAAGTGGCCCGCCAATCGCTTGCTTTCGGCAAGCGAGATCTTCCTCATAGCTCTCGAGGTTGATCTTCCGCTGCGCCAGCTCACCTTCTCGCTGGAGAGCTTCTCGCCGGCAAGCCTCTGCTGCTCCTCGACCTCGCCCTTCTCCAAGATGAAGGCTGTCGCGCCTCGACAAGCTGCTCCCGCCTCCGCTATATCCCGGAGAGTTTCTTTGTTGGCGCGGAGCTCTTCAGCGCGTTTCTCCAAGTCAGCTCCGCCCTCATGACGAGCGCCTCCACAGACTCCAGATTTGGCTTGTCGGCGCGGTAGAGCGACAAGAACTTCCTTAGCAGCTGCTCCTCCTCGGGCTCACCGCTGCTGCTTGGGGCATCAACCAGCGACAGCCCGGCGGAGGCAAGCAGTTCCGCGTCGAAAGTCTCCCCCTCGACCGGTGCCCTGGAGCTTGATGCCCAGGGGAGCTTGATAAAGACACCCCCGCCGGTCTTCAGGTAGGCGTCGGGCTGGGGCTCTTCGGAGTCAGGCGCGACGTCGGTGGTGGGAGGATCAGCGGTCGGTGCAGCGCCTGGCGCTCCTGCGGCCTCAGGGCCGTCAGTACGATCGCCAGATTCCTCCCCAGCCTCTGCGCCAGCAGCCTCGGCGGCCTCCTCGCCGGCGGGCCCGTCAGCGCCAGCCTCCTCCTCCATGTTGGCGGCGTCGACATTGTCGCCGCGAGCGTCTTCCTCGCTGGCGGCCTCAGTCTCCATCGGATCTCCGGCAGATGGATCTGATGATCAGAAGAAGAAAGCACAAATCAAGCAGATGTTCGAAAGAGAAGAAGAAGAAGAAAGGACCCAAGGGAAATTATCAAACAAGAAAATCACCTGCAACGGGATCTGTTGCCGCGGTCTCCACTACCGGAGGGTCGTCGGCGTTGGTCCTTGTCGGGGAAGCTCCCCTTGCCGGAGAGGCCTCCCTTGCCGGAGAGCGCTCCCCTGGCGGAGAGTTTTCCCTTGGCTGCGTAGTTGAAGCAAGCAGAACTTCGGGAATGACCTCCGGTGCTTCCTGATGAGGCTGCTCCGCTCCTACACAATTCAACAAACCAGATATCAGTAACGGAGAAGCACCCAAGCGCACCCAAACTCGAGGAGTACACCATACACTTACGCTGGGGGCTGTGCTGGGGGCTGCTCTGTTGAAGGGTCGCCGAGTCCGGCAAGGGAGTTCCAGACGTCCCCCCTGTCGCCACAGGGGAGTCATCTGAGACGACAACCACCGGCGTCTTGGCCCTCTTCGGCGCCCTCTGAGCTAACGTCCTGAAGAAGAAAGTTCAGAGTGAAGCCAGTCAGATGTAAGATAAAGCAATAAATCGGAAGATTACAAGTAGCAGCGACAAGATCTTACTCTTCCTCTTCTTCCTCGGAGCTGAGGGCGGAGAGATCGAACTCTGCCCGGCGCGGATTTAATTGGGGAGAAGATTCCCTCGGACGCTTGGCGGGTACAGGGCCGCGACTCGAAGACCCAGCGCCCGCCGCCGTGGCGGAATGAGGCGCTCCAGGGCAGCAATGCTTGCAGCGGTGGAGCGCGTCGGGCGGCGAGGCGGCTGTTGGACCGTGTGCTCCCCGCCACTTCTCCAGTCTTCCGGAGGCGTCTCCTTGGCGGGGCAGCGGGCTCCTCCTGCGGCAAGCTACTTGACGGCGGAGGAGAGGCGCCCCCGGCAGGCTCGCTTGGTTCGTTGTCGGGCTCGGTCTGCTCCTCCTCACCGACGAACTCTTCTCGGTCGGCAAGGCTTGCTGCCTCGGCCCTCTCTGCCTCCTCGACAGTGAACCCAAACGCGTCGGCGGCAGCAGCCTCTACAGCCTCCTCCAACCTCGTGGCGATGCGCGCCATCTCCTGGTCGGTGGTGTCGCGGGTGAGCCGCCTCTGCTCGTCGGCGCGGATCGGCACTTCAACCAAGTTGTCGAAGAACTGCTGCACTATGTCATCGGCGGGCTCCTGCCAAGTTGGAACGATTCCATGGGAATCGCACAACGGCATTATCGCGCGGATGCTATCAAGCGACGAGTTGTTGCAAAAGGGCACAACTCCCCTCGACAACATGCACCATCCAGGGTTATCCGCTTCAGGCTTGAACAGCTCCCGCAGCATGCCGTCAAGCTCCAAGGTAGTGAAATTCCAATTCAGACCTGGGCGCAGCCTCATGATATCCGCCGCGCTCGGAATTCCCAAGCAGGCCTCCTCTCTCCTGCAAGGGCGCATGCGGCGGCGCGAAGTCCGCGCCAACTGCTCCTACGGTAAGCCCTGCTTGCCGGAGACGCAAAATCCTAGTCGTGGCAATCTTCAACTTGTCGTCCTCCGGCGCCAAGTTGCTCCAATCGTTGCCGCGAACTATGGGGGTTTTGCGCAGGGCAGTAAAAGGCTGTGGCTCCTCCTCTAAGATCCAGCACCAGTCAGCCCTCCACTCCTCCCACTTGCTGCGCAACTCTCCGTCAAGATACGCTTCCTTCTTGCCGATCCTAGAGGTCCATGCAATTCCTCCGGCAAGCGGCTCTCCTCTCTCTACGCGGGGTGAGAAGTAGTGGCGGAAGAGTGTGACGTTTGGGTGGACCCCGACAAAGTTCTCACAGAGATGTGCGAAAACGGCCATGGTGAGGATGGCGTTGGGGGTGAAGTCAAGGAGGCGGAGGCCATATGTGTTCATGACATCGCAGAAGAATTCAGAAAAGGGCGGGCAGAGCCCGCACCAGAAGAAAATCGCGAAGAAGGGGTACCCGATGGAGACCTTAGCAGATGTGGCGGCGGAGATGACACTCGCGCTGGTGCGCCTGGTCGCCGTCGACTGAAGAGATAGTACAGCTCCGCAGCTCCTTCCTATTGAGCAGGGATCAGAGAGCCCGCTCCTTCCGCAGCGCCGCGAGCCGCTGCACCTCGGCCAATTTCACGCCTTTTCCCTTGTCGGCCTTCGGAGCCATAGGGAGTGGTGGTGAAGGAAGCCGACGGCGTTGGTGGCACCGGTGGCAATGGAGGGGGGAGTCGCTCTCTTTGGGCTCGAGAAGAAAGGGAAAGCGACGGGGGTTTCTGATGTGACACCAAGAGCAAGTGGGCATCCGCCCCTGTTCCCCCGCTTATAAAGGGAGAGGGACGGGCGTTCGATTTTCCCATTAAAGAAAGCCCCACGATCTCCCCACGACGCCACGTCCGGTGCGTGCTGTTCGTGGGAGACGTGGTGGGTCCAAGGCTAATAATGGCGTAATCAAGGCGCGTGCCTGCCTTGCTTTTGGGCACTGGCCCAACAGAGCTCGGCGCCGTGTGTGGCCCAGCTGGGGCTCTGCCGATTGTACTAGAGTAGGGGTACCCTAGTATCCCGAACTCGTGCACGGCAGTTGTAGCACCCATGGCGTGGCTGGCCCGATAACCGCCAAGATCTCGGCGGCTCCTTTGGAGCCATTCAAGAACAAAGTAATCGAGGCCCGGCAAGAGGAGCTTGCCGAAGGCCACTCGAGCGCCAAGGAATAAGGCCCGGCAAGGAGCTTGCCGGGAAGGTTTGGTGAGCGATAAGCTCCCGAAGCGACAAGAACCTTGCCGCGACAAGGTACTCACCGCTGCAAGTGACCTCTCTTCATCTCCGCTCCAGCTCACTCCGTAACGTGTCACCACGGGCTCTCCCAAGCAGCGCAGCGTGTCGACGGGCTGTGCAGCCAGCGGGAGCAGCGATAAGCGGCGCCGACAGCTACCATCGTGGCAAAGCGGAGGCGCACTTGACGGTCCCTGTTAATTGTTGAGGCGGCGAGACGGGCATTGATGACTCTTGTCCCTTGCCGTCGAGTTAGGTATAGATTACTGTACACTGTACAAAGCGGTGTACCAACCTATGTTTTTACCATCTTACCCTTGTCTAGTTGCCACATGTGGTGACCCCTTATGCCTATAAAAGGAGGCCCAAGTGCAACGTAGAAAAGGTTTCGGTCCAGCTCCGGCTTAGTTCATCATACTCATACGAAACCACACTCAGGCTAGGTCTTGTAGCTCCCATTGCTCCCTAGCGAGAACACAAGATAATCCACAAAGCAGCAGTAGGAGTATTATCTCTCCGGAGAGCTCCGAAGCTGGGTAAATCCGCTCGTGTGCATCGCCTCGATCCGCTCTTCGTGCAATCTCCGCCCCCCTCCGAACCACGAGGGACCCAGGTCCCATAGGTGTTCGTGGGACACGATCAGTTCTCCCCGACACGTATGGACATAAATAAAGTGTGGCAAGCTTCCCAGATATGTGCTCAAGAAAACTACTACTTGTTTTTCTAAATACTAGATGTTTGGGTACTTTAAATTGAACTCCAAAACGTCTTATATTAAGGAACAGAGGGTGTAGAGTTCACTCAAGTTATCCCGGTAAAGCTAGTCACACCTTTGTTAAAATTAATGTTCATTATGTTATCGGAGGAGGTCTGTATGTTTGTCTCTAATGCCTGTCGACTACATACCTGACATCATGATGTAATGTCAAGTCATTTCCTTTTGTACAGTGTCACTGAATTGTCAAGGCGGTGATGGCATTTTATTTTAGTTGAACTGCACAAAATATGCTTAAAAGAAGAGGAAAGGTCAGGAATCGATCATTCTTTCAGAAAGAACTATATTTGTCTTCCTGACATCAGCCAATGTTGCCTTATTTATTCCTTCAAACAGGTGGTTAGAAACAGTCTGGCTACCTTTTCCCATTAAGAAATTGGAATTCTTATATTTGTGAGTCTATGCTTCAACTAGTGCCACTTTTATAGTAATCACACTTTCAATATATATGCAAACAGGGATGCTCGATTTTGGTGGAACTGCACAAAAAGTCCAAATGGTTCAACATTAGGAGCATGTTTTCTTCCAAACCTTTATATCCAATTGGTGGCACTATGAGCTATTCATTATGAAGGTACATGGTTTGCTACTATCTTGCTACTCTTTTTGTACTGTCATTAGATAGTAATACTAGTGGTTTGCATGTGAATTTATTGGCAGGGTGGACCTACATTGGAGGTGCAGGACAAGATTCAATGATTGGATGCTCAATATCAATTGTATCGATTTCACCTCTTCCATCACACCGAACATGGATATCCTTGGTATGATGAAGAATAGGCGCTATATTTCTGATCTGAACCAGCAAATCAATTTTGTATGAAATTGTCCAGGGCAAAACTTGACTGTATCAAATTGTCCAGTGCAAAACATGACAGATGCTAAGCGGAAGAGATGTGTTTAAACCAAAAATACAAGGTGGGGTATATGTTTACTAGCTGCTTGATATTAGTGCAGACAGAGATGTCTGCCTGTTGCTATTTTGTAAACAAATAAAGTGACCACAATTTTGGTTGAACTGCACAAGAGAATAGTATAGTCACTGCATGCAGTGCCATTTGAAAATAGACACAGAAAGATTGGATAGTCACTTCATGGACTGCAGAAAAGTAGTATTGTACTATTTATTGGCCAACACTAGGTGCTTCATTGCTTTGGTCTGATTATACAATGGGCATCATTTTGCGTAAGTTAAAGTTTGTATTCCGAAAATAGTCTTGCCGTGTGATCGAGAGAAGACCAAATAATATTAAAGTGGATGTTCCTCCATCATGTGTGGTTCATTCTCATGGTTCCAGCTATTGGTGAAACCACTTACGTTTGTAAGAGGAATTGTAGACTTCACAAACAAATTTGTCTTTCGGTCTGTACTGAATGTTGGCCAAGAGAAGCATCCATGTTAGTAGGAAGAACATATGTTTTTTTCTAGATCGTTGCTTTTGGAGCTACATATTTGTATATGCTCTGTGAATCATTGAGATGCATTAACATGTTGATCTTATGTATGGGAATCGTACTAGTTGGTTTTGAATTTGGGCTACTAATGTGAACATATTACAATGCCAGGCGTGTGAGTCTCGTGTGAACATTTCGATGGATCGACTCTTACACTGTGCACAGCATGATCTTTATTTCTGTGTTCTCAGTGTTTACAAGTTACTAACAGTTCCTTATTTCTGTTCGCTCAGTGTTTACAAGTTACTTACGATCACTAGCTAGCCTACTAATGCGCTCCTGACAGTTTTAGTTGCGACATAAGATCCGAAGTGGCAGTTTTTTGAACAAAAATGCCTACCTCTGAAGAAAGTGACAAGCTTCTCTGAAGAAAATGCCATGCAAATCTGAAGAAACTGCCAGCAAAAATGTTCGCAAATGCCCTATCTCCCAGCTAACGTTCATCATCTAATGCGATCGTACACGTACACCATCCGACCTACTCGATCCTACACATACACTATCCGACCTACTCGATCCTACACGGATAAATAGCGGATCACGCACGTACTACCTCCTTTCCGGTTTGCAAAGCTCAATTCAAGAAACGACCTACTCAAAAATTAACTGCATGCAGAAGTTTAAGCGTAATTAATTCCAGTGATTTAAGTGGCTGCATGCGTGCCCTCAGCTGCGAATCATTACATGCTGCTCCGCGTACTGGCTGCGAGCGAATCTAAGTGGCTGCATGCAGAAGGCCGTAATTAAGGCAGCTAACTGATGCAAAAAAAGATGCGCTTTAATTGTTGCGGACCTTTTAAATCCGTGGAATCATTTTTGACAAGGAGGGAGTACCTCATCTGGATGATTCGAGTGCACTCATTTGACGTCATGCCGGCGTGCGACCCAGCACGGACGGGATGCACCACTGACGGGACGGGACAGCACAGTCATAATTTCAATTTTTCTAGTTTTCCACAGCAAGCTGGCGCGCTAAGCCATGCCTGCTTATGCATTGAATTCTGATGACCGTGATGACCGTCGCGTTTCCCGTGACACGCTAGTTCGCCTACCCTCCGCCTATAATTAATGTTCCCCGGGCTTCTCCGGTGGCACCATCACCCAACTCGCCCTACCTCATAAGCCCCCACCGGCCCAACGTCGCTCGCCACTTATCCTCGCTCTCGCCACGTCCGCCATGCCCCCGCCCGTCCGCGATCGGCGACGCTGGAGGCGGTCACCGCCGAAACTAGTGTTCAGTTTTTCACCGGAAGGCAGACAGATGGAGGAGGCATTCTATCGGTCTTTAGATGACAATGAGGAGTATGAGGAGTTGTTGGAGCGCGACCGCCTGGCGGAGGAGCAGCGTATTGCCGATTTGCACCGTCATCGGGACATGGAGCAGCAGCGCACCGACGCTCTGAGTCACGAGCAGAGCGCCCGCAACTGGGCCGACTACATGGAGGCCGGCGCTCGGCAAATAGCCCTAGAGGATGTCGGGCACGCACGTGTTCGCGACGCCGAATTTTACTACAAGCTCGTCAAGTGGGTTTCCCACTTAGAAGCCGAAGCTTTGGTGGACCACGCCGGCATGGAAAGGGCCAAAGCGCGCAAGCAACGCGCCCTATCGCACCTCTGGCAAGTCCGAGGCGAGGCGGAGGACGCCGGTGCCGGTGTTTAGCGTGTACCGCAGATGGCGCCTGGCATCGTCTAGTTAGCTAAGAGTAAGTTAGTACTTGTACACTACTAGAGTATTAGTAGGAGTAGAGAGTTAACTTGGTTATGATGGTTGTCAACATGGAAGTTCAGTACTCTATATCTGGATCAGACCTGTTACTTTGCTCTGAATGTTGAACTTTCCGTTTGAACGTATGGAATGGGCTGTTATTTTTTCAATGGGTTGTATTTGTCCGCCACGGGTTTAGAGGCTGACTTGTGGGCCTATCAGGTTGACGCGTACACAATCAGGAGATGATTGTACGTGGAGAGGATGACAGCAGGGACCCACCAAGGTCATGGCAGTACGCAAGCAAGTGCCTCCTTATTTCAAGCCAATAAAAAAATGGCTCCTCTTAATGGATTTCTGACATCTGGGTCCCATGCCATTGTCAATGTAGTCAATAAACGAGAGAATTGCACAACGAGCAGCTGACACCAAGGACCCAGCAGCTCACCCAGTTATTTTTGTTTTGGGTTAATTTGATAAATGCCACTCCAAATCTGGTGATTTCGAGAAATGCCACTCCAATTTCCAAACTTTGAAAAATGCCATTTCAAGCGGCATTTTTCGAAGTCTGAACTGGCGTTTTTCAAATTTTGCAAATTGCAGTGGCGTTTTTCAAAGTTTGCAAAAAATGCAGTGGCATTTTTCAAAGTTCGAAATTTGCAGTGGCATTTTTCTGAATCGCCATAATTGGAGTGGCATTTATCTAATTTGTTTTTGAGACTGCAGGGTGTCAGCTGGGCTATGCGGGGCACTCTGGCCTATCTAAACAGCCTTTTCTTTTACGTTTACCACAGACCAGCCCAATAGTTTTTTTGTTCTTTCTAAAAATGGCTAGCCCAGCTTTTTTGTGATTTGTCAAGTAAGTCGCTTTGTCAGGCCTGTTGGGCTGTAAACTTTCAAGACGAGGAGAGTTTCATTGGGCTGGCCGAGAAAATGGCCTATCATTAATGAGAAATGGGCTGTACATTTTTAAAACACATCAAACCGGCAATTAGTTTCAAATATTTTTTTCATTTTGAGATTTTAAATTGCATTGATTTTTATGCATGGACAATTTGTTGGATTTTATATTGACATACATTTATTTTTTAAATTAGTTTGAATGTGACTCGAAATTTCAGGATTAAAAACAGTTCGGACCGCACCGAAATATGCAAAATTTCGTATATTTTTTTAACCGTGGCCACAATATGGGGTGTAATGCTAACAAAAAGAATATGGGTTCCAAAAAACCTTAATAATTAGCAAATGGGCTGTAAATTATTAGAAATAATGGCAGAGGGGTTGTATGTTGTTTCCCACAGATTTGAGGCTTTCCTAAAAAAAAGGTTGACGCATAAGCAGTGACTGTTGGATGTCCATCCGACGGCCGTCGTGCTTCTTCAATCTCTGCTCTTCCTGCTCCAGCCGCTCAAACAAGCGCCAAGGGACTGCTGCTCCCTCCTCCCACGGCCGGCTATCTGCAGCAGCCTCACCGCCCCATCAGTACTCCCATGGCTGGCCTAGCCATCCCTATACTCACCCACACCTGTTGTTATTCTCCGGCGACGGTAGCCGAACCAGTCAATCCTTGTACTCCCCACCGCGTGGGCAGCCACTGCTGTGTCTTCCCCTGCTCTATGTCGTTCCCTTCGTAGGCCTCACCGTCGTCCACCGCCCTGGTACTCTCGGTGCGGCGTGATCAACGTGGTCAACGAACGACATCCATCGAAATTGGACTTTACGTGGAGAGGCTGACAGCTGGGTCCACGGCCGCACACAAGGAAATGCCTCCTTATTACGCGCAAAATACTGATTCCTCCACCTGACATCTGGGACCCACCGGAAGGGCCTCTGTATTTCGCAAAAAATATGTTCCCCCCGCTGACAGCTCGGACCCACCAGCTATATCTTCGCACGCAAGGAAGTGCCTCCTTATTGCGCACAAAAAAATGAATACTCCCCTTGCTAGCTGGGACCCAGCATAGTGGGAGGCTGACTTGTGGGCCTACTAAGTTGACGGTGACGGAGGGCTTTGTCAACTCAGTCAATATGAAGGATTCTAGCTCCAGTGACCATACAATGTCCATCCAACGGCCGTAGTGCTTCTTCAACCTCTGGTTTTCTTGCTCCAGCCGCCCAGAGCAGCGCCGGTCGTGCCGCCTGCTCCTGCCTCCTGTGGCTGGCTTTGCTGCCGCGGAGGCCTCACTGCCCCCTACTACTCCCACCGCTGGCCAGGCCCTGCGGCGACGGCAGCCTTACACCGCAGCCGAACCAGTGAACCCTCGTACTCCTCTCCACGTGGGCTTCCACTGCCGCGTCTTCCCCGGCTCCGCGCCGTCCCCTTCCTAGGCCTTGCCATCGTCCACCGCCCTGGTGCTCTCGGCACGGCGTGGTCAACGTGGTTAAGGAACGACTTCCATCAGAAGAGTACTGTACATGGAGAGGCTGACAGCTGGGTCCATGGCCGCAGCAAGGAAGTGCCTCCTTATTATGCGCAAAATAATGATTCCTCCACCTGACATCAGGGACCCATCGGACGGGCCACCGTATTTCGTGAAAAAAACGTCTCCCCTCTGACTGTTGGGAGCCACCAGCTACATCTTCGCACACAAGGAAGTGCCTGACAGTCGGGACCCACCTGGTCAAAGTGTACGTAGCGTTGTCATTCTGGTCGCGAACGTGTACATACATACGATCGGTCTGTCTGCAGGCTGTAGTGATGAACCGTGGCCATGCAAGGAAGGGCACTGATACGTCTCCAACGTATCTATAATTTTTGATTGCTCCATGCTATATTATCTACTGTTTTAGACAATATTGGGCTTTATTATCCACTTATATATTATTTTTGGGACTAACCTATTAACCGGAGGCCCAGCCCATAATTGTTGTTTTTTTGCCTATTTCAGTGTTTCGAAGAAAAGGAATATCAAATGGAGTCCAGTTGACCTGAAACTCCACGGAACCTATTTTTGGACTAGAAGAAGCCCACGGAGTACCGGAGCTGCACCAGGGGAGTTCCGGGCTGCCCACGAGGGTGGGGGGCGCGCCACCCCCCTAGGGCGCGCCCCCCTATCTCGTGGACAGCCTGGAGGTCCACCGACGTACTTCTTCCGCCTATATAACTCCATATACCCTAAAAACTTCAGAGAATAGAATAGATCGGGAGTTCCGCCGCCGCAAGCCTCTGTAGCCACCAAAAACCAATCGGGGCCCTGTTCCGGCATCCTACCGGAGGGGGAACCCTCACCGGTGGCCATCTTCATCATCCCGGCGCTCTCCATGACGAGGAGGCAGTAGTTCACCCTCGGGGCTGAGGGTATGTACTAGTAGCTATGTGTTTGATCTCTCTCTCTCTCGTGTTCTTGATTTGGCACGATCTTGATGTATCGCGAGCTTTGCTATTATAGTTGGATCTTAAGTTTCTTCTCCCACTCTACTCCCTTGTAATGGATTGAGTTTTCCCTTTGAAGTAATCTTATTGGATTGAGTCTTTAATGATTTGAGAACACTTGATGTATGTCTTGCCATGCGTATCTATGGTGGCAATGGGATATCACGTGATTCACTTGATGTATGTTTTGGTGATCAACTTGCGGGTTCCGCCCATGAACCTATGCATAGGGGTTGACACACGCCGCGTCTTGATTCTCGGTAGAAACTTTGGGGCACTCTTTGAGGTTCTATGTGTTGGTTGAATAGATGAATCTGAGATTGTGTGATGCATATCGTATAATCATACCCACGGATACTTGAGGTGACATTGGAGTATCTAGGTGACATTAGGGTTTTGGTTGATTTGTGTCTTAAGGTGTTATTCTAGTACGAACTCTAGGGCTGTTTGTGACACTTATAGGAATAGCCCAACGGATTGATTGGAAAGAATAACTTTGAGGTGGTTTCGTACCCTACCATAATCTCTTCGTTTGTTCTCCGTTATTAGTGAGTTTGGAGTGACTCTTTGTTGCATGTTGAGGGATAGTTATATGATCCAACTATGTTATTATTGTTGAGAGAACTTGCACTAGTGAAAGTATGAACCCTAGGCCTTGTTTCCTAGCATTGCAATACCATTTACACTCACTTTTATCATTAGTTACCTTGCTGTTTTTATATTTTCAGATTACAAAAACCTATATCTATCATCCATATTGCACTTGTATCACCATCTCTTCGCCGAACTAGTGCACCTATACAATTTACCATTGTATTGGGTGTGTTGGGGACACAAGAGACTCTTTGTTATTTGGTTGCAGGGTTGTTTGAGAGAGACCATCTTCATCCTACACCTCCCACGGATTGATAAACCTTAGGTCATCCACTTGAGGGAAATTTGCTACTGTCCTACAAACCTCTGCACTTGGAGGCCCAACTACGTCTACTAGAAGAAGGTTGTGTAGTATACATCAGGCACGTGTCATAGTAGAGGCGCGCACGTGTTGTAGTAGAGGCATGCACGTAGCATGTACACGTACGTACAGCGGCGAGGGTGCAAGAAAGAAAATACGGCCACGTATGTGCATACGGGCGGGATCTCGAACGCCGACTCGCGCATATGTATGGCCAGGGCTCGTGTACATGGCTATGGCTGGGTAGGAATGGAGAAACTGCGTCCTCGTCGTGTTCATGGGGAGCCAACCGGCTTGGTCGGAACGGAATGCGTCGTCGTGTTCATCGGGAGCCAACCGGCTTGGACGGAATTGGTGATGGAAACGAGGTCTGGCGTACCGCAGAACGGAGGAAACGACCTTGTG
The DNA here is from genome assembly GCA_021605205.1 of Aegilops longissima. NCBI lineage: Eukaryota > Viridiplantae > Streptophyta > Magnoliopsida > Poales > Poaceae > Aegilops > Aegilops longissima. The sequence continues at coordinate 221,711,137 of CM038681.1, forward strand.
TTCGACCGGCCACGGTGGAAACGGAATCCTTTTCATTGGGAGGGGTCTGGCGTACCGCAAAATGGAGGAAACAGACCTCCTACGGCCGAAACGGGGTCCTATTGATCGGGAGGGGTGTGGCGTACCGCAAAACGGAGGAAACGGACTTGTGTTGGAGCGCTACGGTCGAAACGGGGGTCCTGTTCATCGGGAGGGGTGTGGCGTACCGCAAAACGGGACTCCATGGGATACTGTTCAGCTCCACCGTCGACCTCGTCCAGCCTCCACGGGATCCTGTTCATCCACCGTCGACCTCCTCCAGCATCCACCTGCGGCTGTTCATCCACGGGCTCCTGTTCATCCAGCCTCCACCGCGCGCTCCTCCACCGGTACTGTTCAACCAGCCCTCTCCACAGGGGTCCTGTTTAACCACCCGTCCACGGGCTACTGTTCATCCAGCCCTCCACCAGCTACTGTTCAACCAGCCCTCCACCGGCTATTGTTCAACCAACCCTCCACGGGGTCCTGTTCATCCAGCCCTCCACTGGGGTCCTGTTCATCCATCGGCTCGATCGATCAGGGTACAGTTCATCCAGCAGCAACGGCCTCTACTACCACGGGGTCTTGTTCATCTAACCCCCATCGGGAACTGTTCATCCAAACCCCCCAACAACGCTCACTGTTCATCAAGGGAAGGAGGCAGCAGTGTTCGATCGGCTTCAGTTAGCAGCAGTAGCGAAAGAATCACTCGGGTTCAGTTAACATCAAGGGATCGATCAATGCTCAGGTTCAGTAACGCGTTGCCTAGATTGCAATTGCTCGATTTTAGTTAGAGCCCAACGCCTCGCTCGGATTCAGTTAGAGCGCAACGCCTCACACACACGCCCCTACGTACGAGAGAAACGTGCATCGCTCGGCCCCCGACCACCCACCGTAACGGGGAACTCCCCCGATATTTTACTCGCCCTCGCTTCTAGCACGGTTTTCTCCCTCATGGACAGCCCAAAAGATTGTCATGCAGCTGCATCTCCGGCCCGCCCAGGACGAAAAGCCCATTTTCTGTCATGATTTTTCTCATAGAAGTAGGAGCCCACCACATCTATGTTGATACCGGGTTTTCACAATTATTTTCATAGAAGTGTCATAAGTGTGACCGAAATAATTTCGTTCGGCCCTAAATGTCATGGATGTATATTTTTTTTGTAGTGTCTTGAACTTGCATGTCAAATTTATATGGTCAAAAGTAGTTTTAATGCATGATATGGCCTCTAGGCACTTGTGGGAGTAGCTGCTATCAATCTTGTTGAGTTTGGTTCACTTTTATTTGGAGTCACTAAAAATTTCAGAAATTTTCAGAGGGAGAAAATGTTGAAGAGATTGTTGAGAGGTTCTTCGAGCCGAAGCTCGAAGGACAAGCAAAATTAAGAGGATAAGAAGCCCAAATATAATCTTCCTCGCACCACGGAGGTTCGGCCATGTGAATGGCCTTGTGATGCATTCTTGAAGGCCGCCAGAATCTATGATGATTTTTATTACTTGGCTGAGAATGCAGGCCTCACCGACTTCCTCCACGACCAGCTCAAACAGTATCTCCTACTCACTAATATTTTTGTGCAAAATTTTCATTTCCATGCTAGGAGATCACCACCTTCAGTAGATTTTTATTTATATGATGAGTTTAAGGAGATGTCACTCTATGATTTTTGTGTGGCTTGCAAGTATCCCTTTGAGGGCAGCATCGAGGAACCACATCCTAGTGATGTGGCAGAATTTATTGATGAAATTGCTGTAGGGGAAAAGAGAAAAGTGTCAGATGCAAGAACTACTAGTATACATTTTCCTGTTCTATGTTACTATGCAGTATTTGCAAGTAGATGTTTAATTGGTCGCGGGAACAGTGGGGGCCTCAGTGCTCCCGACCTCGTCATTTTGCACCATGCTTTACTCCATGATAGAACTTTCAGTTTAGGCGCTATGCTTGCTAAACGGTTGAGTCTAAACCGTACAAAGGGCCCAATTTTTGGAGGTATCTTTGCTTCGCGTCTTGCTAAATATTTTGAGATACCTATTAGACACTATGAGAAAGAAGAAAAGGTCCTGCCCCCTATTTACTAAGACTATAAAATTATGGTAGCACATGATTTTATTTGCGATGATAAAGATAAGAGACTCATTTATAACCTGGTATTCAGTGAAAAGACTTGTCAGATTATTACTCTGCCTGCACCTTCTTTGTTTAACATTTATTCAGGCACATACATCATCCTGCCCAATGACATCTATGCATATTGGGAGCGAACACGATCCCCAGAGCCAGAGCTAGAGCCATCTCCTGATCCATATGAGGAGTCTATTTATCAGTGGGATCCGCAAGAGCTCGCTAACCAGTGGCACCCCGAGGATCCTCCTCGGTACACTGGAGAGGACCACTTTGATCCATGGGCATAGACCAACTTAGGCCAAAATTCTAAGCTTGGGGGAGTACGTATTTCTCACCAACATTACATTCATGTTCACACACTCATGCTAGTTGTCGGTGCTCACACTTTTTCATTGTTATATCCATGCTACTTTATTTTATTTTCTTAGCTTCTTCTTGTGTGTTTAAAAAACCTTAAGAAAAACCAAAAAAAATAGTTGTAGCTTTTAGCTAGTCTACTTTCCATGCCCATAGTACTAACAATTAAAAGAAAACCCAAAAAGATTTCCCGTTCTTCTTTTGCTTGTTGGGAGCTTTCCCGTGTAAATAGTTTCTTTTATTTTCTTTGGGGGTCGAGAGGATAAGACCATAATGAAAATGTTGAGTGGCTCTTATATGCATTATTGTTGATTTAACAAAGAGCCCATGTTACCTTGCCTTCTCTTGTGTATTAAATGCTTGCAGATTCCAGCTTAGTCCAATGCACGTGCACTATTATTATTATCCACGCCGTTCGATCGTGCAAGTGAAAGGCAATAATGACGATATATGATGGACTGATTGAGATGAGAGAAGCTGGTATGAACTCGACCTATCTTGTTTTTATAAATATGATTAGTTCATCATTTCTGATTCAGCCTATCATGAATGAAACATGTTTGCAATGACAATTAGAGATTATAGTTGCTCATACCATGCTTAATTTGCTAGGAGTTTATAATGGTTTACCTTGCGTGCCAACATGCTATTAAAATGGTTGTGATGTGGTATGATAGGGTGGTATCCTCCTTTGAACGATTCGAGTGGCTTGACATGGCACATGTTCACGCATGTAGTTGAAACAAAATCAACATAGCCTCCACGATATTTATGTTCATGGTGAATTATATCCTACTCATGCTTGCACTCAGTGTTGATTAATTTTAATGCATGTTCATGACTGTTGTCGCTCTCTAGTTGGTCGCTTCCCAGTCTCTTTCTAGCCTTCACTTTACTAAGCGGGAATACTGCTTGTGCATCCACTCCAATAAACCCCAAAGTTATTCCATATGAGTCCACCATACCTTCCTATATGCGGTATCTACCTGCCGTTCCAAATAAATTTGTATGTGCCAAACTCTAAACCTTCAAATGAAATTCTGTTTTGTATGCTCGAATAGCTCATGTATCAACTAGGGTTGTCTGTATCTTCCATGCCAGGTGGGTTATTCTCACGAGGAGTGGACTCTGCTCCTCACTCACGAGAAAATGGCTGGTCACCGGGATGCCCAGTCCCATGCTTAAACCAAATCAAAAGAATTGCAAAAAAACTCCCCCAAGATTGTTATTAGTTGGAGGCACCCGTTGTTTCGGGCAAGCCATGGATTGATGCTTGTTGGTGGTGGGGGATTATAAAATTTACCATTCTGTTTGGGAACCGCCTATAATGTGTGTAGCATGGAAGATATCGAGATCTCTCGGTTGTTATGTTGACAATGAAAGTATGCCACTCAAAATATTATTTATCTCTGTTTCAAAACTCGAGCTCTGACACCTCTACAAATCCGTGCTTCCCTCTACGAACGGCCTATCTATTTACTTTTATGTTGGGTCATCACCCTCTTATTAAAAAGCACCAGTTGGAGAGCACCGCTGTCATTTGCATGCATTACTATTAGTTTACATTGAGTATGACTATGACTGGATCTCTTTTACCATGAATTACAATGTTTAGTCAGTCCTTGATCTTTAAAGGTGCTCCGCATTTATGTTTTGTGGTCTCAGAAAGGGCTAGCGAGATACCTTCTTGTTATATCATATCATGATTATTTTGAGAAAGTGTTGTCATCCGAGATTTATTATTATTGCTCGCTAATTGATTATGCTATTGACATGAGTAAACTTGATACCTAAGTGTTATTGTGAATATGGTTAGTCATAATCTTTGCTGAAAACTTGAATGTTGGCTTTACATATTTACAACAACAATAGCAAACAGAGTTTGTAAAAGTTTTTCCTTATCACTTTTAGTTTATCAACTGAATTGCTTGAGGACAAGCAAAGGTTTAAGCTTGGGGTAGTTGATACGTCTCCGTTGTATCTACTTTTCCAAACACTTTTGCCCTTGTTTTGGACTCTAACTTGCATGATTTGAATGGAACTAACCCGGAATGACGTTGTTTTCACCAGAATTTCCATGGTGTTAATTTTGTGCAGAAATAGAAGTTCTCGGAATGACCTGAAACTTCACGGAGAATACTTTTGGAATATGTAAAAAATACTGGTGAAAGAATCAAGACCAGGGTGTCCACACCCTATCCACAAGGGTGGAGGGGGCGCCCCCTGTCTCGTGCGCCCCCTGAGGCTCCATCGACCTCAACTCCAACTCTATATATTCACGTCCGGGGAGAAAAAATCAGAGAGAAGGATTCATCGTGTTTTACGATACGGAGCCACCGCCAAGCCCTAATCTCTCTCGGGAGGGCTGATCTGGAGTCTGTTCGAGGCTCCGGAGAGGGGAATCTGTCGCCATCGTCATCATCAACCTTCCGCCACCACCAATTTCATGATGCTCACCGCCGTGCGTGAGTAATTCCATCATAGGCTTGCTGGACGGTGATGGGTTGGATAAGATTTATCATGTAATCGAGTTAGTTTTGTTAGGGTTTGATCCCTAGTATCCATTATGTTCTAAAATTGATGTTGCTATGACTTTGCTATGCTTAATGCTTGTCACTAGGGCCCGAGTGCCATGAATTCAGATCTGAACCTATTATGTTTCCATGAATATATGTGAGTTCTTGAGCCTATCTTGCAAGTCAATAGTAACCTACTATGCGTTATGATCCTGTAATCCCGAAGTGAAAATAATCGTGATCGCTCCCAGTGATGACCGTAGTTTGAGGAGTTCATGTATTCACTAAGTGTTAATGCTTTGGTCCTGTACTCTATTAAAAGGAGGCCTTAATATCCCTTAGTTTCCAATAGGACCCCGCTGCCACGGGAGGGTAGGACAAAAGAAGTCATGCAAGTTCTTTTCCATAAGCATGTATGACTATATTCAGAATACATGCCTACACTACATTGATGAACTGGAGCTAGTTCTGTGTCACCCTATGTTATAACTGTTGCACGAGGAATCACATCTGGCATAATTATCCATCACTGGTCCAATGCCTACGAGCTTTTCACATATTGATCTTTACTTAGTTACTTTCCATTGCCACTGTTACAATTACTACAAAATTGCTACTGTTACTTTTGCCACTGTTACCGTTACTTCCATATTACTTTGCTACTAAATACTTTGCTGCAGATATTAAGTTTTCCAGTTGTGGTTGAATTGACAACTCAACTGCTAATAATTGAGAATATTCTTTGGCTCCCCTTTTCTCGAATCAATAAATTTGGGTTGAATATTCTACCCTCGAAAACTGTTGCGATCCCCTATACTTGTGGGTTATCAACACGTGTTGGGCCTCCAAGCGCAGAGTTTTGTAGGACAGTAGCAATTTTCCCTCAAGTGGGTGACCTAAGGTTTATCAATCCGTGGGAGGCATAGGATGAAGATAGTCTCTCTCAAACAACCCTGGAACCAAATACAAGAAATCTCTTGTGTCCCCAACACACCCAATACAATGGCAAATTGTATAGGTGCACATGTTCGGCGAAGAGATGGTGATAAAAGTGTAATATGGATGGTAGAAATATATTTTATAATCTGAATAAATAAAAACAGCAAGGTAGCAAATCGTAAACGGGCACGAAAGCGGTATTGCAATGCTTAAAAATGAGGCCCAGGGTCCGTACTTTCACTAGTGCAATCTCTCAACAATTCTAACATAGTTGGATCATATGATTATCCCTCAAAGTGCAATAAAGAGTCACTCCCGAGTTCCTATTAGCGAATAACAAAAGATAGAAATTGTTTGTAGGGTACGAAACCATCTCAAAGCAATTTTTTCCGTTTGGTCTATCCTAGAGTTCATACTAAAATAACGCAAGGTATTCTTTCCGATCGATCTAATCAAGAGTTCATTCTAAAATAGCTTAGTTTGGATGTAGAAATTCAAGGGCTTGGCATTGTATTGGCTCCAATGCCAAATACTCAAGACGTTGATATTGAGCTTCAATGTGAATATTAGTGTTTGGATGTTTATGTATTTCGTACTTGGAATCCAAGAGGACCAACAATGCCAAATCTTGTTTGGATGGTCAAGTATTGTATTGCAATTTCCACATCTGTGCCTAGACAGAGGGTTGATGAAGTCATGTAGCTCGCAGACGAAGGCGAGCATAGAGATAAGCGGGAGCACCAGCGCAACCTTCGCACCGAATATAGGCTTCCATGTGTGGCCCGCGCCGGCGCCGACTACTGACATCTCTGCCGCATTCGCGCTAGATCGGCCCCCACTCCGCCTATGCCCCCGCGCTCCTCGCCGCCAGCGTGGGAGCCAGCCGTTGCCTCCATGTGACGAGCAGCACGCCTTCGGCCCCTAGTCCTCCAACGTCGAGCACTACTGCATCGGCGGCAGGAGCGGGGCCGCGGCGCGCATCCCCGATTCCCCATCCAAGACGTTGCCCTCAGCCTCAATTTGGCGGAGAAGCTGTCGGCCTGGGATTCGCTTCGCGCCGCCGTCCATAGGAGAGAATGTGGAGGAGTGCGGGAGACACACTGCCATGTGTCGCCGTCGAGGATCTGCTTCTGTTTACTCCTGCTAGCGAAGGGTTACGTGAGGCGAGCGAATACGGAGGAAAACGGAGGGGTTCAGCTCTGAATTGAGGATTGGGTCACGTGAGTGTTATCGCTGGCCGAGAGATATTCAGCTTGAATGCCACGCCCGGATGTCGTGACCAAATCCTAATTTTGGGGCTCAATATATACATCCAAACGGACTGCAAAGCAAATTGATATTCATAATACTCAATCCACACAAAGAACTACAAAGAGATTCCAAATTTTCTATCGGAGTAAAGATATTAAAAATGTGCATCAACCCCTATGCATAGATTACCCCAATGTCAACTCGGGAATCCGCCCGTTGAGTACCATAACATACATCAAGTGAATAAATATGATACCCCATTGTCACCTCAAGTATTCATACCGCAATACATACATCATGTGTTCTCATATCTGAATATTCAATCCGACAAGACAAAACTTGAAAGGGTAAATATTCAATTCATCACCACAAGAGTATAGAGGGGATAAACATCATATCATCCATCTATATTAACAAAGCCCATGATATAGATCACGAGAGAGAGAGATTAAACACATAGCTACTGGTACAAACCCTCAGCCCTGAGGGTGGACTACTGATACGTCCATTTTGCATCATGTTTTCTTATTGTTATTTATAATGTTTTTATCCATAATAATGCTTTTTGGAGTAATTCAAGTGCCTTTTCTCTTATAATTTGCAAGGTATACACCAAGAGGGAGAATTCGGCAGCTGGGAATCTGGGCCTAGAAAAGCTACATCAGGCCACCTATTCTGCACAACTCCAAACAAGCTGAAACTTCACAGAGATTTTTATGGAATATTTAAGAAATATTGGAGCCAATAACTACCAGAGGGGGCCACCAGGTGGGCACAACCCACCTGGGCGCGCCAGGCAGCCCAGGCGCGCCCTGGTGGGTTGTAGCCTCCTCAGCGCACCTCCGGCGCCCATCTTCTGGTATATAAGTCATTTTTACCTAGAAAATTAAGGAGAAGACTTTCAGGGCGGAGAGCCGCCGTCTCGAGGCAGAACTTGGGCAAGAGCACGTTTGCCCTTCGGTGGAGCGATTCTACCGGGGGAACTTCCCTCCCAGAGGGGGAAATCATTGTCATCATCATCACCAACAACTCTCCCATCTTGGGGAGGGAAATCTCCATCAACATCTTCACCAGCACCATCTCATCTCCAACCCTTGTTCATCTCTTGTATTCAGTCTTGTTACCGGAACTGTAGATGGGTGCTAGGGGGTGACTAGTAGTGTTGATTACATCTTGTAGTTGATTACTATATGGTTTATTTGGTGGAAGATTATATGTTCAGATCCATGATGCTATTTAATACTCCTATAATCATGAGAATGTTTATTATTTGTGAGTATTTACTTTTGTTCTTGAGGTCATGGGATAAATCATGTTGCAAGTAACCATGTAAATTTGATATGTGTTCGATATTTTGATGATATGTATGTTGTGATTCCCTTAGTGGTTTCATGTGAACATCGACTACGTGACACTTCACCATATTTGGGCCTAAGGGAATGCATTGTGGAGTAGTAAATAGATGGTGGGTTGCGAGAGTGACAGAAGCTTAAACCCCAGTTTATGCGCTATTCCGTAAGGGACCGATTGGACCCAAAAGTTTAAGGCTATGGTTAGAATTTATTCTTAATATTTTTATCGTAGTTGCGGATGCTTGCGGGAGGGTTAATCATAAGTAGGAGGTTTTTTCAAGTAAGAACAGCACCTAAGCACCGGTCTACCCACATATCAAATTATCAAAGTAGCGAACACGAATCAAACCAACATGATGAAAGTGACTATATGAAATTCCCGTGTACCCTCAGGAACACTTTGCTTATCATAAGAGACCGTTTTGGCCTGTCCTTTGCCTCAAAAGGATTGGGCTACCTTGCTGCATACTTATTTCTACAATCGTTACTTGTTCGTTACAAAATTATCTTGCTCTCAAACTACTCCGCTACTTACAATTTCAGCACTTGCAGACATTACCTTACTGAAAACTACTTGTCATTTCCTTCTGCTCCTCGTTGGGTTTGACACTCTTACTTATCAAAAAGAGCTAAAATTGATCCCCTATACATGTGGGTCATCAAGGCTATTTTCTGGTGCCGTTTTCGAGGAGTGAAGTGCCTTTGGTAAGTGGAATTTGGTAAGGAAACATTTATATAGTGTGCTGAAATTTATTGTCACTTGCTATTATGGAAAAGAATCCTTTGAGGGGTTTGTTCGGGGTATCTTCACCTAGTCCGGAACCACAATTAATTGCCCCTCAACCTACTGCACCTACTGAAAATATTGAATATGAAATTCCTTCAGGTATGATAGAACAACTGCTAGCTAATCCTTATGCAGGAGATGGAACCGAACATCCTGATATGCACTTGATATATGTAGAACAAATTTGTGGATTGTTCAAGCTTTCAGGTTTACCCGGAGATGAGGTGATGAAAAAGGTTTTCCCTTTATCTTTGAAGGGAAAAGCATTGGCATGGTATAGGCTATGCGATGATATTGGATCATGGAATTGGAATCGTTTAAAATTGGAGTTCCACCAAAAAAATTATCCTATGCATCTAGTTCATCGTGATCGGAATTATATATATAATTTTTGGCCTCATGAAGGAGAAAGTATCGCTCTAGCTTGGGGGAGGCTTAAGTCAATGTTATATTCATGCCCCAATCATGAGTTCTCAACAGAAATTATTATTCAGAGCTTTTATGCTCGGCTTTCTCATAATGATCAAACCATGCTGGACACTTCTCGTGCTGGTTCTTTTATGAAGAAAACTATTGAATTCCGGTGGGATATTTTGGAAAGAATTAAACGCAACTCTGAAGATTGGGAACTCGATGAAGGTAAAGAGTCAGGTATAAAGCTTAACTATGATTGTGTTAAATCTTTTATGGATACTGATGCTTTTCAAAAGTTTAGCACTAAATATGGACTTGACTCTGAGATAGTAGCCTCCTTTTGTGAATCATTTGCAACTCATGTTGAACTCCCTAAAGAGAAGTGGTTTAAATATCACCCACCTATTAAAGATGAAACTAAAAAACCAGTACCAGTTAAAGAAGAAACTATACTCTATAATGTTGATCCAGTTGTTCCTACTGCTTATATTGAGAAACCACCTTTTCCTGTAAGGATAAAGGAACTTGCTAAAGTTTCAACTGTGGTTAACAAAAGCTATGTTAGAACACCTAAACAAGATGAACAAATTAGGGTGGAACCTAATGTTTCTATGGTTAAAGACCTCTTAGAAGAAGATATAGATGGGCATGTTATTTACTTCTGTGCAGAAGCTGCTAGAATTGCTAAACCCGATAAAAGGGATAAACATAGACTTGTTGTTGGCATGCCTGTCATTTCGGTTAAAAGAGGAGATCACTGTTATCATGGTTTATGTGACATGGGTGCTAGTGTGAGTGCCATTCCTTACACTTTATATCAAGAAATTAAGAAAGACATAGCACCTGCAGAAATAGAGGACATAGATGTTACTATTAAACTTGCTAATAGGGACACCATATCACCTATTGGGATTATTAGATATGTTGAAGTCTTGTGTGGGAAAATAAAATACCATACTGATTTTTGAAATTGCGTTATATCGACTAGAGGGGGGGTGAATAGGCGATTGTTATGAATTCTTCACTGAGGAATTTGCCGGTGAGGAAATTCCTTAGCGAAGAACTACTTGCAGCGGAATAAGTACTCAGGAGTAAGCATAACAGAATACAGGCATGGTCATCATGATGAAATGAAGACAAGCACAGAGTACAGAAAGCGTAATCACAGGATAACACAAGATGAAGACAAACAGACTGAAGAAATTGAACTGAGGAAATTGAGAAAGCCTTCAGTCAAAGTCTTCAAACACAGATATGATGAAGCACTTAACACAGTAATGAGGAAATGAAAGAGTTGAGGAAATAGAACCAGTAAGGTTGGTGAAGACAATGATTTGGTAGACCAGTTCCAACTGCTGTCTTAGTTGTACATCTGGTTGGGGCGGATGAGTATTTAAACTCGAGGACACACAGTCCCGGACACCCAGTCCTAAGCACGCAGCTCAGGACACCAAGTCCTCACCGTATTCTCCTTGAACTAAGGTCACACAGACCTCGTCCAATCACTCGTGGTAAGTCTTCAGGCGACTTCCAAACCTTCGCAGACTCGGTCACTCGGCAATCCACAATTCCTCTTGGATGCTCTAGACCATGACGCCTAACCGTCTGGAAGAAGCACAGTCTTCAAAGGTAACAAGCGTCGGATCCACGCAGGATCAATCTCTTCAGTGATGCTCAATCACTTTGGGTTTGTAGGCGTTTGGGTTTGGGTTTTCCTCACTTGATGATTTTCACTCAAAGTCCTCGGAGGATGGGATGCTCTCAATTGACAAGTGTCAGTTTCTCTCGGAGCAGCCAACCAGCTAGTGGTTGTAGGGGGCGGCTATTTATAGCCTAGGGAGCAGCCCGACATGATAAGACATAAATGCCCTTCAATGATATGACTGTTAGGTAGATAAGATATTCTGGGACAGCTGGCGCGCATGTCAGGACCCCGATTCTAAGTCACACCGATCTAGCCTGTAACACCTCATATCACTTTGCGGCCTCACGCACGGTATTCCACGGTGTCGCCTTACCATGGCCCAGACCGTTTATGCCTTTTGGCTCACGATATGATAGTGTCGCTAGCATCCATATGACAGAGAACCCGGCTGACATGACTAGTCGTGAACCCAAAGTGGCACTAACTTATAGGGACAGCATACATGAATCAACATCGAGCATGTCGATTGACAGCTGCGTGCGAATCCGGCTGTAGCTTTGGGCTAACAGGACTCGGGAACCCGGCTGTAGCAGGTTAGGCAGGACTCGGATGTCACCGCGTGACATTTCCCCGAAGGAACAGACACATGAACGAAGTGAATCACATGCCGGCCAGTCAAGTGATCCGGAGCAGTAGTGCTGGGCTAGCAGGACTCCGGTGAACCGGGCTGTAGCGGACTACTATGGCTCATGGAAGCACAAGACTACATTTCCACATAAGATAGGCTACCAAGGATAAACAACTAGGTTGTCGGATCCCACACATACCAAGCATTTCAATCATACACACAATATGCTCGATATGTGTAAATACAACATGGCATCACAACATAACTCTACGACTCAAGTATTTATTCGTTAGGATCCAAGGAGCGAGATATTACAAACATGGGTCTCATGACCCAAAATTCAGAGCATACAAGTCAAAGCACACACGGAAGCTTAACATGTCTGAGTACAGACATCTACAAATGAAAAAGGCTGAGAAGCCTGACTATCTACCAGATCCTGCCGAGGGCACAAGATCGTAGCTGAGGTATCAAGCTAAACGTCGAAGTCCACACGGAACTACTAGCAAGACTGACATCTCTCTGCAAAACATAAAATAGTCAAACGTGAGTACAAATGTACCCAGCAAGACTTACATCAGAACTAGCTACATATGCATCGGTATCAATAAAGGGGTGGTGGAGTTTGACTGCAGCAAGCCAGCTTTGACTCGGTGGCTATCCTGAACTACGACTGCAAGTAACTCTTTTGAGGTGACGCACACGAGTCCACATATTCACCATATCAATACACCACTATGGATCCGCTCCCGTCTTCCTACGAGAACGCCATCCATAGCACCCACGCTTATCTTGCGCATTTTAGAGTATCCACTTTCACTTGTCTATAAACTGCACAGGCAACCCAGAAGTCCTTTACCGCGGACACGACTATTCGAATAGATCATATTAACCCTGCAGGGGTGTACTTCTTCACACACGCTCTCGCCACTTACCGCCATGTACACCTCGTGTAAATCGGCAACCTTCAAGCGGAAGCCTGGCGAGGGAGTCGGCCACGACCTGACTAACCACACAAGTCTCTCCCAGGTTTATCGCCTATTCGGGTTCCATCCGCAAGGAGATCCGGCCGGGGTGTCGCTCACGGCCCCAAACGATGTGTGCAGGGTTCCCAAGCCCACCTCGATGGGTGGATCTACGCTTGGTACACCGTGCCACGGTGCCTAATCTGTCCCAAGCCCACCTGTACCGGGTGCCACTTGGTAGACTACTAACACTACCTACAAACACCAGAAACTAGTTGCAACTCCTGGACAGGGATCAGGTTGATTAATAAGTCGAGAGGGGAACTTAAGCATTCCAATGCGTAGTAATGCTTGTTCATGGATCACAAACACGTAACTCAGTTCTCGAGGACGGCTGCAATGAGACAACCCACCATGTACTCCTACATGGCCTCTCACCGCTACCTTTACCAAATCGTGTTCACACACTTAGCTCTCACACAGCTGGACATGTTCACCACATTCCAATTTATCCCCGATGAATCAGACCTGACTCAACTCTAAGCAGTAGCAGGCATGACAACAAGCATGAATGAGTAGGCACATCAGGGCTCAAACAACTCCTACTCATGCTAGTGGGTTTCATCTATTTACTGTGGCAATGACAGGTCATGCAGAGGAAAAGGGTTCAACTACCGCAGCATGTAACAGTTGAACGTTGTTGTCCTAATGCAGTACAAGAGAGCAGGAGCGAGAGAGTGGGATTGTATCGCAATGAACAAGGGGTTTTTGCTTGCCTGGCACTTCTGAAGATAGTATAGTTCTTCATCGGTGTCATCGAACTCATCGCCGGAAGCACGTCTATCAAGAGGGGTCAAACACCGACAAACAAGGAAGAACACAATCAATGCAATGCACAATATGATGCATGATCATGACATGGCAGTAAGCTGTGGTTTGCGATAATGCAACTAGCAACAAGTTAAATGGAGTTGGTTTGAATCTAAGATTCAAATTCAAACTCCATATAAGACATTTCAAGTGCCATTAATTCAAATTGTTGTATACAGTAGCTTTAAGTTGTTCAAACATGCATGATAATGCCATAAACAGATTCTTTGGATTTTTCTGATCATTTTTCATATATAATTTATTTTAGTTGGAGTTACGGTTGATTTTATATGATTTTTACAAGTTTTAAACATTTTCTGGAATTTCCTGAATTAGATTTAATACAGAAATTCCTTTACTGTGTCAGCAATGTGTAAGCATGACGTTAGCAGGTCAGCTGTGGCTGACCAGGTCAAACCTGACCAGTGGGACCCACTGGTCAGTGACCCAGTGTCGGTAAGTGACACAGACAGGTGGGACCGGTCAACGGCCACGTCAGCAAGGTCAACGCCGACGCGTGGGGCCACTGTGATTAATTTAAACTAAAAAGGAGTTAAGTTGTGGTTAATTAGGGGCATGGGGCCCATTTGTAAGTGACTAGTGGTGGGTGATTAGCCGGGTCATTAGTGCTAATCCGGGTTTAGCCGGAGTTAGGCCACCGGCGAGGCCAGACGGGGCGGCGAGTGTCGGAAACGCTGCTCCAGGCACGGTTCGATGCGTGGGTGGGTGCTACGGGAAGCTGACGGTGCGGCGCGTCCAGCGGTGGCCTTAGCCGCAGCTGGGGTGGCTGGAAACGGCGGCGGCGACCTCAACGGCGGCGGCCGGAGCTCACGCGCCGATGAAAACGACGACACGGTGCACGGGAGGATCAACGGGTAGTTCCTACGCGTGCTACAAGCGCTCACGAAGACGTTGGGCATATGCACGGGACCATTTGGTCTCCGGAGCCTCATCGACGACGAGCTTGTGCGGCGGCGTGCTTCAGACGTCATGGAAACGGCGGCTACAGCGAGCGATAGGCCACGGGAATAGGGGGAAATGATGGCGGGGCTCACTGTGCGTCGGATGGAGGGCTCAGCGGCTCGGGGGAGGCATCAGAGTCGATGGAGCGATGGTGGCGATCTCCGGCCTCCGGGCTTGAAGATGAGGGTGGTGACAGTGCTCCAGGGGCTCCCGGCGTCGGGCGGCTCGGCGGAGGGCTTCAGCACGAGGAGGCGGAGCTCCTGCGCGTGTCGGAGAGGCGAGGGGGAGGGGGTGGCTACTGCAATGGTGGCCGGTGGCGACGGTGGCGCTCGGTCGTGAGAGAGAGAGAGCGAGGGAGAGGAGAGGAGAGGACCGGGGAAGGGTGAGAGGGTCCGGGGGCGCGTGGCGACGTGCGGGGCATCCAGGGCGACGGAGGGGAGGACAGGCAGGCAGGAGGCCGTGGCGCGGCTGCAGCATGCCGGCCACGCAGCTGCTTTGGGCGAGGGGAAGGCAGCAGGCGCCGGTGGGCTGGGCTCTTCATTGGGCTGGCCACTTGGGCGCCAGTGGCTGCAGTGTAAGACAGTAGGTTTTTCCATTTCTTTTCCTTTTCTATTTTTCTGACATTTGTTTTGATTTAGTAATATTACTAAATCATTTTATTTACTTATGCCAATTTTTATAGGAGCTAGTTATATTATTCCAAAGCTCCTTA
The DNA here is from genome assembly GCA_021605205.1 of Aegilops longissima. Taxonomy (NCBI): domain Eukaryota; kingdom Viridiplantae; phylum Streptophyta; class Magnoliopsida; order Poales; family Poaceae; genus Aegilops; species Aegilops longissima. The sequence continues at coordinate 221,726,676 of CM038681.1, forward strand.
ATAAATGGCATAATTTTTGGACATATATTATATATATGACATATATATATCCAATGCAAATAATTATGCATTAATTCCAAATGCCCAAAATAAATACTTATGACCTCCTGAAAATATTGGTTTGATTTTTATCTCTGACCAATATTTTCAGAGAGCAACATGAACATTTTCTTGGACCTTTTTGGAGCAATTTTTATCTGGGTCATTTCCAGAAATGATTCTGAGGGTTTCACAAATCCTCATTTCATAATTAAATGGAATTTAAACATGATGCACACATGACTAGCTAGTCTAGGTCATACCAGAACTAGGGATGAGACAGCGCAGCACAGCAACGGTCGGAAATTTGAGGTTCAAATTCCTCAGGGCTATCATGTTCCTCACGTGTAGGCAATCCAAGATCTGGCGAATTCCTAACTCCTCGGTCGAACAAATTCCTCAATTGAATGGAAGAACTTCGTCTCATCCATCAAGAAATTGACTGAAGCTGTATGAGATTTCCAATGGCTTCACTCGAAGGGATTGGTAGGTGTAGGATTTTGAGTTGAGCATCACATGGAAATTTTTCCTTAGTATTTCCTCGACCCCCTTTAACAGTACAGTGTTTCCTATGACTCAAGAAAGAGAAAACGAAATTACGAAAACAAAAGTCTTCACGCTTCATGTTCCTCGAATGAATACCAAGTCTTCAAGGTCACATCAATTTCTTCACTTTCAAAGTCTTCAGAAAGTCTTCAGAATACCAAGTCTTCAGTCGAAGAAGTTCATTTTTAGGGGTCGACTTTCTCTATAAATATCAAACTCCTCATAGACTTATAGACCTGTGTACACTCATAAACGCATTAGACCCTTAACCTATAAGCCTTCAATACACCAAAATCACTAAGGGGCACTAGATGCACTTACAATCTCCCCCTTTTTGGTGATTGATGACAATATAGGTTAAGTTTTCAACGGGGATAAACATATGAAGTGTAAATACTGATATTGAGGAATTTGATTGCAAGATATAGAAGAACTCCCCCTGAAGATGTGCATAGTGAGGAATTTGCTTTTGAGGCAATGCACACCTGAAGAGTTGAATCATGGAGATCTCCCCCTATATCTTGTAATTCATACACGCATTTGACATATGATATGAAGAATTTGAAATGCATTATGAAATATGGTGACTGATGTAATTCAGCATGCGTGTATTAACATATAACGAGGAATAAGCATGCAGAGGAACACATCAAAAGTATCAGAGCACCATCGGGTTTAAGATTACAACTCGATCCAATAAAGTTTCAGAAGAGCGAGAGTTGTAACTTAGCAAAAAACGCCCATATAATAGACCTGCTTGAAGACTAACTCAAATTTGTCCCCCTTTGTCATCGAATGACCAAAAGGATCGAAAATGAGGACTAACGCCCCTGAAAAATATCAAGTTGATGGAGGAGCGCCAGCGTTGTCGGGGTCGTTTGTTGAAGTAGGGCCTGCCGCAGTGTCGTCCAAGTCTTCATTTTCATCAGTGTCGCGAGATGAAGAATAAGAGCTGGCCACCAAGGAAGGAACCTTGACCTTCTTGTATTTCTTCGGTGGAGGTGCAGACCAGTCAAAGTCTTCCTTGAGACCCATTTTCTTCAGATCTTCTTCGCTGTAGACATGATACAAAACAGCCCAGGTACGGGTGAAGGTTTCATGGAGGTAGTACTGATTTTTCTTCACCGCGTTATGTGTTGAGGTCATGTTGTGAAGAATTGAACCAAACTGACGCTTAACCCATTTATGATTGTGATCAACCTTCTGATGAAGACTGAGGAGTAACTCACGATCAGTCATCACCCTGGGTGCTGTGGCTTGAGGATTTTGCTTGGCAGAGTTGTTGGCGGCAGAGTCATGTGTGGCAGAGTCAGGTTCTTCAGCACTAGTGGCTGGAATTTCTTCATGCACAGTCGATGTGGGGTGAGTTTCTTCAGAGCCCATTTGAACGGTTGGTGCAGGGGACTGAGGTATTTGTTGTAGTGGGGTGAAGAGTGGAGAATTGGGGTGCTGACTTTCCCAAAAGTCATCATTCATCACCGGAGTAGTACTCCCAATATCCACGTCTTCATCTTCAATTTCTTCAATGCCGCCTCTTGACTATGAACCGAGGCATTGGCGAGAAACAAGCGGTGGTGAAGGATCGCATCCACTTCAATTTCTTCATCAATCTGCTCGACGAAGCGGCAGAATGATTTTCTTCATCAAATCCGCTAGGGATCACATATTTTTCACCAAAAGGAACAATGTCCTTTGATGGCATGGCTGAGATTGGAACAGCATCAATGGGGTTTTCAAACGAGCTGGTCATAGGCTTCATTTTCTTCGGAGTCAAGAATCAAGCGATTGATGCTTTCCTTTTCTTCACTGCAGCTCGCTCTGCAGCCTTGGTCTTCTTCACATCTGATGCAGATGGAAGGATAGGAGTTGGTGTAGGCGCAGGAGGAGCTGAGGAATCTGATTGAATTTCTCAGCGCAATCGATCTGATTGCCTCGACTTCTTCATTTTCTTCAGCGCACCACTAGTGGATGCCCCGCAATTTCTTCGGCGGCTGGTATGGAGTCATCAACCTGGAACTAACATTTTCTTGACCTTTGAAAGTCATCGCCGGTCTTGGCATGTTCTTCAGTAGGCTGAGCAGAGGCTACAACCTGAGGAACTTCTTGTCGCGATGGAGCTGCAACATTGGTGAACTTCTCAGCCAGTTTAACAAACCTGACTTTGGCTCCTTGCCAATCAGCATAATAAGCATCGAAGTCATCACTGAGGGCTTTGATTTCAGACTGGATCTTTGTAAACTCATCAGTCGTCAAAGAGATAACGTTTTTCCTCAGGAATTTCTCTTTCCTATACTGAGCCTTCTTGATCTGCCTGGCCTTCTCATATTTCCATTTTTCTTTAGATATGAAATGGGTCAGCATGTGACTTTGGCCAGGAGTCAAATTGAAATCAGGCATAGGAGTGTTTGGATCCTTGTGCTAGAGATCAATGTAATCGAGGATCAACTTCGGATCCAATAGCAGTGGCACATGTGTGCCTTTGGCTCTAGCGGCCCTTTCTTGTCTGTCTCTGATGATTTCTGCAAGTTCATCATCATCAGCTTCATCGTCAGATGGCACTTGGAAGGCAACCTGTTTCTTCTTAGGACTTGGCCGAGGACCTCGTCCAGCCGTTGCCTTTGTCTTCAGCAGAGTGGGGCCTGATGAAGAATTTGGTGCAGCTGAGGAACTCGCTGAGGCACCAGAGGCAATAGAGATGCCTGCAATCCTTTGGCACATGGCCAGATGCACAGATGCTGAGGACTTTGGAGGAGCAGGAGCAGCATGAGGAATTGGCTGTGACGGCTTTGAAGATTCTGGCCGTGAGGGCATTGCTGAGGAACTTGGCCGTGAGGGCACTGTTGGTGATGCACTTAGCTTGTGCGCGGGCTTCTTCGCCATTGATTTTCTAGGCTTGACAGAGGCCTCAGTGGCAGCAGCAGCATAGTCTTTATTGAATTTCCTCACTGCTTCTTTGGCTTGTCTAGCCAACTTGGCTTGGCGCTTGGCCCATTCTTCAGGAAAATCCTCACCACGCTTGATGCTGGTGGGGTCAGCTTCTTGGCCAGGTGCCAATGGAGCTCTTGGGCATGGAGGATTAAGTGCAAATTTCTTCATGTACTTTGGAGTAACATACCTGTACTCCCTCCATTCTCTTGCCCATCTCCTTTCAATCCTCTGTATGTGCACCTTGCGCTGATTTTTGTTCTCCTTTCCGAACTTGGCCTCATCAGGTGTGCAATAGTCTTTGTAAATGTCCTCAGGGATCTCAAAAGCAGTCATGACCTCAGGCTTCTTTCCTCCTTTCTGCGGTTTCTTACCATCTGCCATATTCTTCAGATGAGGAATTTAAACAATCGAATTCTCTGAAGAAGTATGCAACTTTTCTTCGAGGAACGCTGCAAATGAGTTAAGTTGATGAGAACCTAGTGATTCAGCAGCGGACATGAGTACCTGTGAACAGAGTATAGTTGCGAGGAATTTGGAGAGGTCATGTGCGTTCTCAGAAGGTTTTTCAAAAAGAACAAGTTTGAGGAATTTGACCAGATGAGTTTTGAAGAATTTCACTAAGCGTCTTTGTCTTAGGTTCCAGAGTTGTATAGACCGAAGATCCACACAATTGAGGAATCTTGAAGAAAAATGATGCTTAGAGAAATGAATCAAGAATAGATGACTAGTGAGGTGTTTCGTGTGTGAGGATTTGAAGAATAAAACACCTTTGAAGATTTTGTAGAGAAAATTTGAATCAAAGAGGGCAGTAAAAGTAACTTTTAATTACCCTGGACGAAGAACACGACGAACTGAGAAGTGTAGATTTGAAGCTCGTCAGTTTAGATCTTCCACGCCCTAACTCGGCGGAGGAAGACAGCTATGGCGATGGCGGAGTGAAGATTTCCGCGGCCGGTGCGAGTACGATGGCGATGAGGTCGAGGCAGTGAACTCTTCCTCACCGGCGACGATGGAGTAGCGGCGGCGCTAGGGTTTGAGAAGCTCGAGCGGGAGAGAGAGGTCGAGCGGAGTAAAGGAAGTGAGGAAGGGGCAAGGGGGTATTTATAGTCGCAGTGAAAACTGTTCGCCCTAATTTAGGACGAACGTGCCCGTGACCCTTCTCATTCGCGTGACATGTGTCACCCACGTACTGAAAAGTGGAGATCGTGTTAGATCGTGGGTGAATAGATAAGTCTATCGTGGGATGCGGAACGGTTTGAGCGACAAAACCGAAAATTTGAATAAGATTAGTTTTAAAGTTCCGTTGACAAATTTCTTCAGCTGACAAGGACACAGTGAAGATTTTGAACGAGTTTCAAATAGAATGCACATGAAGAATTTGTGAATAGATTGGGTTGAGTATAGCATAGAGGGGGAAGGGTCCGATCACATTCACTTAGCAGAAAACGCAACTTGAAGAAATAGCCATAAGTGAATGTTGTAGAGGACATAAACCCATATATATATAGCCAATGAAGAAAACGACGGAAGCAGTGAAGATTTTGCAAAGTTGAAGAATTTGAAAACTCAAGAATTTCAAAAGCGAGGAAAACTCAAATTGAAGATTTTCAACTTTTGTGGTGGCGTGACCCACCGTATAAGAATGATGATTTCAGACACCGCGTGCAATTGTCGTAGGGTTCTGAGAATCAAATTCTTCATTAATTCCTTCACACTTAGAGTGTTGTTCTTCATTGATTGAAGAAAAACGTTTCTTCATGTGTTGCACATCTAAGTCATTAATTTTGCATAAGTGTTAGGATGAGTGTCCTATTCAAAGAACATTCGAAGACTCTAAGATATTTATCTCACACCGCAACTTGCTAAATCTCTTCTCATCCAAGGGCTTTGTGAAGATATCGGCTAGCTGTTCTTCAGTCTTCACGTGCTTGATGGAGATGTCGCCCTTCAACACATGATCATGAAGAAAATGATGACGAATCTGAATGTGCTTTGTCTTCGAGTGCTGAACTGGGTTGTGAGCAATCTTGATGGCACTCTCATTGTCACGGTAGAGAGGCACATTCTTCACGTTGATGCCATAATCCTTGAGAGTTTGCTTCATCCACAGCAATTGAGCACAGCAAGAACCAGCAGCAATGTACTCAGCTTCCGATGAAGCGGTGATACGCGATTCTGCTTTCTTCGAGGACCAACAGACCAAAAATCGTCCGAGGAAATGACAAGTACCAGATGTTGACTTGCGGTCCACACGATCACCAAAGACAACAGAGTCGAATATCCAATGAGATCAAAAGCGAGCCCTTGGGGTACCATAATCCTAGTGTTGGTGTGTGAGCTAGATATCAAGAATATGATTCACAGCCTTATGGTGTGATTCCTTCGGTGTAGCTTGAAATCGGGCACACATGCAAACAGTAAGCATTATATATGGCCTAGATGCACATAAGTACAATAAAGAACCAGTCATGGAGCGGTATACCTTGTGATCGAAGTCAATACCATTTTCATCAGTGCATAGATGGCCATTTGTGGGCATAGGAATTTTGACGCCTTTGCAATCTTGCATGCCGAATTTCCTCAGAACATCCTTGAGGTATTTCTCCTGAGATATGAATATGCCATTGCGCTGTTGGCGAATTTGAAGACCTAAGAAGAATTTCAACTCTCCCTTCATAGACATTTGATATTCTTCACTCATCATATAGGCAAATTCATCACTATAATGTTGGTCAGTACATCCAAAGATTATATCATCAACATATATTTGGCACACAAATAGTTCACCATCATAAGATTTAGTAAAGAGAGTAGGGTCGAGTGAACCGGGTGTGAAGCCATTCTTCATGAGGAATTCCTTCGAAGTGTCATACCACGCCCGAGGAGCCTGCTGTCAGGATTCTTTGGATCTTCAAAACCTGGGGGTTGAGCAACATATACTTCTTCCTCAAGCTTACTGATATGTCTCCAACGTATCTATAATTTTTAATTGCTCCATGCTATATTATCTACTGTTTTAGGCAATATTGGGCTTTATTTTCCACTTTTATATTATTTTTGGGACTAACCTATTAACCGGAGGCCCAGCCCAGATTTGTTGTTTTATGCCTATTTCAGTGTTTCGAGGAAAAGGAATATCAAAGGAGTCAAAACGGAACGAAATCAACTGGAGAAGTTATTTTTGGAAGGAAAGCCACCCGGTGGACTTGGAGTGCACGTCAGGAGATACGGGAGGTGCTCACGAGGGTGGGGGGCGCGCCCACCCCCCTAGGGCGCGCCCCCTGCCTCGTGGGCCCCCCGTAGCTCCACCGACGTACCCCCTTCAGCCATAAATACCTACGTATCGTAAAACTTCCAGAACAGAAGATAGATCGGGAGTTCCTCCGCCGCAAGCCTCTGTACCACCAAAAACCTCTCGGGAGCCCGTTCCGGCACCCTGCCGGAGGGGGAACCCATCACCGGTGGCCATCTTCATCATCCCGGAGCTATCCATGACGAGGAGGGAGTAGTTCACCCTCAGGGCTGAGGGTATGTACCGGTAGCTATGTGTTTGATCTCTCTCTCTCGTGTTCTCTCTCGTGCCCCCTCTATGGCACGATCTTGATGTATCCCGAGCTTTGCTATTGTAGTTGAATCTTATGTTTCTTCTCCCCCTCTACTCTCTTGTGATGAATTGAGTTTCCCCTTTTGAAGTTATCTTATCGGATTGAGTCTTTTATGAGAACACTTGATGTATGTCTTGCCGTGTTTATCTGTGGTGACAATGGGATATCACGTGCCACTTGATGTATGTTTTGGTGACCAACTTGCGGGTTCCGCCCATGAACCTATGCATAGGGGCTGGCACACGTTCTTGACTCTCCGGTAGAAACTTTGGGGCACTCTTTGAAGTACTTTGTGTTGGTTGGATGAATCAAAGATTGTGTGATGCATATCGTATAATCATGCCCACGGATACTTGAGGTGACATTGGAGTATCTAGGTGACATTAGGGTTTTGGTTGATTTGTATCTTAAGGTGTTATTCTAGTACGAACTCTAGGGCTGTTTGTGACACTTATAGTAATAGCCCAATGGATTGATTGGAAAGAATAACTTTGAGGTGGTTTCGTACCCTACCATAATCTCTTCGTTTGTTTTCCGCTATTAGTGACTTTGGAGTGACTCTTTGTTGCATGTTGAGGGATAGTTATGTGATCCAATTATGTTATTATTGTTGAGAGAACGTGCACTAGTGAAAGTATGAACCCTAGGCCTTGTTTCAACACATTGCAATACCGTTTACGCTCACTTTTACCATTAGTTACCTTGCTGTTTTTATATTTTCAGATTACAAAAACTTATATCTACCATCCATATTGCACTTGTATCACCATCTCTTCGACGGACTAGTGCACCTATACAATTTACCATTGTATTGGGTGTGTTGGGGACACAAGAGACTCTTTGTTATTTGGTTGCAGGGTTGCTTGAGAGAGACCATCTTCATCCTATGCCTCCTACGGATTGATAAACCTTAGGTCATCCACTTGAGGGAAATTTGCTACTGTCCTACAAACCTGTGCACTTGCAGGCCCAACAACGTCTACAAGAAGAAGGTTGCGTAGTAGACATCAAGCTCTTTTCTGGCACCGTTGCCGGGGAGGCTAGGTAAGTGAAGGTATATCTTTAGATCTTGCAATCGAATCTTTTTGTTTCTTGTTTTAGCACTAGTTAGTCTATAAAAGAAAATTACAAAAAAAAAGGAATTGAGTTTGTCTCATACGCTTCACCTTTTTAATATCTTTCGTGACAATGATGGAAAGGAAAATTGTGCCAAAGTGTTAGAAGAAGAATGCATTAAAATGTTTGGCACTAGATCTTTGTACGATGAGCATGATTACAATGTCGTTAGTATGAATTCCTTGAATATCCATGATGCTAATGATATGCAAAGCCACAAGCTTGGGGAAGCCATGTTTGATGAATATGATATATTTTGTCCCCCAAGCTTTGATGAGCAAATTTATTATGATGAAAGCATGCCTCCTATTTATGATGATTATTGTGATGACACGTATGCTTTAAAGAATAGTGATAACCATGAAACTTGTCATCTTGATCTTAATTTTCAATCACATGATAGTTATTTCGTCGAGTTTGCTCCCACTATTCCGAATGAGAAGAATTTTGCTTATGTGGAGAGTAATAAATTTTCTATGCTAGTATATCATGAAAAGAATGCTTTAGGTGCTGGTTATATTGTTGAATTCATTCATGATGCTACTGAAAATTATTATGATGGAGGAACATATGCTTGTAGGAATTGCAATAATATCAAGTTTCCTCTCTATGTGCTTAAAGTTTTGAAGTTATGCTTGTTTTACCTTCCTATGCAAGTTGATTATTGTTCCCATAAGTTGTTTGCTCACAAAATCCCTATGCATAGGAAGTGGGTTAGACTTAAATGTGCTAGTCATATTCTTCATGATGCTCTCTTTATGTTACAATTCTTATCTTTTATGTGAGCATCATTGAAATCATCATGCTAGCTAGGGGCGTTAAACGATAGCGCTTGTTGGGAGGCAACCCAATTTTATTTTAGTTTCTTGTTTTTTGGTTCTGTTCAGGAATAAATAATACATCTATCTTATGTTTAGATGTGGTTTTGTGTTTTAATTAGTGTTGGTGCCAAGTAGAACCTTTGGGAAGACTTGGGTGAAGTCTTTATGATCATCCTGTAAAAAACAGAAACTTTAGCGCTCACGAGAATAGCTAGAACTTTTTACTGGAGAGCGATATTTAGTTAATTCTTTTTGCAAATGATTACTAGACAAATTCCTAAGGTCCACCAGTTTATTTTAGAATTTTTGGAGTTCCAGAAGTTTGCGTTAGTTACAGATTACTACAGACTGTTCTGTTTTTGACAAATTCTGTTTTTCGTGTGTTGTTTGCTTATTTTGATGACTCTATGGCTAGTAAAATAGTTTATAAACCATAGATAAGTTGGAATACAGTAGTTTTAACACCAATATAAATAAATAATGAGTTCATTACAGTACCTTGAAGTGGTGTTTTGTTTTCTTTCGCTAACGTAGCTCACGAGTTTTCTGTTAAGTTTTGTGTTGTGAAGTTTTCAAGTTTTGGGTAAAGATTCGATGGACTATGGAATAAGGAGTGGCTAGAGCCTAAGCTTGGGGATTCCCAAGGCACCCCAAGGTAATATTCAAGGATAACCAAGATCCTAAGCTTGGGGATGCCCCGGAAGGCATCCCCTCTTTCGTCTTCGTTCATCGGTAACTTTACTTGGAGCTATATTTTTATTCACCACATGATATGTGTTTTGCTTGGAGCGTCCTTTTCTTTTGTTAGTATTTGCTTGCTGTTATTTATAATAATGTTTTTCATCTTTAGTTTCAATAAAAAAGTCAAGGATAGCCTTTGCCATGCTTATCTTGCTACTATAAAAAAGTTTACCGATGTTGAAAAAATTCCCTAGAAAAGTCAGAGAGCGGTATAATGTTGAATATTTTTGCATATTGAGCTCTGATAAATTTATTACAGTGGTAATTTTAGTTCATAATTTTTGGAGTTAGGGAAGTATTGATACTCTTGCATTCTTCACAGACTATACTGTTTTGGCAGATTGCTGTTATGTTTGCATATGTTTGCTTGTTTAATGATTCAATTTAAGGATAGGAGTATTAAATATGCATAGGCTTTTAGTATTCAATGTTGAATAATAATCTTAGTGATTTGTTACAGTAGAAAATGATAAGGTTTTGCATTGGTTTATACTAACCTATCTCAAGAGTTCTTGTTGAGTTTGTTGTGAATGAAGCTTTTGATAAATAGAGAAACCATGATATGAGAGGAATTAAGGAGACACAAAAGCTCAAGCTTGGGGATGCCCAAGTCACCCCAAGATAATATTTCAAGAAGTCTCAAGCATCTAATCTTGGGGATGCCCCCGTTGGCATCCCACCTTTCTTCTTCAACAACTATCGGTTAGTATCGGTTGAACCTAAGTTTTTGCTTCTTCACTTGAGTTGTGCTATCCTTGCAATGTAGTTTTATTTAGCTTTGCTTGATGTTTGAATAAAGTACCAAGATCTGAAATTATTAAATGGGAGAGTCTTCACATAGTTGCATAATTATTCGACTACTCATTGATCTTCACTTATATCTTTCGGAGTAGTTTGTCATTTGCTCTAGTACTTCACTTATATCTTTTAGAGCATGGTGGTAGTTTTATTTTGAAGAAATATATGAACTCTCATGTTTCACTTAGATTATTTTGAGAGTCTTAAATAGCATGGTAATTTGCTTAAATAATCATAATATGCTAGGTATTCAAAAATAGTAAAAACTTTCTTATGAGTGTGTTGAATACTAAGAAAAGTTTGATGCTTGATAATTGTTTTGAGATATGGAGGTGATAATATCAAAGTCGTGCTAGTTGAGTAGTTGTGAATTTGAGAAATGCTTGTGTTGAAGTTTGCAAATCCCATAGCATGCACGTATGGTTAAAGTTGTGTAACAAATTTGAAACATGAAGTGTACCTGGCTTGTGCATCCTTATGAGTGGCGGTCGGGGACGAGCGATGGTCTTTTCCTACCAATCTATCCCCCTAGGAGCATGCGCGTAGTACTTGATTTTTGATGACTTATAAATTTTTGCAATAAGTATATGAGTTCTTTTGACTAATGTTGAGTCCATGGATTATACGCACTTTTACCTTTCCGCCTTTTCTAGCCTCTTCGGTACCGTGCATTGCCCTTTCTCACCTTGAGAGTTGGTGCAAACTTCGCCGGTGCATCCAAACCCCATGATATGGTACGCTCTATCACACATAAACCTCCGTATATCTTCCTCAAAACAGCCACCATACCTACCTATTATGGCATTTCCATAGCCATTCCGAGATATATTGCCATGCAACTTTCCACCGTTCCGTTCATCATCATCATGACATACTTTACTTTTGTCATATTGCCATTGCATGATCATGTAGTTGACATTGTATTTGTGGCAAAGCCACCATGCATTATTTTTCATACATGTCACTCTTGATTCATTGCACCGTCCCGGTACACCGCCGGAGGCATTCATATAGAGTCATATCTTGTTCTAGTTTCGAGTTGTAATCCTTATGTTGTAATCAATAGAAGTGTGATGATCATCATTATTAGAGAATTGCTCAAAAAAAAGAGAGCAAGGCCAAAAATAAAAAAAAGAAAGGCCCAAAAAAGGGCAATGTTACTATCTCTTTTTCCACACTTGTGCTTCAAAGTAGCACCATGTTTTTCATATAGTGAGTCTCATAAGTTGTCTTTTTCATACTAGTGGGAATTTTTCATTATAAAACTTGGCTTTTATATTCCTACGATGGGCTTCCTCAAATGCCCTAGGTCTTTGTGATCAAGCAAGTTGGATGCACACCCACTTGTTTTCTTTTGTTGAGCATTCACAGCTCTAGTGCATCCGTTGCATGGCAATCCCTACTCCTCATGTTGACATCAATTGATGGGCATCTCCATAGCCCGTTGATTATCCTCGTCAATGTGAGACTTTCTACTTTTTTGTCTTCTCCACACAATCCCCATCATCATATTCTATTCCACCCATAGTGCTATATCCATGGCTCACGCTCATGTATTGCATGAAGGTTGAAAAAGTTTGAGATTATTTAAGTATGAAACAATTGCTTGGCTTGTCATCGGGGGTATAGAAGTTGGGAACATCTTTGTGTGATGAAAATAAAGCATAGCCTAACTATATGATTTTGTAGGGATGAACTTTCTTTTGCCATGTTATTTTGAGAAGGCATTATTGCTTTGCTAGTATGCTTGAAGTATTATTATTTTTATGTCAATATGAACTTTTATTTTGTATTCATTCGGATCTGAATATTCATATCACAATTGAGAAGATTTAAATTGAAATTATGCCAAGTAGCACTCCGCATCAAAAATTATCTTTTTTATCATTTACCTACTCGAGGACGAGCAGGAATTAAGCTTGGGGATGCTTGATACGTCTCCTACGTATCTATAATTTTTGATTGCTCCATGCTATATTATCTACTATTTTAGGCAATATTGGGCTTTACTTTCCACTTTTATATTATTTTTGGGACTAACCTATTAACCGGAGGCCCAGCCCAGATTTGCTGTTTTATGCCTATTTTAGTGTTTCGAAGAAAAGGAATATCAAACGGAGTCAAAACGGAACGAAATCAACTGGAGAAGTTATTTTTGGAAGGAAAGCCACCCGATGGACTTGGAGTGCACGTCAGGAGATACGGGAGGTGCTCACGAGGGTGGGGGGCGCGCCCACCCCCCTAGGGCGCGCCCCCTGCCTCGTGGGGCCTCCGTAGCTCCACCGACGCACTTCTGCACCCATATATACCTACGTATCGTAAAACTTCCAGAACAGAAGATAGATCGGGAGATCCGTCGCCGCAAGCCTCTGTAGCCACCAAAAACATCTCGGGAGCCCATTCCGGCACCCTGCCGGAGGGGGAACCCATCACCGGTGGCCATCTTCATCATCCCATCGCTATCCATGACGAGGAGGGAGTAGTTCACCCTCGGGGCTGAGGGTATGTACTGTTGGAAATATGCCCTAGAGGCAATAATAAAAGTATTATTATTATATTTCCTTGTTCATGATAATTGTCTTTTATTCATGCTATAATTGTATTATCCGGAAATCGTAATACGCGTGTGAATACATAGACCACAATATGTCCCTAGTGAGCCTCTAGTTGACTAGCTCGTTGATCAACAGATAGTCATGGTTTCCTGACTATGGACATTGGATGTCATTGATAACGGGATCACATCATTAGGAGAATGATGTGATGGACAAGACCCAATCCTAAGCATAGCACAAGATCGTGTAGTTCGTTTTGCTAGAGCTTTTCCAATGTCAAGTATCTTTTCCTTAGACCATGAGATCGTGTAGCTCCGGATACCGTAGGAGTGCTTTGGGTGTACCAAACGTCACAACGAATCGGGTGACTATAAAGGTACACTCAGGTATCTCCGAAAGTGTCATTGGGTTGACACGGATCGAGATCGGGATTTGTCACTCCAGACACGGAGAGGTATCACTGGGCCCACTCGGTAGTGCATCATCATAATGAGCTCAAAGTGACCAAGTGTCCGGTCACGGGATCATGCATTCTGATGCGAGTAAAGTGACTTGCCGGCAACGAGATTGAACGAGGTATTGGGATCGACGATCGAATCTCGGGCAAGTAAAATACCGATTGACACAGGAATAGTATACGGGTTGATTGAATCCTCGACATCGTGGTTCATCCGATGATATCATCGAGGAGCATGTGGGAGCCAACATGGGTATCCAGATCCGCTGTTGGTTATTGCCCGAGCCATCTCGGTCATGTTCGCATCTCTCCCGAACCCGTAGGGTCTGCACATAAGGTTCGGTGACGCTTAGGGTTGTATGAATATGAGTATGCAGCAAACCGAATGTTGTTCGAGTCCGGATGAGATCCCGGACGTCACGAGGAGTTCGGAATGGTCCGCAGTAAAGATTTATATATAGGAAGTCTTATTTTGGTCGCGGAAAAGTTTCGTGTTATCGGTATTGTACCGGAGTGCCGAAAGGGGTCCGGGGTCCACCGGGGTCCACCTGCCCGGGGGCCACATGGGCTGTAGGCGGCGCCTTGGCCCATATGGGCCAAGGGCACCAGCCCCAAGAGGCCCATGCGCCAAGATATAAGAAAAAGGGAGAGTCCTAAAGGGAAGGCACCTCCGAGGTGCCTTGGGAGGATGGACTCCTCCCCCTCTTGGCCGCACCCTTCCTTGGAGGAAGGGGCAGGCTGTGCCCTCCCCTCTCTTGCACCTATATAAAGGGAGGGAGGGAGGGTGGACGCACCCATAAGCCCTGGCGCCTCCCTCCTCCCTGCAACACCTCCTCCTCCTCCCGTAGTTGCTTAGCGAAGCCCTGCCGGAGTTCTGCTGCATCCACCACCACACCGTTGTGCTGCAGGATCATCATCAACCTCTCCTTTCCCCTTGCTGGATCAAGAAGGAGGAGACGTCATCCGCTCCGTACGTGTGTTGAACGCGGAGGTGCTGTCCGTTCAGCACTAGGTCATCGGTGATCTGAATCACGGCGAGTACGACTCCATCATCCCCGTTCCATTGAACGCTTCCGCACGCGATCTACAAGTGGTATGTAGATGCAATCACTCTCCCATGACTCGTTGCTAGATGAACTCATAGATGGATCTTGGTGAAACCGTAGGAAAAATTTTAATTTTCTGCAACGTACCCCAACATGTACCAGTAGCTATGTGTTTGATCTCTCTCTCTCTCTCTCTCATGTTCTCTCTCGTGTTCCCTCTATGGCACGATCTTGATGTATCCCGAGCTTTGCTATTGTAGTTGGATCTTATGTTTCTTCTCCCCCTTTACTCTCTTGTGATGAATTGAGTTTCCCCTTTTGAAGTTATCTTATCGGATTGAGTCTTTTATGAGAACACTTGATGTATGTCTTGTCGTGTTTATCTGTGGTGACAATGGGATATCACGTGCCAGTTGATGTATGTTTTGGTGACCAACTTGCGGGTTCCGCCCATGAACCTATGCATAGGGTTGGCACACGTTCTTGACTCTCCGGTAGAAACTTTGGGGCACTCTTTGAAGTACTTTGTGTTGGTTGGATGAATCTGAGATTGTGTGATGCATATCGTATAATCATGCCCACGGATACTTGAGGTGACATTGGAGTATCTAGGTGACATTAGGGTTTTGGTTGATTTGTATCTTAAGGTGTTATTCTAGTACGAACTCTAGAGCTATTTGTGACACTTATAGGAATAGCCCAACGGATTGATTGGAAAGAATAACTTTGAGGGGGTGTCGTACCCTACCATAATCTCTTCGTTTGTTTTCCGCTATTAGTGACTTTGGAGTGACTCTTTGTTGCATGTTGAGGGATAGTTATGTGATCCAATTATGTTATTATTGTTGAGAGAACTTGCACTGGTGAAAGTATGAACCCTAGGCCTTGTTTCAACGCATTGCAATACCGTTTATGCTCACTTTTACCATTAGTTACCTTGCTGTTTTTATATTTTCAGATTACAAAAACTTATATCTACCATCCATATTGCACTTGTATCACCATCTCTTCGCCGAACTAGTGCATCTATACAATTTACCATTGTATTGGGTGTGTTGGGGACACAAAAGACTCTTTGTTATTTGGTTGCAGGGTTGCTTGAGAGAGACCATCTTCATCCTACGCCTCCTACGGATTGATAAACCTTAGGTCATCCACTTGAGGGAAATTTGCTACTGTCCTACAAACCTGTGCACTTGCAGGCCCAACAACATCTACAAGAAGAAGGTTGCGTAGTAGACATCAGTTACCATTGAGGAATGCACTTTTCACATCCATTTGATATAAAGTGATATCAAGATGGTTAGCATAAGCAAGTAATATGCGAATAGCCTCAAGTCTAGCAACAGGTGCAAAAGTTCCATTGAAATCAATTCCTTCAACCTGTGTGTAGCCTTGAGCTACAAGTCATGTCTTATTCCTCACCACAAGGCCAATTTCATCTTGCTTGTTGCGGTAGATCCACTTTGTGCCAATGATATTATGCTTGCGAGGATCTGGATGTTTGACCAGTTCCCAGACGTTGTTGAGCTCGAACTGATGTAATTCTTCTTGCATGGCCTGAATCCACTCAGGCTCGAGAAATGCTTCCTCTACCTTAGTGGGCTCTGTGATAGAGACAAAAGCATAATGCCCTCAAAAGTTAGATAAATGTGAAGCTTTTGAGCATGTGAGAGGACCTGGTGCTTCAATGTCATCGATGATCTTTTCAACTTGCACTTCTTTTGCAACGCGAGGATGAGCTGGTTGTCGTCGAGGAATTTGATCAGCATTTTCTTCAGCACCATTTTCTTCAGCATTTTCTTCAGGTGCATTAGCTGGACGTTCTTCACGTTCTGGAATGAATTCTTCAGCAGATTCTTCAGTAGGAATGACATCCTAAGTCGCCTTGAACTTGATAGAATCCTCAGGTGCTGGTTCATCTATCACAGAAGGTAGGTGCTCTCTTTGCGAGCCATTAGTTTCATTGAACCGCACATCTACAGTTTCAACAATCTTGTGAAGAACATTGTTGAAGACTCTGTAGGTGTCTTGAGTCCTTTCCGTAACCAAGCATAAAACCTTCATGTGCTTTCGTGCAAATTTAGCATTGTGATGAGGATCTCTAATCCAACATTTAGCAATCAAGACTTTGAAATAACTCACATTGGGTTTCTTGTCGTGAGGAGTTCATAGGCAGTCTTCTTGAAGAATTTGTGAAGATATACCCTATTGATGATGTGGCACGCAGTGTAAATTGCCTCAATCCAGAAGTGACGAGGCGTCTTGTACTCATCAAGCATAGTGCGAGCCATCTCAACAAGAGTTCTGTTCTTGCGCTCCACGACGCCATTTTTTGAGGAGTATAAGGAGCAGATAACTCATGAGTAATACCAAGTTCATCAAGATAGTCATCAAGACCAGAATTCTTGAACTCAGTTCCATTGTCACTCCTGATGTGCTTGATCTTCACACCAAAGTTGGTTGAAGCCCTCGAGGAAAATCGTTTGAAGACTTCCTGCACTTCATGTTTGTAAGTAACAATGTGTACCCATGTGTAACGAGAGTAATCATCAACAATAACAAAGCCATATAGAGATGCATCATTAGTGACTGCTGAGTAATGATTAGGACCAAAGAGGTCCATGTGAAGCAATTCGAATGGTCGAGTAGTGGTCATGGTAGTCTTCGCTGGATGCTTGGCCTTGGTCATTTCTCCAGCTTCACAAGCTCCACACAAGTGATCCTTGAGGAATTTGACATTCTCAATGCCAATGACATGCTTCTTCTTCGCAAGCGTGTGCAAATTCCTCATGCCTGCGTGACCAAGTCGTCGATGCCATAGCCAGCCTTCTGAAGCTTTTGCAAGTAGGCACACGGCTGGTTGCGGTCCTGTAGAGAAATCACCAATATACAAATCTCCTCTCCTAAAGCCTTCGAAGACTTTGGAATTGTCAGCTTCCATAACCACAACACAACGATACTTGCCAAAGACAACAACCATACCAAGATCACAAAGCATTGAGACGGACATAAGGTTGTATCCTAAGGACTCGACAAGCATGACTTTGTCCATGTGTCGATCCTTTGTGATCGCAACCTTACCTAGACCCAATACCTGACTTTTGCCTTTGTCAGCGAAGATGATATGCTTCAGATGCGATGGTGATAA
This sequence comes from Aegilops longissima, assembly GCA_021605205.1. NCBI lineage: Eukaryota > Viridiplantae > Streptophyta > Magnoliopsida > Poales > Poaceae > Aegilops > Aegilops longissima. The sequence continues at coordinate 221,744,479 of CM038681.1, forward strand.
GGGAGCATCCATCAATAGATTCTTGTCACCAGTCATGTGATTTGTACATCCACTATCGAGGACCCACTCAGTGGCTTTGGGTTGATCATCCTTGGCACCTTTTGCCATGAAACAATAGGTGGGAGCGTAGTCATCATTGTCTTCATCAGCCTTGTTGGTGAGGTCATTTTCTTCAGAGTTGAAGATAGACTTGCTGACGAATGCAGTAGCGAGAGCCAGGCTCGCCACACCGGACTCGGACTCCTCAGATGCCTCCTCTTCCTCATGTTCCTCAGATTCAACCTCAGAGTCCATTTCCTTGCCAATGAATGCCCGAGCCTTCTTGGAGCTTCTCTTCTTGTGAGATGAAGACTTCAAGGATTTTGATGATGAAGATTTTGATGATTTCTTCTTCTTCTTAGCGTCATCAGAACTGTAATCCTTGTATTTCTTCTTCTTTAATTCCTTTTCCCACTGAGGACAATCTTGAATATAGTGACCAGGTTTCTTGCATTTGTGGCATAGCCTTCTCTTGTAGTCACTAGATGAGGAATCACTGCTCCTTGAGGATTTTCCAAAGCGACCATGTCTTGAGAACTTCTGGAACTTCTTCACGAGCAGTGCTAGCTCCTGGCTCAATTCTTCAGGACCACCAAGGCTGCTACCAGAATCTTCACATTCAGATTCGAGATAATCGCCTTGGCCTTCGTGGCACGTGATCTGCCATAGCTCGAACCATAGAGATCTCTCTTTTCAAAGAAGATGGAACTCACGAGTATTTAGCCTCTCGAGGATATCAGGGATCAAGTGACTTGTAATCAGCACGTTCTTGTATCATCAATGCCGAGTATCAAATGAGGAATCAAGCGATCTCAATAATTTCTTCACCACCTCATGGTCGGTGATGTCGATGGCACCAAGCGCTTGAAGCTCATTTGAGATGTCGATGAGGCGATCGAAGGTTTGTTGAACATTTTCATTGTCGAGTCTTTTGAAGCGGTTGAAGAGATTGCGAAGAACATCGACTCGAGAGTCACGCTGAGTTGAGACTCCTTCATTCACTTTGGACAGCCTATCCCAGATAAGCTTAACAGTTTCCAAAGCACTCACTCTTCCATACTGCCCTTTGCTTAGATGGCCACATATGATATTCTTCGCTTGAGAATCGAGTTTCTTGAATCTCTTCACATCGGTGGCGTTCAGTGAGGGTGAGACAGAGGGAACACCATTTTCCACAACATACCAGAGATCGTTATCAATTGCCTCAAGATGCATTCGCATCTTATTCTTCCAGTAGGGGTAGTCTGTCCCATCGAAGGTAGGACAGCCAGCAGAGACCTTGATCATATCTACGGTTGACATAACTAAAACTTCAGGCGGTTAAACCAAAATCACACAGAACAAGGGAGTACCTCGCTCTGATACCAATTGAAAGTGCGTTATATCGACTAGAGGGGGGGTGAATAGGCGATTTTTATGAATTCTTCACTGAGGAATTTGCCGGTGAGGAAATTCCTTAGCGAAGAACTACTTGCAGCAGAATAAGTACTCAGAAGTAAGCATAATAGAATACAGGCATGGTCATCATGATGAAATGAAGACAAGCACAGAGTACGTAAAGGTAATCACAGGATAACACAAGATGAAGACAAACAGATCAAGAAATTGGCGAGGAAATTGAGAAAGTCTTCAGTCAAAGTCTTCAAACACAGATATGATGAAGCACTTAACACATTAATGAGGAAATGAAAGAGTTGAGGAAATAGAACCAGTAAGGTTGGTGAAGACAATGATTTGGTAGACCAGTTCCAACCATTGCCTCGCTTGTACATCTGGTTGAGCGGCTGAGTATTTAAACTCGAGGACACACAGTCCGGACACCCGATCCCGAGCACGCAGCTCAGACACCAAGTCCTCACCAGATTATCCTTGAACTAAGGTCACATGGACCTCGTCCAATCACTCGTGGTAAGTCTTCAGGCGACTTCCAAACCTTCACAGACTCGGTCACTCGGCAATCCGCAATTCCTCTTGGATGCTCTAGACCATGACACCTAACCGTCTGGAAGAAGCACAGTCTTCAAAGGTAACAAGCGTCGAATCCACGTAGGATCAATCTCTTCAGTGATGCTCAATCACTTTGGGTTTGTAGGTTTTTGGGTTTGGGTTTTCCTCACTTAATGATTTTCACTCAAAGTCCTCGGAGGATGGGATGCTCTCAATTGACAAGTGTCAGTTTCTCTCGGAGCAGCCAACCAGCTAGTGGTTGTAGGGCGGCTATTTATAGCCTAGGAGCAGCCCGACATGATAAGACATAAATGCCTTTCAATGATATGACCGTTAGGTAGATAAGATATTTTGGGACAGTGGCGCAGAAGACAAGAACGGTCGGAAATTTGAGGTTCAAATTCCTCGGGGCTATCATGTTCCTCATCTGTAGGCAATCCGACTGGCGAATTCCTAACTCCTCGGTCATAACAAATTCCTCAAGGACTGTAAGAACTTCGTCTCACATCAAGAAATTGACTGAACTGTATGAGATTTCCAATGGCTTCATTCGAAGGGATTGGTAGGTGTAGGATTTTGAGTTGAGCATCACATGGAAATTTTTCCTTAGTATTTCCTCGACCCCCTTTAATAGTATGGTGTTTCCTATGACTCAAGAAAGAGAAAACGAATTACGAAAACAAAAGTCTTCATGCTTCATGTTCCTCGAATGAATACCAAGTCTTCAAGGTCACACCAATTTCTTCACTTTCAAAGTCTTCAGAAAGTATTCAGAATACCAAAGTCTTCAGTCGAAGAACTTCATTTTTAGGGGTCGACATTCTCTGTAAATATCAAACTCCTCATAGACTTATAGACCTGTGTAGACTCATAAACGCATTAGATCCTTAACCTATAAGTCTTCAATACACCAAAATCACTAAGGGGCACTAGATGCACTTACAATATTCTTGTTCTTGGTTCCCCACAAGATGACTTCTGTCCCATTATTTTTGGTAGACCTTTCTTGAACACAGTTAATGCTAAGATAGATTGTAAGAAACAAACTGTCGGTGTTAGTTTTGGTGATGAGTCTCATGAGTTTTATTTTTCCAAGTTTAGTAGAAATCATCATGAAAAATAATTGCCAAGTAAGGATGAATTAATTGGTCTTGCTTCTATTGTTGTGCCACCTACTGATCCTTTAGAACAGTACTTGCTAGACCATGAAAATGATTTACATATGCATGAATGAAATAAAATGAAATAGATAAGATTTTCTATGAACAACGTCCTATACTTAAACACAATTTGCCTATTGAAACTCTGGGAGGTCCTCCTCCACCTAAAGGTGATCCTGTGTTTGAATTAGAACAATTGCCAGACACTTTGAAATATGCTTATCTTGATAAAAAAATGCATCGTGTTATTATCAGTGCTAACCTTTCAGAACATGAAGAAGAAAGATTATTGAAAGTTCTAAGGAAGCACCGAGCTGCTATTGGATATATTCTTGATGATTTAAAGGGCATTAGTCCCACTCTATGTCAGCACAAAATTAATATGGAACATGATGCTAAACCAGTTGTTGATCACCAACGTCAGTTAAATACGAAGATGAAAGAGGTTGTAAGAACGGAAATATTAAAACTTCTAGAAGCAGGTATAATCTATCCTATAGCTGATAGTAGATGGGTAAGTCATGTTCATTGTGTCCCTAAGAAAGGAGGTATAAATGTTGTTCCTAATGATAAGAATGAACTTATTCCACAAAGAATTGTTACAGGCTATAGAATGGTAATTGATTTCAGAAAGTTAAACAAAGCTACTAGAAAAGATCATTACTCTTTGCCTTTTATTGATCAAATGCTTGAAATATTATCTAAGCACACACACTTTTGATTCCTTGATGGATATTCTGGCTTTTCACAAATACATGTTTCTCAATCTGATCAAGAAAAGACCACTTTTACTTGTCCTTTTGGAACCTATGCCTATAGATGTATGCCTTTTGGTTTATGTAATGCACCTGCTACCTTTCAAAGATGTATGACTGCTATATTCTCTGACTTTTGTGAAACTATTGTTGAGGTTTTCATGGATGACTTTTCTGTTTATGGGAAGTCTTTTGATGATTGTTTAAGCAATCTTGATCGAGTTTTGCAGAGATGTGAACAAACAAATCTTGTCTTGAATTGGGAGAAGTGCCACTTTTGGTTAATGAAGGCACTGTCTTGGGTCATAAAATTTCTGAAAGAGGTATTGAAGTGGACCAAGCTAAGGTTGATGCAATTGAGAAAATGCCATGCCATAAGGACATAAAAGGTATTTGTAGTTTCCTAGGTCATGCTGGTTTCTATAGGAGGTTTATTAAAGACTTTTCTAAAATTTCTAGGCCTCTCACTAATCTTTTGCAAAAGGATATTCCTTTTGTTTTCGATGATGATTGTTTAGAATCCTTTGAAACACTCAAGAAAGCTTTAATCTCTGCACCTATTGTTCAACCACCTGATTGAAACTTGCCTTTTGAAATTATGTGTGATGCTAGTGATTATGCTGTGGGTGTTGTTCTAGGACAAAGAGTTGATAAGAAATTGAATGTTATTCATTATGCTAGTAAAACTCTAGACAGTGCTCAAATAAATTATGCTACTACTGAAAAAGAATTCTTAGCAGTGGTGTTTGCTTGTGATAAGTTTAGAACCTTATATTGTTGACTCCAAAGTAACTGTTCACACAGACCATGCTGCTATTAAATATCTTATGGAAAAGATGTTGGGGAACGTAGTAATTTCAAAAAATTTTCCTACGATCACGCAAGACCATGGTGATGGCATAGCAACGAGAGGGGAGAGTGTCGTCCACGCACCCTCGTGAGACCGAAAGCGAAGCGTTATATCAACGCTGTTGATGTAGTCGACGCCTTCACGATCCGACCGATCCAAGCACCGTTACTCGGCACCTCCGAGTTCTTGGCACACGCTCAGCTCGATGACGATCCCGAGCTTCGATCCAGCAAAGCGTCGGGAAGGAGTTCCACAAGACGACGGCGTGGGACGATCTTGATGTTCTACCGTCGCGCAGGCTTCGCCTAAGCACCGCAACAATATGACCGAGGTGGAATATGGTGGAGGGGGCACCGACACGGCTAAGGAACGATCCGTAGATCAACTTGTGTGTTCTAGGGTGCCCCCTGCCCCCGTGATATAAAGGAGCAAGGGGAGGGCGGCCAGCCCTTGGGGCGCACCAGGAGGGGGGGAGTCCTCCTCCTAGTAGGAGTAGGACTCCCTTTCCTAGTCCTACTAGGAAGAGGGAAGGGGAAGGAAGAGAGGGAGAGGAGAGGGAAGGGGGCTGCGCCCCTCCTAGTCCAATTCGGACTCCATGGAGGGAGGCGCACCACCTCCTGGTGCAGCCTCTCTCTCCCTCTTGGCCCAATAAGGCCCATAACTTCCCGGGGTTCCGTAACCCTCCGGCACTCCGGTTTTCTCCGAAACTTCCGGAACCTTTCCGTGTCCGAATATAACCATCCAATATATCAATCTTTATGTCTCGACCATTTCGAGACTCCTCGTCATGTCCGTGATCACATCCGGGACTCGAACTCCTTCGTACATCAAAATACATAAACTCATAATAACCGTCATTGAAACTTTAAGCGTGCGGACCCTACGGTTCGAGAACTATGTAGACATGACCTAGAACTATTCTCGGTCAATAACCAATAGCGGAACCTGGATGCTCATATTGGTTCCTACATATTCTACGAAGATCTTTATCGGTCAAACCGCATAACAACATACGTTGTTCCTTTGTCATCGGTATGTTACTTTCCGAGATTCGATCGTCGGTATCCAATACCTAGTTTAATCTCGCTATCGGAAAGTCTCTTTACTCGTCCGTAATACATCATCTCACAACTAACTCTTTAGTTGTAATGCTTGCAAGGCTTATGTGATGTGTATTACCGAGAAGGCCTAGAGATACCTCTCCGACAATCGGAGTGACAAAACCTAATCTCAAATACGCCAACCCAACAAGTACCTTTGGAGACACCTGTAGTACTCCTTTATAATCACCCGATTCGTTGTGACGTTTGGTAGTACCCAAAGTGTTCCTCCGTAAACGGAGTTGCATAATCTCATAGTTACAGGAACATGTATGGGTCATGAAGAAAGCATTAACATACTAAACGATCAAGTGTTAAGCTAACGGAATGGGTCATGTCAATCAGATCATTCAACTAATGATGTGACCTTGTTAATCAAATAACAACTCCTTGTTCATGGTTAGGAAACATAACCATCTTTGATTAACAAGCTAGTCAAGTAGAGGCATACTAGTGACATACTGTTTGTCTATATATTCACACATGTATTATGTTTCGGTTAATACAATTCTAGCATGAATAATAAACATTTATCATGATATAAGGAAATAAATAACAACTTTATTATTGCCTCTAGGGCATATTTCCTTCAGTCTCCCACTTGCACTAGAGTCAATAATCTAGATTACAAAGTAATGATCTTTACACCCATGGAGTCTTGGTGCTGATCATGTTTTGCTCGTGGAAGAGGCTTAGTCAGCGGTCCGCAACATTCAGATCCGTATGTATTTTGCAAATCTCTATGTCTCCCACTTGGACTTGGTCCCGAATGGAATTGAAGCGTCTCTTGATGTGCTTGGTCCTCTTGTGAAATCTGGATTCCTTTGCCAAGGCAATTGCACCAAGATTGTCACGAAGATCTTCATCGGTCCCGATGCACTAGGTATGACACCTAGATCGGAAATGAACTCTTTCATCCAGACTCCTTCATTTGCTGCTTCGAAGCAGCTATGTACTCCGCTTCACATGTAGATCCCGCCACGACGCTTTGTTTAGAACTGCACCAACCGACAGCTCCACCGCTTAATAAAAACACGATCCGGTTTGCGATTTAGAATCGTCCGGATCGTGTCAAAGCTTGCATCGACGTAACCATTTACGACTAGCTCTTTGTCACCTCCATATACGAGAAACATATCCTTAGTCCTTTTCGTATTTCAGATGTTCTTGACCGCTGTCCGATGATCCACTCTGGATTACTTTGGTACCTTCCTGCCAAGCTTACAGCTAAGCTTACGTCAGTCCGGTACACAACATTGCATACATGATAGAGCCTATGGCTGAAGCATAGGAACATCTTTCATTTTCTCTATCTTCTGCTGTGGTCGGGCATTGAGTCCGACTCAATCTTACACCTTGTAACAGGTAAAAACCTTTCTTTGCCTGATCCATTTTGAACTTTTTCAAAACTTTATCAAGGTATGTGCTTTGTGAAAGTCCAATCAAGCGTCTTGATCTATCTCTATAGATCTTGATGCCCAATATGTAAGCAGCTTCACCGAGGTCTTTCATTGAAAAACTTTTATTCAAGTATCCTTTTATGCTATCCAGAAATTCTATATCATTTCCAATCAATAATATGTCGTCCACATATAATATTAGAAATGCTACTGAGCTCCCACTCACTTTCTTGTAAATACAAAGCTTCTCCAAAAGTCTGTACAAACCCATATGCTTTGATCACACTATCAAAGCGCTTATTCCAACTCCGAGAGGCTTGCACTGGACCATAAATTGATCGTTGGAGCTTGCACACTTTGTTAGCACCTTTTGGATCGACAAAACCTTCTGGTTGCATCATATACAACTCTTCTTCTAGAAATCCATTCAAGAATGCAGTTTTACATCCATTTGCCAAATTTCATAATCATAAAATGCGGCAATTGCTAACATGATTCGGACGGACTTAAGCATCGCCACGGGTGAGAAAGTCTCATCGTAGTCAACCCCTTGAACTTGTCGAAAACCTTTTGCAACAAGTCGAGCTTTGTAGACAGTTACATTACCATCATCGTCGGTCTTCTTCTTAAAAATCCATTTATTCTCAATAGCTTGCCGATCATCGGGCAAGTCTACCAAAGTCCATACTTTGTTCTCATACATGGATCCCATCTCAGATTTCATGGCTTCAAGCCATTTTGCGAATCTGGGCTCACCATCGCTTCTTCATAGTTCGTGAGGTTCATCATGATCTAGTAGCATGACTTCCGAATAGGATTACCGTACCACTCAGTGCGGATTTTGTTCTGTTGATCTACTAAGTTCAGTGATAACTTGATCTGAAGTTTCATGATCTTTATCATTATCTTCCTCACTAACGGTGTAGGTGTTACGTAAACTGATTTCGTGATTAACTACTTTCCAATAAGGGAGTTGGTACTATTACCTCATCAAGTTCCACTTTCCTCCCACTCACTTCTTTCGAGAGAAACTCCTTCTCTAGAAAGGATCCATTTTAGCAACGAATGTCTTGCCTTCGGATCTGTGATAGAAGGTGTACCCAATTGTCTCCTTTGGGTATCCTATGAAGACACATTTCTCGATTTGGGTTCAAGCTTATCAGGTTGAAGTTTCTTCACATAAGCATCGCAACCCCAAACTTTCGAAACGACAACTTTGGTTTCTTGCTAAACCATAGTTCATAAGGCGCCGTCTCAACGGATTTCGACGGTGTCCTATTTAACGTGAATGCGGCCGCCTCAAGAGCATAACCCCAAAATGATAGCGGTAAATCTGTAAGAGACATCATAGATCGCACCATATCCGAAGAAAGTGCGACACGACGTTCGGACACACCATTGCGTTGTGGTGTTCCGGTGGCGTGAGTTGCGAAACTATTCCGCTTTGTTTCAAATGTAGACCAAACTCGAACTCAAATATTCGCCTCCACGATCAGATCGTAGAAACTTTATTTTCTTATTACGATGATTTTCAACTTCACTCTGAAATTCTTTGAACTTTTCAAATGTTTCAGACTTATGTTTCATTAAGTAGATATACCCATATCTGCTCAAATCATCTGTGAAGGTGAGAAAATAACGATATCCGCCACGAGCTTCAACATTCATTGGACCACATACATCCGTATGTATGATTTCCAATAAATCTGTTGCTCTCTCCATAGTACCGAGAACGGAGTTTTAGTCATCTTGCCCATGAGGCACGGTTCATAAGTGCCAAGTGATTCATAATCAAGTGACTCCAAAAGTCCATCAGCATGGAGTTTCTTCATGCGTTTTACACCGATATGACCTAAACGGCAAGTGCCACAAATAAGTTGCACTATCATTATCAACTCTGCATCTTTTGGTTTCAACATTATGAATATGTGTATCACTACTATCGAGATTCATTAAAATAGACCACTCTTCAAGGGTGCATGACCATAAAAGATATTATTCATATAAATAGAACAACCATTATTCTCTCGATTTAAATGAATAACCGTCTCGCATCAAACAAGATCCAGATATAATGTTCATGCTCAACGCCGCACCAAATAACAATTATTCAGGTCTAAAACTAATCCCAAGGTAGATGTAGAGGTAGCGTGTCGATTGCGATCACATCGACTTTGGAACCGCTTTCCCACGCGCATCGTCACCTCGTCCTTTGCGGTGTTTCGCAATCCGTAGTTCTGTTCGAGTTGCAAATATTAGCAACAGAACCAGTATCAAATACCTGTGTACTCTGCGAGCTCTAGTAAGGTACACATCAATAACAAGTATATCACATATACCTTTGTTCACTTTGCCATCCTTCTTATCCGCCAAATACTTGGGGCAGTTCCGCTTCCAAAGGACTACCGCTGCTAAAGAGAAGCACTCGTTTCAGGCTTAGGTCCGACTTGGGTTTCTTCTCCGATCAACAACTTGTTTGCTGTTCTTCTTGAAGTTCCCTTCTTCTTCCCTTTGCCTTTCTTCTTGAAACTAGTGGTCTTATTGACCATCAACACTTGATGCTCCTTTTTGATTTCTACCTCCGCAGCTTTCAAAGCATTGCGAAGAGCTCGAGCATAGTCTTTACTAACCCTTGCATATTATAGTTCATCACGAAGCCTTTGTAGCTTGGTGGCGTGATTGAAGAATTTGTCAATGACACAATCAACCGGAAGATTAACTCCCAGTTGATTCAAGTGATTGTAATACCGGACATTTTGAGTATGTGCTCACCGATGTAACTATTCTCCTCCATCTTGCAGCTATAGAACTTATTGGAGACTTCATATCTCTCAATCCGGGCATTCTGTTGAAATATCAACTTCAACTCCTGGAACATCTCATATGCTCCATGACGCTCAAAACGTCGTTGAAGACCCGGTTCTAAGCCGTAAAGCATGGCACATGAACTATAGAGTAGTCATCAGCTCTGCTTTGCGGACGCTCACAACTTCGCTCAAGCATCTGCAGCAGAACTGTCACCCAGCGGTGCTTCCAGACGTAACTTTTACGTGCAGCAATGAGGATTATCCTCAAGTTACGGACCCAGTCCGTGTAATTGCTACCATCATCTTTCAACTTTGCTTTCTCAAGGAACGCATTAAAATTCAACGGAACAACAAAGACGAGCCATCTATCTACAAAGAAACATAGACAAGCAAAATACTATCAGTACTAAGTTCATGATAAATTTAAGTTCAATTAATCATATTACTAAAGAACTCCCACTTAGACAGACATCTCTAGTTATCTAAGTGATCACGTGATCCAAATCAACTAAACCATAACCGATCATCACGTGAGATGGAGTAGTTTTCAATGGTGAACATCTTATGTTGATCATATCTGCTATATGATTCACGCTCGACCTTTCGGTCTCGTGTTCCGAGGCCATATCTGTATATGCTAGGCTCGTCAAGTATAACCTGAGTATTCTGCGTGTGCAAAACTGGCTTGCACCCGTTGTAGATGGACGTAGAGCTTATCACACCCGATCATCACGTGGTGTCTCGGCACGATTTAACTTTGGCAACGGTGCATACTCGGGAGAACACTACTTGATAATTTTAGTGAGAGATCATCTTATAATGCTACCGTCAATCAAAGCAAGATAAGATGCATAAAGGATAAACATCACATGCAATCAATATAAGTGATATGATATGGCCATCATCATCTTGTGCTTGTGATCTCCATCTCCAAAGCACCGTTATGATCACCATCGCCACCGGCGCGACACCTTGATCTCCATCGTAGCATCGTTGTCGCCTCGCCAACTATTGCTTCTCGACTATCGCTACCGCTTAGTGATAAAGTAAAGCAATTACATGGCGTTGCATTTCATACAATAAAGCGACAACCATATGGCTCCTGCCATTGCCGATAACTCGGTTACAAAACATGATCATCTCATACAATAAAATATAGCATCACGCCTTGACCATATCACATCACAACATGCCCTGCAAAAACAAGTTAGACGTCCTCTACTTTGTTGTTGCAAGTTTTACGTGGCTGCTACGGGCTGAGCAAGAACCGTTCTTACCCCACGCATCAAAACCACAACGATATTTCGTCAAATAGACTCGTTTAACCTTCTCAAGGACCGGGCGAGCCACACTCAGTTCAACTAAAGTGAGAGAGACAGACACCCGCGGTCACCTTTAAGCAACGAGTGCTCACAGCGGTGAAACCAGTCTCGCGAAGCGTCACGCGTAATGTCGGTCCGGGCCGCTTCATCTCACAATACCGCTGAACCAAAGTATGACATGCTGGTAGGTAGTATGACTTGTATCGCCCACAACTCACTTGTGTTCTACTCGTGCATATGACATCAACGCATAAAACCAGGCTCGATACCTTTGTTGGGGAACGTAGTAATTTCAAAAATTTTCCTACGATCACGCAAGACCATGGTGATGGCATAGCAACGAGAGGGGAGAGTGTCGTCCACGCACTCGTGAGACCGAAAGCGAAGCGTTATATCAACGCTGTTGATGTAGTCGTGCGTCTTCACGATCCGACCGATCCAAGCACCGTTACTCCGCACCTCCGAGTTCTTGGCACACGCTCAGCTCGATGACGATCCCCGAGCTTCGATCCAGCAAAGCGTCGGGAAGGAGTTCCGTCAAGACGACGGCGTGGTGACGATCTTGATGTTCTACCGTCGCAGGCTTCGCTAAGCACCGCAACAATATGACCGAGGTGGAATATGGTGGAGGGGGCACCGCACACAGCTAAGGAACGATCCGTAGATCAACTTGTGTGTTCTAGGGTGCCCCCTGCCCCGTGATATAAAGGAGCAAGGGGAGGGCGGCCAGCCCTTGGGCGCACCAAGGGGGGGAGTCCTCCTCCTAGTAGGAGTAGGACTCCCTTTCCTAGTCCTACTAGGAAGAGGGAAGGGGAAGGAAAGAGAGGAGAGGGAGAGGAAAGGGGGCTGCGCCCCCTCCTAGTCCAATCGGACTCCCCATGGAGGGGGGCGCACCACCTCCTGGTGCAGCCCTCTCTCCCTCTTGGCCCAATAAGGCCCATAACTTCCCGGGGTTCCGTAACCCCTCCCGGCACTCCGTTTTCTCCGAAACTTCCGGAACCTTTCCGTGTCCGAATATAACCATCCAATATATCAATCTTTATGTCTCGACCATTTCGAGACTCCTCGTCATGTCCGTGATCACATCCGGGACTCGAACTCCTTGGTACATCAAAATACATAAACTCATAATAACCGTCATTGAAACTTTAAGCGTGCGGACCCTACGGTTCGAGAACTATGTAGACATGACCTAGAACTATTCTCGGTCAATAACCAATAGCGGAACCTGGATGCTCATATTGGTTCCTACATATTCTACGAAGATCTTTATCGGTCAAACCGCATAACAACATACGTTGTTCCCTTTGTCATCGGTATGTTACTTTCCCGAGATTCGATCGTCGGTATCCAATACCTAGTTTAATCTCGTTACCGGAAAGTCTCTTTACTCGTTCCGTAATACATCATCTCACAACTAACTCTTTAGTTGTAATGCTTGCAAGGCTTATGTGATGTGTATTACCGAGAAGGCCTAGAGATACCTCTCCGACAATCGGAGTGACAAAACCTAATCTCAAATACGCCAACCCAACAAGTACCTTTGGAGACACCTGTAGTACTCCTTTATAATCACCCGATTACGTTGTGACGCTTGGTAGTACCAAAGTGTTCCTCCGTAAACGGAGTTGCATAATCTCATAGTTACAGGAACATGTATGGGTCATGAAGAAAGCATTAACATACTAAACGATCAAGTGTTAAGCTAACGGAATGGGTCATGTCAATCAGATCATTCAACTAATGATGTGACCTTGTTAATCAAATAACAACTCCTTGTTCATGGTTAGGAAACATAACCATCTTTGATTAACAAGCTAGTCAAGTAGAGGCATACTAGTGACATACTGTTTGTCTATATATTCACACATGTATTATGTTTCCGGTTAATACAATTCTAGCATGAATAATAAACATTTATCATGATATAAGGAAATAAATAACAACTTTATTATTGCCTCTAGGGCATATTTCCTTCAAAAGAAAGATGCTAAACCTAGACTTATTCGTTCGGTTCTCCTGTTACAAGAATTTTATTTGCATATTATTGATAGAAAAGGAGCTGAGAACCCCGTAGCTGATAACTTGTCTAGGCTTGAAAATGTGCTTGATGACCCACTACCTATTGATGATAGTTTTCCTGATGAGAAGTTAGCTGCAATAAATGTTGCTAATAGTACTCCTTGGTATGCTGACTATGCTAATTACATTTTTATAAATATTTGCCACCTAGCTTTACATACCAACAAAAGAAAAAAATTCTTCCATGATTTAAGACATTACTTTTGGGATGACCCACATCTTTATAAGGAAGGAGTAGATGGTATTATTAGACGTTGTGTACCTGAGCATGAACAGGGACAAATCCTACGGAAATGTCACTCCGAACCGTATGGAGGGCATCATGCTGGAGATATAACTGCTCATAAGGTATTGCAATCTGGATTTTATTGGCCTACTCTCTTCAAGGATGCTCGTAAGTATGTCTCATCTTGTGATGAAAGCCAAAGAATAGGTAATATTGGTAAGCATCAAGAAATGCCTATGAATTATTCACTTTCTGTTGAACCATTTGATGTTTGGGGATTTGATTACATGGGACATTTTCCTTCCTCTAATGGGTATACACATATTTTGGTTGATGTTGATTATGTTACTAAATGGGTAGAAGCTATTCCAACCAGTAGTGCTGATCACAAGACCTCTATTAAAATGCTTAAGGAAGTTATTTTCCCAAGGTTTGGAGTCCCTAGATATTTAATGACTGGTGGTGGTTCACACTTTATTCATGGTACTTTCCGTAAAATGCTTGCCATGTATGATGTTAACCATAGAATTGCATCACCCTATCATCCTCAGTCTAGTGGTCAAGTTGAGCTTACCAATAGAGAAATAAAATTAATTTTGCAAAAGACTATTAATAGGTCAAGGAAGAATTGGTCTAAGAAATTAGATGATGCACTTTGGGTTTATAGAACAACATATAAAAATCCTATGGGTATGTCTCCTTATAAAATGGTTTATGGAAAAGCTTGTCATTTGCCTCTTGATTTAGAACATAAAGCATATTGGGTAGTTAAAGTGCTCAAGTATGATTTCAAACTTGCTGGTGAAAATAGGTTATTTGATATAAGCTCATTAGATGAATGGAGAACCCAAGCTTATGAAAATGCAAAATTATTCAAAGAAAAGGTTCAAAGATGGCATGACAAAAGAATCCAAAAGCGTGAGTTTAAAGTCGGAGAATATGTTCTTTTGTACAACTCTCGTTTTAGATTCTTTATAGGAAAGCTCCTCTAGAAATGGGAAGGCCCATATGTCATCGAGGAGGTTTACCCGTCTGGAGCCATCAAAATAAATAATTCTGAAGGTATTAACCCGAAGGTTGTCAATGGGCAACGAATAAAGCATTATATCTCAGGTGCGCCTATTAATGTTGAAAGCAATATTATCCAAACTTTGACACCGGAAGAACACATAAAAGAGTTCTTTCGGAACACTCCAGAATCGTCAAAATAAGGAGGTACGTGATATGGTAAGTAAACGGACTCCGAAAATCCGCAAAAATACTTTTTGTCAGTTTTGGTATATTTTAGAATTTTGGAAATAAAGAAACTTCCAGTACACGTCCCCTGGTGGGCACAAGACACCAGGGCGCGCCAGGCAAGGTGGGTTGTGCCCACCTGGGACACCTCCCGAACTCCATTTTTCTTCCGTATACTTGTCCCCCAAGATAAAAAAATCTATAAATACTTCGTGAACCTGTTAATCACCATACCGCGGAGAAATCCTCTGTTCTCTTTTCTTGTTGATTTCTGACAGATTCAGCTAGGCCAACATCATGTCTTCCTCCCCCTTCAACAATGGAGAAGGAGACACAAGGTTGGTTTGGGATGATCTAAAGAGGGATGAAGCTGAAGAGGTTGCCATGGAGGAAGAAGAGGATAATCCTATTGGAGTTCACTCTCCGGCCTCCGAGAGGGGCACATTAGCTAGCATCTCTACTCACCCTAATCCTCATCAAGCCATGGGATCATCGAACAATCAAGCAAGCCTGGAGGTGCAAGAAGATCTCCCACCAAGGAGGCCCTTACACAGGTTACATCGTAACAATTTTCATAATTTGATTCATAAGTATGGGATCGAGAACACTCCTCATAGGCACATACCCTCCAATTGGGACATATCTCGGCCAAGAGAAAACAGTGCAGGAACCAAACCATGGGGCCCTGAGAATAAACACATAATGGCTGAGGTGAAGAAAAATAGTGAATTAATTCATCAAGCTCTTCAGGAGATTCAAGGTTTGAAGGACCTACTCATGGTTATATTGGAGAATACTTCTTAACCACCACCCGCTTCTTCACCACCACCAAAGGAGAACTTAGTATCGGGTATGGGCACCCCCCTTTGCTTCCGCCAAGCTTGGGGGAGATGCCCCGGTATCGTATCATCCCGCTATCTTTTTGCTTTTACTTATCTTAGTCTGATCTTTTTGCTATTAGATGAAATAAATTTTAGTTCGATCCTTTCTTTGTTGAGAGTTTGCTTACTGATCTATCATTGTAATCGTGTGCAAGTTATATAATAAAGTTAGTTTGTGTTTTCACTTTCTTTACTTTCATGTTGAAAATAAAGAAAAGAAAAAGAGAAAGAAAGGAAATAAATCAACAAGATCATATACTAATCCTATGGTAGGTGATAGCATCACATAAGGAAAAGTATAAGTAGGAAATTATATTAGAGATTAACAAATATAACATTAGTAAATGATGCAACTCATGCAAGAATTAATAAGGAAGGGAAGATTCACATATAAATATACTATCCTTGAAATCTTTTGTGATTGTGAGCCCTCATCAAAATATTATATGCCAAAATTGTTGACATTGGACAAGGAAGACAACGTAATGGTTTATGTTTGTTTATATTCACGTAGAAGTCATATTGTCATAGATCCTTTAACATGTGGTGCTTGCACCCTATCTTTCTAGCCAAAATTCATGATGAAGTAGAGATACTACTTGTGCATCCAAAAACCCTTAAACCCGAATCTTTTTCAAGTGTCCACCATACCTACCTAGGGATTGATCAAGATCACTCAAGTAAGTTGTCATCGGTGCAAAAAGGCAATAAAAATTGCTTCTAAAAGTGTGAGATCGTTTAGTGTAAGAGAAAATTGAGCATTGCACGAACTTGGATGACAAAGAATAAAAGCAACAGACTGCATAATAAAGGTCGGCATCTTCAGGGGCCATGTAACATGACATTCTTTTGCACTAAGGGATTGAGCATGCAAACAAATAAGCGCATGGCAACCTCTACTTCCCTCTGCGAAGGGCCTATCTTTTACTTTTATGTATTTACTTTTATGCAAAGAGTCAAAGTTTTCCTTCTATTCCTTTTTATTTTTCTCATTTGGCAAGCATCATGTGGCGAGGAAAGATCTAGGCACATATTTCCAGTTGAATATAGATAGCATAAGTTATTATTGTTGACACCATCCTTGAGGTGGGTATGTTGGGAGGCGAAACTATAAGCCCCTATCTTTCTATGTGTCTGGTTGAAACGTTTTGCTCATGAAACGTTTTGCTCATGTCTATACTCAACCATCATATAGTCTTCTATGATTGCTAACACTCACCACATACACATGAGCAAAACATCTCAACCGGACACACAGAAAGATATGGGCTTATTGTTTTGCCTCCCAATGTATTCACCTCAAGGGTGATGTCAACAATAATAACTCATCCTACCCATATTCAACTGGACATATGTGCCTAGATCTTTCTTCACCACATGATGCTTGCCAAAAGAGAAAAATAAATAGGAATAGAGAGAAAAACTTTGACTCTTTGCATAAAAGTAAATACATAAAAGTAAAAGATAGACCCTTCACAGAGGGAAGCAGAGGTTGCCATGCGCTTATTTGTTTGTATGCTCAACCCTTAGTGCAAAAGAATGTCACGTTATATTGCCCCTTATGATAGCAACCTTTATTATACAGTCTGTCGCTTTTATTCTTTGCCATCACAAGTTCGTAGAACGCTCAATTTTCTCTTACACTAAATGATGTCACACTTTTAGAAGCAATTTTTATTGCCTTATTGCACCGATGACAACTTACTTGAAGGATCTTGCTCAATCCTTAGGTAGGTATGGTGGACTCTTGAAAATAGGATTTGGGTTTAAGGGTTTTTGGATGCACAAGTAGTATCTCTACTTACTGCGGAATTTTTGGCTAGCAAAGATGGGGGGCAAGCACCATATGTTGAAGGATGTATGACAATATAATTTCTATGTGAATATGAACAAACATAAATAATTACGTTGTCTTCCTTGTTCAATGTCAACAATTTTGGCATATAATATTTTGATGGGGGCTCACAATCACAAAAGATTTCCACGATAGTGTATTTGCATGTGAAAGTTCTCTTCCTTATACTAATTATACTTGAATTGCTTGTATGACCAATATTGTGATTGTCAAGCCTCAAAAGATTTCACTTTCTAAACCCAATGTGAAGCTACCACTAGGCATGATATGATTTCAACTTCATGACATTCAATTTATTCAACAATTTACTCATAGGATAAAAGTGAAGCACAAGAGTAAATGACAAAGTACTCCAAAAAGATATAAGTGAAGATCAAACGAGTAGTTAAGTAAATAGGTAGCTATTTGAGGACTCTCTCTTATTTAAAAAATTTCGTATCTAAGTAATTTATTAAAACAGCAAGCAAAACAAAACAAAATTACATTTCAAGGATAGCACACATCATGTGAAGAAGCAAAAACTTTTGCTCAACCGATACTAACCGATAATTGTTGAAGAAGAAAGGTGGGATGCCTACCGGGGCATCCCCAAGCTTAGTTCTTGAGACTTATTGGAATATTAACTTGGTATGCCTTGGGTATCCCCAAGCCTGAGCTTTTGCATCTCCTTAATTCCTTGCATATCATGGTTTTCCTAAATCTCAAAAGCTTCATCCACACAAAACTCAACAAGAACTCGTGAGATAAATTAGTTTAAACCAATGCAAAAACCTTATCATTCTCTACTGTAGCAAATCACTAAAATTACTATTCAACATTGCATACTAAATGCCTCTGCATATTTAATACTCCTATCCTCAAATAGAATCACTAAACAAGCAAACATATGCAAACAATGCAAACATAACAGCAATCTGCCAAAACAGTACAGTGTGTAAAGAATGCAAGAGTATCAATACTTACCTAACTCCAAAAATTATGAAAAATTACCACACTGTATAAAATTTATAAGAGCTTATTTTGCAAAAAAAAAATCAACATTTTATCACATTCTGAATTTTCTAGGGAATTTTTGCAACAGCGGTAACTTTCTGTTTTCAAACAGCAACATGTAGACTTTCAAAATAAGCATAGTAAAGGCTATCAATGCCACTTTTATTGAAACAAAAGATGCAAAACATTATTATAAATAACAGAAAGCAAATCCTAACAAAATAAATTGATCCTCCAAGTAAAACTCATATCATATGACGAATGAAAACATAGCTCCAAGTGAGGTTACCGATAATGTTGAAGGCGAAAGAGGGGATGCCTTCCGGGGCATCCCCAAGCTTAGTTGCTTGGATATTTCTTGGATATTAACTTGGGGTGCCTTGGGCATCTCCAAGCTTAGGGTCTTGTCACTCCTTATTCTCCTCATATATCGATATCTCACCCAAAACTTTGAAACTTCAATCACACAAAACTTAACGTAACTTCGTGAGATAGGTTAGTATGATAAAGAACAAACCATTCCACTTTTGGTACTGCCAAAGACAAGATTCATAATTGTTCTCACACAATGCTTACTATATAATATCATTTCCACAATTTATATTGAGCAATATAAGCCATGGAAACTAGGAAACAAGCAAATTATGCATTGAAAACAGAATCTGTCAAAAACAGAACAGTCTGTAATGATCTACAGAATAACCATACTTATGGTACTCCAAAAATTATGAAAAGTTAGGACCACGTGAGAAATTTGTATAATCTTCTGCAAAAATAATCAACTCAAAAGCACACTTCTGTTAAAAATGAGAATTATTTTCGTGAGCGCATAAGTTTCTGTTTTTCAGCAAGATCAACTCAACTATCACCCAACATGATCCCAAAGGCTTTACTTAGCAATTTATTGAAACAAAAGCAACAAAACATCATTAATACAGTAGCATAATCATGTGAACACACAAAAACAGTAGGTAAAAGTGTTGGGTTGTCTCCCAACAAGCGCTTTTCTTTAATGTCTTTTAGCTAGGCATGATGATTTCAATGATGCTCGCATAAAAGATAAGAATTGAAACATAAAGAGAGCATCATGAAGCATATGACTAGCACATTTAGGTCTAACCAACTTCCTATGCATAGGGATTTTGTGAGCAAACAACTTATGGGAGCAAGAATCAACTACCATAGGAAGGCAAAACAAGTGCAACTTCAAAACAATCAACACATAGAGAAGAAACTTGATGTTATTGAGATATGTAAGCATAAGTTCCTTCCTCATAATAATTTTCAGAAACATCATTAATGGATTCAACAATATAACCATCACAATCAGCACTCTTTTCATGATGCACAAGCATAGAAGATTTATCACTTTTTATGGCATACATGTCATCATAATAATCATCATAGATAGTAACTTCATTGTCATAATCAATTGAAACCTCTTCCAAAATAGTGGATGTATCACTAAATAAAGTCATGAACTCTCCAAATCCACTTTCATCAATATTGTAATAAGATTCAACACCCTCCAAAATAGTGGGATCACTACTACCTAGAGTTGACACTCTTCCAAACCCACTTTTATCAATGTAATCATCATAAGTAGGAGGCATGCTATAATCATAATAAATTTTCTTATCGAAAGTAGAAGGAATCAAAGGATCATATTCATTAAGCAAAGCATCCCAAAGCTTAGGACAAGCATTATTTCCAGGAAATAAATCTTCAGACATGTCATACTCATTAAACATAGCATCCCCAAGCTTGTGGTTTTGCATATCATCACAAACATTCTTATCAATAGCATGAATGGCACAAATAGTATAGCAAACATTATTATCTTATTCTTCCAAGCAAGTGCTAAAAAGATTTTCAAGATCATAAGGGATATTGTTGTCTTCCCAATCATAATCATTACAAAAGTAGTAGGTATCACAAAATCATACTCGATATCATCATCCTCCATCAACATATTTGATTCACTTTCATGAGGCACAATGGTGATAAGAGCAACATTATTTGGAAGAGATACCTTTTTACCTTTATTCTTTCTTATTTTCTTCTTCTTCACCACATCATGTATGGGTTTAATTAATTTTTTCAAGCTTCTTGCTGAAGAGATTGATTGGATAGGAAGCTCCTCCTCGTTACCTCATTCATCATAATAAACACTAGGAGGGTATTGGGAAACATTTTCCCTTTCATTAGTACTCTCTTAATATTCCATTTGTTTTCTTGTCTTTAGGTAGTTGGCAATATAAGGATTCCCAATGCAATTTTACAGCACAAACATATAAATTTCTTCTAGATCAAAATCAAGAAATCTCTCAAGATTAAATTTTGGAATACCCTTAGTTATACGTTTCATTTCTTCATACCCCAAAAGAAGACTAAGCTATTTATGATGCTCAAGGGTAATCTACTTATCACAATTTTTGGACACGATTTGATCATGTAAGAATTTGCATTGGATATTTAAATGACCATGTTCATTGCAAAGTTCACAAGGATGGCGAAAAAAATTAAATCTTTCAGCACAATCATCAAGCCTCTCTTGCAACTTTTTATTTTCTAAATATTTATGCTTCTTACAAAATCTATCTTCCTTTTTTGGTGTGCAATTGCACTGCCAATTCACTCCACAAAAAGTAACATCCTTATAAGAAACATTTTTGTCATGACTTGTGCAATCATCATTAGCATTTTGGATATTCAAAGAATTCACACTAACAACATTGCAATCATGCTCATCATTCAAATATTTTGTGCCAAGCATTTTATTGACTTATTCTTCTAATAATTGAGCACAATTTTCCGATGCATCATTTTCAAGAAAGATATTAGAAAGATGATCAATAATATGATGAAACCTCAATTCAATTTTTTATGTAGTTTTCTTTTATAAACCAAACTAGTGATAAAACAAGAAACTAAAAGATTTGATTGCAAGATCTAAAGATATACCTTCAAGCACTCACCTCCCCGACAACAGCACCAGAAAAGAGCTTGATGTCTACTACGCAACTTTATTCTTGTAGACACGTGTTGGGCCTCCAAGCGCAGAGTTTTGTAGGACAGTAGCAATTTTCCCTCAAGTGGATGACCTAAGGTTTATCAATCCGTGGGAGGCGTAGGATGAAGATAGTCTCTCTCAAACGACCCTGCAACCAAATACAATAAATCTCTTGTGTCCCCAACACACCCAGTACAATGGCCAATTGTATAGGTGCACTAGTTCGGCAAAGAGATGGTGATAAAAGTGTAATATGGATGGTAGAAATATATTTTTATAATCTGAATAAATAAAAACAGCAAGGTATCAAATAGTAAACGGGCACAAAAACGGTATTGCAATGCTTAAAAATAAGGCCTAGGGTCCGTACTTTCACTAGTGCAATCTCTCAACAATGCTAACATAGTTGGATCATATGATTATCCCTCAAAGTGCAATAAAGAATCACTCCCGAGTTCCTATTAGCGGAGAACAAAAGAGAGAAATTGTTTGTAGGGTACGAAACCACCTCAAAGCTATTCTTTCCGTTCGATCTATCCTAGAGTTCGTACTATTTCCGATCGATCTAATCAAGAGTTCATACTAAAATAACACCAAAGCAAATTCATATTCATAATACTCAATCCACACAAAGAACTACAAAGAGACCCCAAAGTTTCTATCGGAGAAAAGATATTAAAAACGTGCATCGACCCCTATGCATAGATTACCCCAATGTCACCTCGGGAATCCGCAAGTTGAGTGCCATAACATACATCAAGTGAATAAATATGATACCCCATTGTCACCTCAAGTATTCATACCGCAAGACATACATCATATGTTCTCATATCTGAATATTCAATCCGACAAGACAAAACTTCAAAGGGTAAAGATTCAATTCATCACCACAAGAGTATAGAGGGGAGAAACATCATATGATCCATCTATATTAACAAAGCCCATGATATAGATCAAGAGAGAGAGAGAGATTAAACACATAGCTACTTGCACAAACCCTCAGCCCCAAGGGTGGACTACTCCCTCCTCATCGTGGTGGCCGCCGGGATGATGAAGATGGCCACCTAATGATTCCCCCCTCCGGCAGGGTGCCGGAACGGGTCTAGATTCGTTTTCAGTGGCTATAGAGCCTTGCGGCG
This sequence comes from Aegilops longissima, assembly GCA_021605205.1. Classification (NCBI taxonomy): domain Eukaryota; kingdom Viridiplantae; phylum Streptophyta; class Magnoliopsida; order Poales; family Poaceae; genus Aegilops; species Aegilops longissima. Next base: position 221,767,284 of record CM038681.1, read on the forward strand.
GCGGAACTTCTGATCTAGGTTAACTCCGAAGGGTTTCGGAATATTTGGGAATTTATAGTGCAAAGAGGGGGTGTGGGAGGCCACCTAAGTGGGCACAACCCACCTGGGCGCGCCCTGGTGGGTTATGCCCCCCTCAGGGCACCCCCCAGGTGCTGCTCTGGTCCATCTTGGGTGTTCTGGTCCATAAAAAATCTCCAAAAAGTTTCGCGTTGTTGGGACTCCGTTTGATATTGATTTCATGCGATATAAAAAACAAGCAAAAAACAGCAACTGGCACTGGGCACTAGGTCAATAGGTTAGTCCCAAAAATGATATAAAGTTGCTATAAACTGATTGTAAAACATCCAAGAATGATAAAATAACAGCATGAATACTTCATAAATTATAGATACGTTGGAGACGTATCACTGCTTGGGTTCTTTGTGTCCCATCGCGGGATCGAAGCCAACCCCGGCAAGATCAAGGCTATCGAGCAGATCCAAGCGCCAAGGACAGTTAAGGATGTGAGGCGTCTAACAGGATGCGTTGCCGCCCTAAGCAGATTCATCTCCAAGTCTACCGAGCGCGCCCTGCCGTTCTTCAAAATTTTGAAGAAGGTAGGGCCTATGAAGTGGACCCCGGAAGTAGATGCTGCTTTGTAAGAGTTGAAGGCCTACCTGTCCTCCGTGCCTACCTTGGTTGCTCCCAAACCCCAGGAGTCGTTGTTGTTGTACTTAGCGGCAACCAACCGAGTGGTCAGTGCAGCCTTGGTAGCACAGCGAGAAGTGAATGGGGTAGAGAGTGAGTAGAGGCCGGCAGAGTCAGAGAAGGATCAGGACAGCTGTGAGCACGGCAACGAGAGCAACCCCAAGGACGCGGCAAGGAAGAAAGTGGTGCAGCGCCCAGTGTACTTCGTCAGCTCCCTGTTATAGGGGGCTAGATCGAGGTACTCTGGCGTGCAAAAGTTGATCTTTGGTCTCATCATGGCCTCAAGGAAACTGCGCCACTACTTCCAAGCCCACGAGATCACGGTTGTCACTCGTTTCCCATTGCAAAGGATACTCCAAAACCCTGAGGCTACCGGCAGAATAGTGGAGTGAGCTTTGTAGTTATCCAGCTTTGGTTTGAAGTTTGAGAGCACATCAACTATTCAGAGCAGGGCATTGGTAGAGTTTATTGCAGAGTGAACTAGATTATTGACTCTAGTGCAAGTGGGAGACTGAAGGAAATATGCCCTAGAGGCAATAATAAAGTTGTTATTTATATTTCCTTATATCATGATAAATATTTATTATTCATACTAGAATTATATTAACCGGAAACTTGATACATGTGTGGATACATAGACAAAACACAGTGTCCCTAGTAAGCCTCTACTAGACTAGCTCGTTAATCAAAGATGGTTAAGTTTCCTAACCATAGACATGTGTTGTCATTTGATGAACGGGGACAAGACCCATCCGTTAGCTTAGCATAATGATCGTTAAATTTTATTGCTATTGCTTTCTTCATGGCATATACATATTCCTTTGACTATGAGATTAGGCAACTCCCGGATACCAGAGGAATACCTTGTGTGCTATCAAACGTCACAACATAACTGGGTGATTATAAAGATGCTCTACAGGTATCTCCAAAGGTGTTTGTTGGGTTGGCATAGATCGAGATTAGGATTTGTCACTCTGAGTATCGGAGAGGTATCTCTAGGCCCTCTCGGTAATGCACATCATAAGAAGCCTTGCAAGCAATGTGACTGATGAGTTAGTTGCGGGATGATGTATTATGGAACGAGTAAAGAGACATGTTGGTAACGAGATTGAACTAGGTATGAAGATACCGACGATCAAATCTCGGGCAAGTAACATGCCGATGACAAAGGGAATTACGTATGTTGTCATTGCGGTACGACCGATAAAGATCTTCGTAGAATATGTAGGAACCAATATGAGCATCCAGGTTCCGTTGTTGGTTATTGATCAGAGAGGTGTCTCGGTCATGTCTACATAGGTCTCGAACCCGTAGGGTCCGCACGCTTAACGTTCGATGACGATTTTGTTTTATATGAGTTATGTGATTTGGTGACCGAATGTTGTTTTGAGTCCCGGATGAGATCATGGACATGAAGAGGAGTCTCGAAATGGTCGAGAGGAAAAGATTCATATATAGGACGATAGTATTCGGACACCGGAAGTGTTCCGGGGGTACCGGATACGTATCGGGTCACCGGAAGGGGTTTCGGGCATCCCCCCGGCAACTACATGGGCCTAATGGACCAAGAAGGGGACAAACCAGCCCCTAGGGGGCTGGTGCTCCCCATGTAGGCCGAATATAGGGGGAAGGAAAGAGGAGAAGAGGGAAACGAAGGGGAGGGATTCGGCCTCCTCCTTCCTTCTCTCCTCCCTCCTCCTTCCTCCCCCCTCCGGATGAATATGGAAAAGGGGGAGGCCGAATTGGGAGGCACCCAAGTAGGATTCCTCCTAGTTGGGGTGCCCCCTTAGCTGCCTCTCCTCCCCTCCAACCTATATATATGAGGGGGGAGGCACCGCTAGAACACACAACATTGATTCCTAGCCGTGTGCGGCGCCCCCTCCACAGTTTACGCCTCCGTTCATATTCACGTAGTGCTTAGGCGAAGCCCTGCGTGGATCACTTCATCATCACCATCACCACACCGTCGTGCTGAAGGAACTCTCTGTCGACACTTTGCTGGATCAAGAGTTCGAGGGACGTCATCGAGCTGAACGTGTGCAGAACTCGGAGGTACCGTACATTCGGTGCTTGATCGGTCGGAACGAGAAGAAGTTCGACTACATCAACCGCATTGTCAAACGCTTCCGCTTTCGGTCTACGAGGGTACGTGGACACACTCTCCCCCTCTCATTGCTATGCATCTCCTAGATAGATCTTGTGTGAGCGTAGGAATTTTTTTGAAATTGCATGATACGTTTCCCAACACTAGGGGTGTCTTTGCTTGTTTGTTGGCAACTATTACTTTGTTTGGCTTGTTTTGCAGGGGGGGGGGGGGGTTGACTTGTAGGTCGCCGAGGAGTGATAGATGCTCGGCACGTGGAGATCCCCTGCCATGGATACGTGGGCATTGTCCACAACGCCTTTGTAAATAGAGGTAGGAGAAAAGGGGGACTTGGGCTGGGTTGTGCACTGTAGCAATGGGCTACAAGTGCACAATAGTAGTTAGGCTTTTGTTGTTGTTGTTGTTTTCTAATCTACTTTTATTTTTAAAAAGCAAATGACTTTTATTAAATATGAGACTTGGCCCAATATTCTTAATGCAATTTTAGGTACTGCCATAAAATGATTTGATGAGCATTTGAAAAAGTTTGAAATTCTTATAACTTTAAAAGCAATTAAAATATTGTTTTGACACATGTTTTAATTGTTTTAGGGTGTTTAAATAATTTGTATAATATTGGTTTCTCCGCGACAATTACTCAATGATTATTGGCAACATTATGAAAATTTTGTCCTAGTGTTTGGTGAAATAAATTCTGGACTTTATATTTTGAATTGAAATTGGCTTTGATTTTTTATCAAGTGGCAAATTGGCTTAGCAAACATGATTACGTGGCATCATTAGCATGAGATCACTGTAGCATGATTCTCGGGGTGTTGCAGACGACCCGCCGCCACACATCGTGGCGGACCCAGACCTGGCGTATGCCTAGGCCCTGGACCGCTCCGTGACGACGCTGGACCGCTCCGTGACGACGTCGTAAACGGCCAAGCGCCGTCTCCGCCGCCTTGACGGGGAGACGGCCAGGTACGACAAGGAATGGTCCCTCGCCGAGATCGCCGCCGCCACCAATGACGACGCCTCCAACGACCGTGGCCCTCTCCCCCAACCCACGTCCTCGGTGATCGCGACCGCACTGCGCACGACGCAAGAGGAGACGAACGGATGCGGGAGGTCTTTGCGGGTTGCCGTTGAAGATGTCCTAACTAGATCCAGACATAACTCTAAGCCTAGCTTTCTTAAAGCAATCGTTAGAAAACGCTTTTTCTAAAAACTAGCTGAGTACCCGTGCGTTGCCACAGAATGGCACAAAAATATTAATCGAATTTTTTGTTCTTCCAAGAAGTGTGTCAACCAAGACAACATGTTGAATCCATCCATTGTACCACACTCATCGTGTCTCTTTAACAGCCATATCTCCTTCAAGTGGTAACTTTCACCTTGTTCGCATGCACATTCATTCAATTTCATCTACCCTTGCTGTAGCCTTGCTGCCGCTTAACAAATCTGTCATCTCGCCCTTCCATCGCCTTGGAATATTTGTTTTAACTTAAGCAAGTCTAGAATAAACTTGACCATGGATGCATCATTCCTCAAACTCAAACATGTTCTACCATGTACACTAACTGAAAAATTAGCAACATAAAATGAGTATGAAAAAAGAGGTTAGCAAGGGATTCCCCACTCCACGTTGAAAACTAATAAAGAAATAATCATTCCTCAAACTCCAACATGTTCTACCATGTACACTAACTGAAAAATTAGCAACATAAAATGAGTACGATAAAAGAGGTTAGCAAGGGATTCCCCACTCCACATTGAAAACTAATAAAGAAATATTTTTTCAGAGCAGGTTTACCACAAATATGCGGACACCTCCATGTCTAATTTTTTTATTTGCAAATTTATCGGACCAATCAACCTTATGTTAATAACACAGAACTTGCATGCTCTAGCATTCCTAAACTTCTATTTGAGAACATGAATTTGGTTTTGGAATTTATGATGTCCCACTTTTCGAAGCTGGTACAATGTTTGGCTCTACTTTTGGTTTTGCAAAATGAAATATAGAGAAATAGAGGATAGATAGGCCAATAACTTCAAGGATACAATGTAAATTCTGAATACTTCCACACAGAAAACCTTGTGTATGTTCCCAATATATGAGCTGATGTGACTTGCATGCATTCCAAATTTTCAATATCTACTGCATGCTAAGGGTCCAACTCATCCAGGATCTTCCTCCTGCCACCATGGAATATCTGACTGCATATAACATTACTGCAGATGCACACACTGAAAAACAACATGGAATTAGTTCATCCAATATCTGACAAAAGGACGTATTACCTCCCCTGACGGCTATCAGATACAAGCTACACAAGATAGAGTGTGAAAATGTGAAACGAAAAAGGTAATAGAAGATCAGAGATATAAAGCACACTAACCGAGCAAGAAGTGAAGCAAAATTTGAAACACGACATTTTCAACATTAAGATTCAGAATATATTGGAACCTATGTATTAAATAATACATTGTTTTCACATGTTAGCTGAAAACACAAAACAGTACAAGAAAGCAACAGCAATTATATTCAAAGGCATGCATGGCTAATGCTAAATTGGTGTTTACTGGGCCGGTATTTCTCCTATTACAACATCTATCTAGGATAATTATTCCAAAATCCAACCTTCCACGGAGTTACATTCTTCGGCCACATAGGAAATTCCATTTCTAACTTCTGGCATTGTCACGACGTTCTATTCTATTCTAGTGTTTCATTTGGCCTATGTGTCTACTCAAATTTCATGCTCACAAAACTATACCTAAGATTTCTACAGAGGCACACATAGATGCGCAACTTCTCACTCCTTACCCTGAGCTAAGGAGAGAGGGGGGTACCCGTCCACGTCTTGGCATGCCTCTGGCGCCGTCAAGCGGGAAGAGCCGGGAGAGGCCAAACTCGACCACCTTGACGTGGAATTCGGCATCGAGGAGGATGTTGGTAGTCTTATCACGGTGCATCATAGGAGGCTGAGTAAATTGCACAGAAGTACCACAATTGGGGCATTGGAAGCAGATTGGTACCAAGTTTGGTAATTTTTACATGTCAGTACCAAGTCTGGGGCTATACGTTACAAAATGGTCTAAATCGCGTATAAAAACGTATTGACAGTGTATCTGACCGGCGGGGCCCTTTGTCACCGCCGACGTGGCATTTTTTGCGAAACCCCGCGGCGGGCGCCGATCTGGATCGAGGGGAGGATCCCCTCGAGCCCGAGCTCCTCTCGCATCACCGCCGCCCGCTTCGCCGGAGCTGCCCACCTTTCGCGCCGCGGCTGCTCTGTCGCGCGCGCTGCCTCTGCTCGTGCGTGGCCTCTCTCCTCCGTTGCAGCAGCTCCGGTGAGCGAGCGCGTCTGCCGTGCTCTCCTCGACGAACTTCGGCCACCCTGCGCGACCCAGCGCGCGCTTGCTGCTGTCGGCCGCCGCCGCTGCTGATGCGCCTCCGTGTTTCACGGACCACGACCCCGCGCCGGCCGGCGCGATCTGGCGAAGCAGCCGCCGGCGAGCCGATCAATGGGTGTCGGTGGGATGGGATCGAACCGCCATCGGTCCGAGCTGCCACCGGTCGGCGTACATGGCGGTGGGGAGGTGGGGAGAGGGGCTGGGAAGCCGAGGACGAAGCCGGCGGCGGCGGCGGTGGTGGTGGTGGTGGCGGCGATGGGGCGGCAGGTGGTTCTTGCGGCGGCCGGCACCGATGGGCACGTTATGAGCGCGCCACGGCCGTCCGAAGCGGTGGCGAGCCTTGCGAAGTGGCGCGGCTTGTTCACGTTGCGGCAGAACTTGGTCTCCGGCTCGGCACGCTGGCACGGCAGCGGCGCCGCGCTCGCGCGCGCCTCCGCCGACTCCTGCAGCTGCGTCCGCCGCGACGCCGCCCCTCCCTGCTGCTGCTGCTGCTGCTGCCTCGGTGAGCACCTTGCCGCCGATGGCGTCCAGGAAGAAGGCGCAGCAGCGGGCGTGAGGGGCTCGAGGGGCTCCTCCCCTCGATCCAGATCGAGCGCCGCCGGCGTGAGGACGAAGGAGGTGCGGGGGGGTTTCTGCAAAAAAAATGCCACGTCGGCAGCTGACAGGCAGGCCCCGCCGGTCAGATACACTGTCAATACGCGTTTATACGTGATTTAGATCTTTTTGTAACGTATAGCCCCAAACTTGGTATTGACATATAAAAATTACCAAACTTGATACCAATCTGCTTCCAATGCCCCAATTGTGATACTTCTGTGCAATTTACTCTAGGAGGCTCGATGGGGTGGATAGGCTAGCGTTGCAGCTGCCTCGATGGCAGCACTACCGCGCGGTGGCCGTGCAAGTGGTCGGCCACAGTGCTATAAGGCATCTACTCGTACACCAGCAATAGCTAACTGCTGCGGCTGGACGTGCAGCCGTAGAAGATGATGAGGTTCAGGTGGTGCAGCTGTGACAGCTGGATCCGTAGAAGATGACGAGGTTCAGGTGGTGCATCAGCGACAGGATCGTTGCCTAGTTCATGAACTGTTGCACGTGCCAGCAGCTGTTGTCGTACAGCCGCTTCACCACCACTACCCGCATGTCCTGCAGTTATCCTGAACACCACATACAAAATCCTTTGTCGTCGGCATGTTGATCCATGTCAAACTCCCAAGGAAATAGCGTGAGCGTGCCTGTTATGTACGTTTGTACATGCATGGTGCCACAGCCGTCGCTGGCCGCCGAGCTCTCGCGTCTCGCGTGTCGCTGAAGCCGCCGGTGGGCTCCTCCAGCTCCTCATATGCGAATTGGTGTGTCTGCAGCCTGTGGACTCTGCCGGACTCAAGGTCGCTGCCACTCTGGAGTGGGGTGTCCCGCCTGAGTTACTGTACTTGAGGAGCCTGGACGAGGAAGTCACTTGTACTGCCTCCTCTTGCGTATGTACTAGAATGGCAGAACGACGAGCAAACCAGAGCAACTACAGAGCTTTCTGAAGTGGCAAACGACGATTAAATAAATGAAGAAAGAACCATGCACATTGATGCTTGAATTCGTAAGAAAAGAAAAATAAAACACTTACAAATGCTTGAATTGGTCCATGTGCACCATGGATTTCGGTAAGAAAACTACTGATAAATGAGGTAGTTGTGTTTCATGTGCTCACCATTGGTTTCTTTGGTCCTGCAAGATCAAAAACCAATGTCAAAAATGTTTCTGTATATAAAAGGAAATGTAGCTTGGAATAGACAAGTTCTATCTCTAGTTAGACGCGGCTTGATTTAAACAACATGTGGAGTAGAGAACATGCTAAATGTGGAGAATTTGAGGGAATTGTCCAGTTCATAGTCTACTACCGTGTTTGTGTTTATGTCTTCATCCTATAATCAAAGAGTGAATAGATCAGTTTAAAAGAAGAGAAGTCTTCCCTTACCAGTAAATAGACTGGTCAGAAATTAGGACATCTCAAGGTAGATTAGATCAGTTTCAAAAAAAGGTTGATTAGATCAATCAAACATCGTTGACCAACCAATTACCTCTTAGATCAATCAAGGGTACCTGAACCTGACGAAGTAGTAGGACACGACCTGCTAGCCTGTCCGCCGGAGCAGAAGCACGTGTGATCATGCGGCACCCGGCTGTCATACCCGCGGCGCCATCTAGAAGCCTGCCACTCACCGCACCGCTCGGCGTCGGCCTTTCGTCGCACAGAGAACCCCGCCCTCACGGCGTCCCCGGCGGTGGCGTACTGGCGTTCGCGGCGGCCAGCGCATCCGCCATGGGCGATGGCCGAGTCGTACGGCTGCACCTGCACACCACCCCCAGGCCAGTACGTCCTCTTGCACCGACGTACCGGCGCTCTCCTTCTGTGCCACCGCCAAGCTCGCCTATGGTTGGACGTGATCTGAAGTGGTGCAGATAAGAGGGAGGAGCAGATAATTTGTTGATGGGACTGGATCCTACTCCCGACGGCCTGGAGCCCTGGACTGAGGGGAGAGTCAGATAATTATTTTCTTGGGAGCGCCGGAGCGGGGAGAGAGATGGGATCGGGAGCGATGGGGTGCGGGAGATGAGGAGGCTGCGTGGGCGTGGGACGTGGGGTCGTGGCCTCATGGGTCTTCTTTTGCCCTTTTTTTCGGGCGGGGATGAAAGAAGCGGTGGGAGGATGTATCGATAGCAGCTTGAGATCGCACCATCACGATGTTCGATCCTTCTTTAATAGTAGAGATTCTTTTTTAGCTTTTAGCATAGCGGTTCATTTTTTTACTTTCATTCATAAAAATATATAAAGCTTTAATTAATTCTTCAATCTTAGGCATAAAATTTTTTATCTTGAGATTTTTCACATCATAAGAAATTCTATCAATGTTTTTAGACATATCATCAATCTTACTCAAGTTTTCTTCTATCGTAGTATTAAAATTCTTTTGAGCATTGATTTTTTTTAATACTATTGGTTATTGATGTGGGTTCAACCGAACAAAGTGCCCAGATGAGTTTCATAGCAGCCAGTGCCGCGGTCTCTACGAGCATCCAGCAACTGGTTTGTAATTATATGGAGCAAATTAACTTAAAAAAAGATGATATGGAATAAATTTAGTCATGGAACTAAAATTAAATAATTCTTTCGAATCAATAAGTTTCGGTTCTCTTGTCAACACCAACAGATAATAAATAATCGAATAGAATTAAAAAGTACACTCGTGAAGCTACATGACTACTCAGTCACGACACTTAATTTGAAATTGGGTATACTATACATGACTTGATCACATTTACAGTCGCTACGCCAGCAGATTACACATCAAGTGATTTTGCTCCATAACAGATAAGACAATCTTTGCAGCCAAAATAAAATGCCGACTACTCCCACTATCTGCCGACGATCGAAGAGCGGGAGTTGCTGTAATCCGAGGGATCCCAATCCAGCGTGGAGTTGTACACCGCCGACAGCGTCACGAACACCTCGTCCATGGACGGCCGCCCCCTGGGCTCCCTCGCCACGCACCGCACCGCCAGCGACGCCACGGCGACGGCCAGGTCGAGCGGGTAGTCGCCATTCAGCCGCGAGTCCATGAAAGCCCGCACCTTGCCGCGCGCGTCCTCGCCGTCGACAACCAGCCCCTCCGCAGACTCCCACAGCAGCGTCTCCCCTCTTTTGGCGCCGCCGTCGAACGTCGCCTCCTTCCCGGACAGCAGCTCGAGGAGGATGACGCCAAAGGCGAAAACGTCGAGCTTGGGCGTGATGAGGCCGTGCTCCAGGTACTCCGGGGCCAGGTACCCCTGGGTGCCAACGACGTGGCGGGTGAGCTGCGCGTCGCCGCCATCAACGCCCGTGGGGACCGACCGCGCCAGCGCGAAGCTTGACACCTTGGCGCGGAGGTCGGCGTCGAGGAGGACGTTGCTGCTCTTGAGGTTCTTGTGCACGCACGGCGGGTTGCTGTAGTAGTGGAGGTAATTGAGACCGTCGGCGACGTCAAACGCCGCCTGCACGCGCTGCTTCCACACGAGGGTGTCGCCGCCGCCGTGGAGCCAGTTGCTGAGCGCGCCGTTCTCGGCGAACTCGAAGACGAGGTAGGTGTCGCCGTGGTGGACGCAGAGACCGGAGAGGCGGACGAGGCTGGAGTGGTTCACGCGCTTCAGGATGCCCACCTCGCCGCTCACATCGCCGGCCACACGCTTCACGGCCGCCGCGTCGCCGTTGATCACCGCGCGGTACACGGACGCGTCCTTGACCCTCCGGTCCTCCGAGAACCCTGCCGTCGCCTTCTCGAGTTCCGAGTACTTGTACACGGTCAGGGACTCCACCGCCGCGCGCGCGTCGGTGGACACAAACGCCGACGATGACGAGGAGTTCGTCGTAGCCGAGGACGTATGCTTGCCCGAGGCAAGAGGGTCGTAATCGACAGACGAGGGCACGTCGAGAACGCCCTTCCCCGGATGGCCGTCTTCCACAACGCCGGGACGCGGTCGCCGCCGCCGCCGGACACATAAGAACATCAGGCCAAGAAGTCCCGCCAGCGCAAGAACGCCGACACCAACACCGACCCCGACGGCAACCCCCTTCCCGCTGCCCGATCCTCCAGACGGCGGCGGCTGCTGGGCTTGCGGTGGCGCCGGTGCTGGCGGTGGCGCCGGCGACACGAGCATGTCCGGCGTGGGCGCGCTCTTGAGCGGGATGAGTAGAGTGGTGAAGGGGTATATGTTCTCGCTGTCGGTGAGGTTGTTGGCGTGGAGCACCGCCTGGGCGTCGACGCGGAAGCGGGCGGCGATGTCGGCGATGCCGTCGCCCCACGTGACGAGGTAGGTGAGCAGGTGCCTGACCCCGGAGGCGGCCTGCGCCGGCGAGGGGCACGCGCAGCGGAGCGGCACGGTGAGGTTGTTCCCGACGACGAGCTTGCGGCTATCGTGGTTGGGGTTCTGCGCGATGAGGGCCTGGCAGGTGGTGAGGCCCTGGTAGGTGATGTTGGCGGTGATGAAGTAGGTCTCGTTGCTGAACTGGATGGTATAGGACGTGTTGTGCTGGTAGTAGCCGCCGGGCGCGCAGCCGCAGTTGAGCGGCGCGAGGACGAGGCGGGAGGCGGCGACCGGAGAGACGGTGGGCACGGCGTTGGCGCCCGCGAGCGCGGCGGGGGTGGCGTTGAGGAGGTAGGAGATGGAGACGGGCGTGTCGTAGAAGGGCGGGGAGGAGCGGAAGACGACGTAGGAGGCGCAGGGGCGGGCCGCGGCGGTGGCGTTGCAGGTGTAGCCGAGCACGGAGCTGTCGTTGGTGCCGTAGCAGTTGAGTTGCTTGTTGGCCTCGTACTGCTGCTGCGCGCGCGCGACGCGGCACCGAGGCGCGGCGACGGAGAGGAGGACGAGGAGCGCGAGCGCCGCCCTGCCGGTGGCGGCGAGCCCGCGCGGGCGCGTCGGAGCAGCCATTGCTTCGGTTGCGCTTCTTGGAAAGGGGATGAGTGGGCACGCCAGGGATGGTGGTGTGCGGTGCTCGGTCGGTCGGGTAATGTGTGGTGAGATGGTTGGACGAAGTCAAAGGTCGTCGCTTCTAGTTTTTCCATGGGTGGCGGCGGGCAGGGGACGGGATGTGCAGCTGGAGCCAGAACGCGGGCCAACTGGTATGGGGAGTCAATTATCAAACCTTTCGCTCTCCTTTGAGTCTTTCATTTGATCATTTCCCTTGCTCAGTTAACAACATAATGAATACTTTACACAAGCTCAGGTATTGTGGCGCCAACTGACAATATCACTCCCTTCAGTGATTTAAATGTTTTTATATTTGGACGTCGATAACTGCCACACGTGTGGCAGGAAGGAAGACGTATCACACATCTCTAATGCAAATAGATTGTCACGTCATCGCATGCATGCATGCGAGAATCTTTTTGAATTTTCAGTTTTTAAAATGTTTTATCTCTTAAATGAAAAATCTGAGTGAAGATCCGTTTTCATCATTAAATCCCTCGCGATGAGATCTTCGAAACTAGATCTCATATCAATATATTTTGACGAATTATTTTTTTGGTTAAAAGTTGTCATGTCTATTGCACCTGAATTGCCATGGTGTTTACACTGAAGTTGCCATGATATGTTTCAGTTATTTTCTTTTACATTTTAAAAGTAATTTTTGACATATTATAAAACGAGGAATTAAAAAACTAGACTTGCCATGCACCATAAACTAAAATTGCCATGATACATGCACTTTAAATTGCCATGGTTCATAAAAAAAAATTCATAGTTAAAGTACTGGAATTGCCATCATAAAAAAACTAAAATTGTCATGATCTACAAACTAAAATTGCCACATGGCAACTTTAGTTTAAGCACTATGGCAACTATAGTGTAAACATCATGGCAATTTCTGGACAAAAAAAAATTTCGTCGAAACATTATCAACATGGGATCTAGTTTTGAAGATCTCGTCGAGACGGATTTAATGATGAAAACAGATTTTTAATTCACTTTTTTAATTAAGAGATAAAACATTTTTAAGCCAAAACACAAAAAGATTTCTACTGATGTCCTTTATTCATACGTGGCAAAATGAATAGTGATGGAGGCGTGTGAGCGATGTGCAAACGCCCACACGTGTGGGCGTTAGTTTTTCCGTTATATTTCTTTATAGAAGGAGTATTATTTTTTATGTATAGCTTTTGTGGTAGAATTCACACCATTTCTACGAGCAGTGAAGACACGCACCGCCGAGCAATCAGATCCAACCATCAAAGGCTTCTGGGTGGCCTGGTTAGCCAAATTAATCCCTTTTGCGAAGCAAGGTTATTCCCGAGCACAGCCACAGACCAGATGCGCCACCTACATGTCTGAACGTCTGAAGACGCGGAAATTCTACTACCATCCGAGCCTTTCCATCAATCCAGGTGCAAGGAACGTTGGACATGGCGTATGATGACCATCTTCATTGGCCAATCGCCGCGTTCAATATTCAAAGCAACTCTCGGTAGTGGACGACGACCTGCACCTGCAAACGCGGAGGGACGAACGACCATGTACCCGTGAGAGCAGGTACAATAGTCTTAATCAGCCGGCTGCAACGGATTCCACGTCGACAAAATTCTGACCTGGAGGAAAAAAGTGAAGGAGAGAGAAGTGCGCGGGCTCTTCGTCAAGCGCCCGGCTAATATACAGAACGCGAGACACAACAGCCCGCTTGCAGCCCGACGCGAGCGCTAGCGCCGCCGCTTCCGATCCCCTGCGCCTCCCCCGCCTCCCGCCCTTCTCCTTCCATCTCCGCGCGGGAAATCCACTCCTCCGTCGCTCCAAATCGTCTATCTCACGCCAAATCGAAGCTTTAATCCAACTCCCCCCAAATCGCCACCCTCCTCGAACCCTAGAACATCGTCGGCGCCCATCAAGGAGATGGGTCAGCAGTCAAAAGGACTTCGTCTTGGCGCCTCAGGTCGTTTCGCCGTCGCCGCCTCAGCTCATCACGCCGCTGTAGCCCCATCTCGTCCCGCCGTCGGCGCAGCAGGTCGTCCCGCCGATGGTACCTAATCTTGTCTCGCCGCCGCGCCAGCCCGGACGGGGCGCCTGGATTCCCCCACGACCAGGCAGCAACGGCCTCTGCACCATGCTGGCTCGCCCAGCCGCAAGGCCCTTTGTGCTATATTCCTGAGAATATTGATGATTTCAATCCAGCAACATGGTATGTGTGCTCCCCCGTTTATGCATCTCCAGTTAGTTAATATGGTACATTTTTGTATGATATACAGCCTGTTATTTGGTACGGGTTTTCCCCTGTTTATGCATTCAGAAACACGGTCATCCTATGCTACTTGGTACAATTTTGTCCCTGCTTATTTGGATGATGTGCAGCTATGCGTTTATATCTCCATAAGGTAGTAATACCTGCTTGTAACCATCTGAATTTGATATATATGTGTGTAATCTATCTACAGAGTGTCCACATGACTGGAAAAAAAAAAGCTAATACTGATGGCATTTGTTGCTTTGCATCTTCGACATGACTGAGAAAAATAAGCAGTTGTACCGAACATCTGTTGTAGTATGAAATCGACTGTTTGATCACCTATTATTGTCTAAGCAAGGGAGTGGATTCTCACCCACCTGGTGGGTTCCTTAGTTTCCTTAAGAGCACACCAAGCCTTTCACAAGCCGTGAACAAAGGGAGTTCATCGCAACAAATCAAGCAAGGAGATGCCACCAACAGTACCGATTGTGTAAGGACTGAAAAGCGCTTGTTGTGGACAAAACAAGAGGATCTTAGATTGGTAAGCATTTTTTTTGCATGTTGGTCTTCATATGTTACATTACTAGGACATCAATAAACCTCTTTTGGTAATATTGTAGGTCGGTGCTTGATTGTGTAAGGACTGAAATTCTCATGTGCTGAAATATAAATATCTATTACTTGAAATTCTCATGTGCTGAAATATACACTAATATAAGTATCTATTACTTGAAATTCTCATGTGCTGAAATATACACTAATATAAGTATCTATTACTTGAAATTCTCATGTGCTGAAATATACACTTGTTATTCAGGATCCAAATGACAAATTGGGCAAATGATTTAGGAATGTGCTGTACTGTATGGTTCAGAATTTACACATCTTGTTCTTTTAATAATGAGTTCTCTTTTGTACCGTTCAGTTAATGGGAATGTACCATTGCACATATATTTGATCTGCAAACAGAATCCTTTTTATATGGGGAGTGTCCTCTTTTTAAGCTTGTTCCTTCCCTATTGGAATAGTATTTCATTTGGGGACCTCTTCTTTGATGCACATGTTGTAAGTTTGCAATGGCGAAATATTTATCATCTGCCTTTGTTTCCCTTTTTCCATACAGTGGTTGGAGGTTGTCGATGCAAATGGATTAGATGTTCCTTTCTATTGCAGTTTCAACCTATCTTCATCAAGATCAAAATTAATGGGTGGTTTGCGAGAGATCTTACCTAATATTATGTTCGGTTTATGCTTTCTTATGAAGACTCGTGTGATGTTGAAGTGTCATGGTGTTATGTTCATCATTGTCGTCCAGATAAAAATTAACGGCTTGTTTGTCGGGAGTTTTTATTTTAATGTTTGGTTAATGCTTCCCTATTCAGACGTTGGTAATGTTTAACTGTGTTGTCATGGTCTTATGTACGTTTGATGCTTGCTTGTTTAATGTGGCGTGAATGGCATAGCGTGAATGGCATATATGTATGCTGATGAGATGGCCACAAAGATGCAGCTTGCATTGGATCACAGCTGGTCATATGCACATGCAAGTATTAAGTGTTCTTGTATTTATTATAATCAGCTTTGTAGCCAACCTAAGAGCCAGCCTATTGTATGGGTGAAGGCTTTAGCTGATGTGGCAATGGCTTATAGCCAGCAGCCGGCTGTGCTATTAACCATGCTCTGACACCGACGCGCGGACGGAAGTTGGGAGTGACAGGAGTGGTGGGACACCTTTCCCTGAGCTTCGTGCCTTCGCGGAAACTGTCAGGGATTGCCCGCCAGCCTCTCTTCTTTCAAACCCGGGCAATTGGCCTCACCGGCAAGATCTACTACTACTACTCAGTTGCTGTTGCGTATGCCACTCGCTGACTGTGCTACTGCTAGTTCAGTTCAGTGTAGCTCCTCCAACGCCGCGCCACGACCAGTAACTTTTTAAAGACGACGATAACTGCCACACGTATGGACGTCAAGGGGTATGCCCATACATTTTCCATTTTGTGTGGTGTCTAAGAGGACCAGCTCATACGCCTATGTGTGGGCAAAACAATTAGCGCTCACACGCCTCTTTTTTCCTTGCGGTCCCTCTCACACGCCTATGTGTGGGCAGAATGCATAACGCCCACACGACCTCTCTCAGCCACCTACCTCACGGTCCCGCACTCCCCGCATGACAGTCACCACGCGTCCCCGCAGTTGCCATTTTCCGGACCCTCTTCAATATCCGTTTAACTGCAGTTGTCATGTCGCTGAACTACAGTTGCCATGTCGGACAACTACAGTTGCCATGGTTGCTCAACTGCAGTTGTCATCTCAGGTCAAGTGCCACATGCCATTTTGGACAACTGCAGCTGTTGCCATGTATGGTCTAGTTTACTATAGTTGCCATGATTTGAAAACTATAGAGGTTGCCACCTACTAACACTAAGCAGTTGTCATGTATGGTTTGGTTTACTACAGTTGCCATGATTTGAAAACCTTAGGAGTTGCCACCTACTAACACTAAGCAGTTGCAGTGTAGCGCTATAAAGAGACATGACAAAACAACATGTTCGGGTAAAAGAGAGAGTTGCCATCTGCTTACAAGCATATTAGGGTAGTTGTCGTGTACCCTGCAAAACACATGGCAACTGACATGTTCGGGTAAAAAAAATAGAGTTGCCATCTGCTTACAAGCACACTAGGGCAGTTGCCATGTACACTGCAAAACGCATGGCAACTGGCACCTTGGGTGTGGGAGAGGAGACGGGCGTGTGGGTGAGATGGCAAATGCCTACACACCAGCCCTTGTGCGTGAGTGAAAACTGGCGTGTGCGCGAACTGCTAAACACCCACACATCGGCCCCTCCGTGTGGTGAAACGGACGTGTGGGCGACCGAATGAATGCCCACACACCAGCCCAGTCCTACGTGGCACCACAATCATGCCAAGATTTGTGTATCCACAAACGGACGTGTATACACACGTGTAGGCGAGATGCAAACGCCCACATGTGTGGGCGTTAGTATTTCCTCTTTTTAAAGAACTAGATAATTGACTGTTGCAACGGGATGGAAACATTTTAATAAGTTAGCCCATGATTTATCTGTTCATATTGATGGATTTTAGAATATTAAATGCTTACTCGACTTCAAACGGACTATGTTTCGGTGCCTTAAGGCACCTGCCTTTGTGTCTATAACATGTGGATCCAACAGATGGCTGGCTCACATGTTAGTGACCCAACGACAGGTGCCTTTAAGGCACCGCAGCTATGTCCACTTCAAACCATCAATCACAAAGACTTCAGAAAGCCAACCTGAAGCACATGAGCTAAACTGGGGGCAATAAAAAGCACTAGACTGTTGTAGGCGCACGTTGCTATGCCCATCTATTTTGGCACTATAATATTAGGGGGAAAATATTTTTCATCTCTGAACTCTCTGAAAAGTATAGAAATGGTCTCTCAACTCTAAAACCGGCAAACATTAGTCTCTCAACTTTAAAAACCGGATTAGTTTGGTCCCTTGATACAACAAAAGTAGTTTTCATGCTAAGTTTGGCGTGGTTTTGACCCGGCGTTGCCAATGTGGCAGTCTTCTTCCTTCCAATGTTTAACTCAGCTGAGCATTTCGTCGAGCAGTTGGCGCGCGCCAAAAAACATAAGGAGGTCTACCTAGAGCTTGCGGCGGCAAGACGTCTTGGTGCGAGCAGTCGGGAGCTGCGGCATGGCGTAGTATTGCGGTGGCCACACACGCCAAAGACGCACACACTCAAGACGACATGATGCACACGCATAACACAGACGCGCGCTGGCAGAGGGAGAGAGCACCGGCGGTTGCTCCAGCGCTCGTCCGCGCGACCATGGCGTGATGTCACGACCCCAACACAACGATGGGATGAACAATCAAATCAGTACCAATTTGGGATACAAGAGGAGGGATTTGAGGTGAGAAACAACAACAAGGGGTGAGATACAGTAGGATATAGGTGAGGAACAAGAGCAGGAGGACGAAGGGGGTTCAAGACGTTTCCATTGATCGATCCCCTCCTATGTGATGCCCATCCTTCTTATAGGCACCACTGTAGATTCTCGTAGCTGGGCCAAGCCCCAAACCCGATAGCCCAGTCCAGAGAGAAGGCCCAAGTAGTGTAATTGGGCATGACCTTGGGGCATGACATTCTCGCCCCCTTAAATTGTGGCTTGTCCTCAAGCCGGTGATGTGGTACCAAGTAACAACATAACCACCAGGGTCCCATGGTCGATGGACCTGTGTATCCATCCTGGCTGACGAACACCCAACCACATAATCATGTTGAACACAAGCATCATAATCTTCAAGGGAGTAGACTTTGAAGCTCAAGTTATGTAGATGATTTCCAAGAAGCATCATGCCACAACCATGATGTGTTCTACATGGTAACAGCTGCATATCTGCACTTGTATGTTGACACTTGATCTTCTTTTCAGTTGTTGCCCGACCATGACGATGCAAGATTCTAGGATCCGACTGTGTTGCAGCAGAAAACTCAATTCCATGACCAAGAGAATCTCTCATAGTGGGAACAAATAAGCATGACAACTGTGCAGTTGAGAGCAACAAAAAGAGTCCATGCAATGAACATCAAGAATTCCTGGGTCCCAATAGTTTAGAAGAACATGGTATCATAGGAAGCACCAGCTGTTCCACATTTTGATTTGCAAGGATGGAACTTGAATCGCTTATCAGAGAGCTCTGTTGAGTGCAAACCAGAGGTCTTCTGTGTGATTGCAATGATCTCGCAACCATATATGGTATCATGAAACCATTGTTAAAACCAATCTGCTTTCTACTAGCTGCAGCTGCACTCGAGTTCCGAGTCCCAACACTTAGTTGTCCTTTGTATGACCTGAAACTGTAGTAAGAAACTGAACCATAGTTCTGTGTATGTTAGATACAGAAAAGCACTCAAGAAGGCACTGTTCCTGCTCTCTTTAGTGTAGAACTTCTCGCTAATATAAACAGGGTCATGTCTCCTGAATAGCCAAGGTTTACTTTGAAGGAATTCCATTTTATCATGCACACAGTAATCTGGAACCGAATATTGTGCTATAAATTGAGGTGCTAACTCATGCTTGGCGGCAACAAAACTGGTGTTCATGGAAAATTCCACAATCTTGAGCATGTTGCAAGTGTGCTTCACCTTTTGGATCCCAACCCTGGTAGCAAGCAATATCAAACTAGAGAAATTAAACAATGCATGCCACGACCAATGTATCCAGAGGTCTACACCTAAACAAAATATCTCAAGAGTGCCCATTAAGGGTGTAACATGGGGTTTCCAAGATTTCAATTCCACAAAGCACCAGCCCTGATCTTGATCAATTGCTGCACCAATCAGTTTTTCCTTATTGTGAGGTCTGTTCCAGAAGTAATACACTTCACCCTGTTGCCAAGCTGCAAATGCCACTAGAAGTTCTCCATATGAGTTTGCCCTTTCCTTACACTTCAAATTATTGCCATCCTCCAAGAAATCCATTAATTTCAGCACATGCAATCTAGTAGCTAGAAATGTGATTGAGAAGGCACACTAAAGAAACCATAAGAAATTCATGTTCTCACAACCACCAATGATTTCGCAACAAAGCCAAGGTTGTAACTCCACCATTATCACCATACCTTGGTGTATGTTCACCGAGGAACAACAAGCAACAACTGTGCTGCTAGCTTGATGAACAAAAATTAACACTGCTATCTCGCTTGTTGAGCACCATTTTCTTGCAGCAAGAATTACGAAGATCACCTCCAGGAAAATTACTTGAGAAGACAAGAACCATGGTGGATTTGGTTGCAGATATGACGAGCCTTTCCAGATTGTCCCAATGTCAAACAAAATAAATCTCAAGTGCCAAACCACATGTGAACCACCGAGCAGAACCTCAATAGAAACACCTTTGGCACTAAACCTCCAATTAAACACAAAAGCATAACTTGGGTTGTAGCAAGAATCACAGGATGGAATGGTAATTCTATAAGTTGGCTTTTCCTATAGTGTGATGTGTGCAAACAGAATAAAAGTGTGACGTGCTTGGCCTAAAGGTTTCCTGTTTGCTTTAAATAATCTTATGGCCCTCTTAGCCGCTGCACAAGTATAAGGTGCATAATGTGCTCTCCATAGATATCCACCCACCAGAAATGATGTCACTAGAGAACTAGGTGCAGCCACACTCAAAAATAAGTTCCAAACTGAACTGACAACCAAGACTTGCAAAGGAACTCTAGTATTGTGTCGTTCCGCAAGAAAAAGGAGCTTCAAAAATTGCACTAGCTGACAGCACACATTGAGTATCGACCACAAGTTCTGAAACCTCCGGAACACCTCAACCAAACACCCAAGAGAGTCGACAAAAGTACCACCAGGAGAATTTAAGGGATTACTCCTTGACTATAGCGCCTCAGATTTGGCTTGCCCAAAAGGTCGAGGGGTCATTGGCGGCTCGCCAATGGCGTTGTGAGTCGTATTGGTATGCTCATCGGTGAACGAAGAGCATGCTACTGGTCGGATTGCCTGTCCTTTAGGCTTCAAACCCATCGAGCAGATGGTAGGCATTTGTGCAGCAACGCTACCGGTGTCGATGTCGACAGCCTCTTCGCACCCAACAGCGGTTGCGTGCTCGGGAAGATGTCGACAGTGTTGTTGCGACTCGGGCACTCCGTCGAACATGTGATAGGCGTCGGTGCAGCAGGGCCATTGTTGTCCATGGCGATGACGTTGTGGTGCAAGCGAAACACAATGAACATGCTGATTCGATCTCTCCAAGAATACACACACACGACGTGTGCTCCCTGGACTGCACCTTACACGCTGCTGCATATGATCGGATGCATGCATGGCCAACGGCCCAACACCGTCAGTGGAGGTGCGCGCGGAGGTCTTGTCCGAGCTCGCCACCTCGAGCTCCTCCTACTGCTCAGGTCTCCTGTCCACACTACAAGAAATACGTCAACTTACGACCATCACTATTGGTCACTGAATGGTCATTGTTTTCCATTTACGACCTTTTTTGACCAAAAACAGATGGTCAAAAGCTGACTGTCGTAAACTGAAATTAACGACCTTCTTCGGGATAAGGTCGTGGAAGGCAATGACCAAAACAAAAGGTCGTTGATCCTATGACCTTCTGTTTTGGTCGCTAGCTCTCTGCCCAGGCCATGTCAGATCCAACGTGGCAAGCTGACATGGCAAAATTGCGACCAAATGAAAAGGTCGTGGACAAGAATCAGCCCGGTCTAGTTCGGTGTTTTACATGCGCCAAGCCCATCAATTCGGCCTTTATATATATTTTTTCCATCAATTTTTGGTCGGGCTCATGGGCCAAGCCCAATATGGCAGCCTTTTTATTGTTGGGCCATGGCCATTTTGTCTAAACAATTTCATTTTCTTTTTTTTATTAAATGGGTCCACTAGTCAGATGGGTCCTAGTTGTCAGGTTCTGGTAACAGGTTTCCATCTATCAGATTCATATTCTTCATATTTCAAGCAGTATTTAGATTGGCAGAGACAAAAAAACACACATAATACTTAAACAAGAGCAACCAGATCACATAATACAAGATCTATCCGTGCCACTACAAAGGGCCATGTGTAATACAATACTTTATAAGCTCTGCAAGTGTAACAAGCTCTACAATTGTAATACAGTACTGCTTCATAAGCTCCTATCATGAAGAACATACAACATACTGGACTCGCTCGTATTTCTAAGCAACTTCAATAGGATAAAAACTTTTGTAGTCAGGGCTGGGACCATAGTCAGATGAACAACACGCCGGACTCGCTCGATGGTGATAGTCAGGGCTGGGACCAAACAAAACAGCAACTAGGCTTCCTCTGTCATCCTGTTACATGAATCAGAGAAGAATGAGAAAAACTGGGGCAAATATATTATGAACAGACCATTCAAGAAAAGGACATTTATTTAGAATGATAAACAAACTAGCGGGTTGTGCGCGGCGGCACGCCGCGCCACAAGGAGTGATAAGCTATTTAGTTTTTTTAATATTTGATAAGTCATCTCAAAATTTGATTCATGGCAAAGTAGTTTATACAAGGCTCTGTTGGTTTGCTTGAGGTTTGTTGTTTTTGTGAAGTTTTTGAGAATTTGTTGTATGTTTTACTTGTGTGTATCTTTGTAGTGGCCAAGAGAATAATTATGCACTACCCAACTTATTGTGACGCCCCCGATTCAATCGTACACTAATCATACACGGAAACGTGTACGATCAAGATCAGGGACTCACGGGAAGATATCACAACACAACTCTAAAAATAAAATAAGTCATACAAGCATCATAATACAAGCCAGGGGCCTCGAGGGCTCGAATACAAGTGCTCGATCATAGACGAGTCAGCGGAAGCAACAATATATGAGTACAGACATAAGTTAAACAAGTTTGTCTTAAGAAGGCTAGCACAAAGCGGGATCTGAGATCCAAAGAGGCGCAGGCCTCCTGCCTGCGATACTCCTAAACTACTCCTGGTCGTCGTCAGCGGGCTGCACGTAGTAGGCACCTCTGGTGTAGTAGGAGTCTTCGTCGACGGTGGCGTCTAGCTCCTGGGCTCCGGCATCTAGGTAGAGGGGAAAGGGGAAAAGAAGGAGAAAAGCAACCGTGAGTACTCATCCAAAGTACTCACAAGCAAGATCTACACTACATATGCATGGGTATATGTGTAAAGGGCCATATCGGTGGACTGAACTGCAGAATGCCAGAATAAGAGGGGGATAGCTAATCTTGTGAAGACTACGCTCGCAGCCTCCGTCTTGCTGACATGTAGAAGAGAGTAGGTCAAGTCCTCCAAGTAGCATCGCATAGCATAATCCTACCCGACAATCCCCTCCTCGTCGCGCTGTTAGAGAGCGATCGCCGGGTTGTATCTGGCACCTGGAAGGGTGTGTTTTATTAAGTATCCGGTTCTAGTTGTCATAAGGTCAAGGTACAACTCCAAGTCGTAAAGTTACTGAAGATCATGGCCATTCGAATAGATAAACTTCCCTGCAGGGGTGCACCACATTTCCCAACATGCTCGATCCCATTTGGCCGGACACACTTTCCTGGGTCATGCACGGCCTCGGAAGATCAACACGTCCCAGCCCCACCTAGGCCAACAGAGAGGTCAGCACGCCGGTCTAAACCTAAGCGCATAGGGCTCTGGGCCCATCGCCCTTAGCACACCTGCATGTTGCGAACGCGGCCAGAAGCAGAACTAGCCCCCTTAATACAAGAGCAGGCTTACGTTCCAATCCGGCACGCGCCGCTCAGTCGCTGACGTCATGAAGGCTTCGACTGATACCACGACGCCGAGTGCCCATAACTGTTCCCGCGTAGTTGGTTAGTGCGTATAGGCCAGTAGCCAGACTCAGATCAAATACCAGGATCTCGTTAAGCGTGGCGAATGCCGACCAGGGCCAGGCCCACCTCTCTCCTAGGTGGTCTCAACCTGCCCTATCGCTCCACCACAAAGTAACAGTCGGGGGCCGTCGGGAACCCAGGCCCACCTCTACCGGGATGGAGCCACCTGCCCCTTCAGCCTCCATCTCCGAACAGTATCACAAGTAATGTAACAGTATAAAGTATATAGCATATGCCCGAGATCACCTCCCGAAGTGATCACGGCCCAGTAGTATAGCATGGCAGACGGACAAGAGTGTAGGGCATCTGATGGAATACTAGCATCCTATACTAAGCAGTAGGATAGCAGGTAAGGGTAACAACTGTAGCAACAATGACAGTCTATGCAACAGGATAGGATTAACCGAAAGCAGTAACATGCTACACTACTCTAATGCAAGCAGTATAGAGAAGAATAGGCGATATCTGGTGATCAAGGGGGGGCTTGCCTGGTTGCTCTGGCAAGAAGGAGGGGTCGTTGGGGATGTAGTCGTTCTCAGTCGCATCAACGTCGGTCTCGGGGTCTACCGAAGAAGAAGAGGGGAGAGAAACAGTAAATACGGGGCTGACAAAGCATCACAAAATATAACAAGGTAATACGCGGTTCCAAGGGTGATCTAACGCAGGGATAGGTGATACCGGCGAAGGGGGAAAACATCCGGGAAAGTATTCCCGGTGTTTGACGTTTTTGGACAGTTGCACTGGAGGGGGAAAGTTGCAAATTCGATAGGTTAGGGATGTGTGGAGGAGGAACGGGCTATGTATCCGGATTCTTCTCGTCATTTTGAGCAACTTTCATGTAATCATCTGAGCTACGGTTTATTTTATATGATTTTCTAAAGTTTTAAATCATTTTTAGAATTTATTTAATTAATTTAGTTCAACATTATCCAGAATAGTGCATGCTGACATCATCATGACGTCAGCAGTCAACAGAGCGTTGACTGGGTCAAACTGACATGTGGGCCCCGCATGTCATACACTGTTTAGGTTAACTAGGTTCTAGCTAATCTAATTACTCTTTAATTAAACTAACTAGTTAATTAGATTAATTAAACATGATTAATTCACTAATTAATTAATTTATTAATTATTATTATTATTATTGTTACTATATTTTTTAACGTTCTCAAGGGCATGGGCCCCGGTGTCATAGGTCATTGGGGCTTTATGAGCGTCTTGGTTCTGGCAAGAACCCGAACAGGCGATGGCCCGAGCGGGGGGGGCGAGCCCGTAGGGGGAGCTGGCGAGGCCACCGGGCGCCATCGACGGACGGCGCATGGGCAGACCATCGATGGAGCCCGGTGGAGGCGGCAGCAGGCGATGGCATGCACGGCAGCCTGTATGGCCCGACGGCGGCAGGGAGGCGGAGGAGCCGGGGACGCGGACGGTGACATGCGGCTCAAAGTGGGCGAGGTCGGCGCGGCGCTACCTGGCCGTGGCGGGAGCGGGAGGGACGGGAGGAGCACCGGGCGACAGTGACGAGCGCAAGTAGAGGCGCAGGTAGGCGTGGGCGGTGGGCGCGGCCTACGGTGAGGCGGTGAGTGCGCGTGCACTGCGAGAGAGGAGGGAGTGGAGGAAGGTAGTGGCTCACGGTGGCCGTAGGGGTTCAGGGCAGCGGGCTCGACGGAGGTCGGGGACGACGTGCGGCGTGGCGACGAGAAGACGAGGACGACGGGGCAGTGGCGACTCGGGCGGTTCGGCGAGTAGGAGGACGGCGAGGTCCGGCGATGGGCAGTCCCAGCGATGGGCAGTCCCAGCGATGGGGCGCAGGGGAGGGGGATGACGCGAGCGTCGAGGCCAAGGGGGAGTCCGACGATGGAGTCAGGGCGCCGGCGTCGGGCGTTGAGGGCGCGGTCACCCCGATCCCGATCTGGATCGGGGGAGTGATACGTCTCCGTCGTATCTACTTTTCCAAACACTTTTGCCCTTGTTTTCGACTCTAACTTGTATGATTTGAATGGAACTAAACCGGACTGACGCTGTTTTCAGCAGAATTGCCATGATGTTGTTTTATGTGTAGAAAACAAAAGTTCTCGGAATGACTGAAACTCCACGGATGTCTTATAAAAATAATAAAAATCCTCGCTAAAGATGAAGACCAGGGGCCCACACCTGTCCACGAGGTGGGGGCCCCTAGGGCGCGCCCCTACCTCATGGGCCCCTCGACACCTTCCGACGCCAACTCCAACTCTATATATTGGCTTTCGGGAGAAAAAATCAGAGAAGAAATCATCGCGTTTATGATAAGGAGCCGCCGCCAAGCCCTAAAACCTCTCGGGAGGGCTGATCTGGAGTCCGTTCGGGGCTCCGGAGAGGGGGATTCATCGCCGTCGTCATGATCAACCATCCTCCATCACCAATTTCATGATGCTCACCGCCGTGCGTGAGTAATTCCATCGTAGGCTTGCTGGACGGTGATGGGTTGGATGAGATTTATCATGTAATCGAGTTAGTTTTGTTAGGGTTTGATCCCTAATATCCACTATGTTCTGAGATTGATGTTGCTATGACTTTGCTATGCTTAATGCTTGTCACTAGGGCCCGAGTGCCATGATTTCAGATCTAAACCTATTATGTTTTCATGAATATATGTGAGTTCTTGATCCTATCTTGCAAGTCTATAGTCACCTATTATGGGTTATGATCCGACAACCCCGAAGTGACAATAATCGGGATACTTCTTGGTGATGACCATAGTTTGAGGAGTTCATGTATTCACTATGTGCTAATGCTTTGTTCCGGTTCTCTATTAAAAGGAGGCCTTAATATCCCTTAGTTTCCAATAGGACCCCGCTGCCACGACAGGGTAGGACAAAAGATGCCATGCAAGTTCTTTTCCATAAGCACGTATAACTATATTCGGAATACATGCTTACATTTCATTGATGAATTGGAGCTAGTTCTGTGTCACCCTATGTTATGACTGTTACATGACGAACCGCATCCGCATAATTATCCATCACGATCCGGTGCCTCGACCTTTCCATATCTGGTTCTCGCTTATTTACTTTTCCGTTTCTACTGTTACAATCACTACAAAATACCAAAAACATTACTTTTGCTGTGTTTACTTTTGTTACCATTACCACCACTATCATATTACTTTGCTACTAAACACTTTGCTGCAGATACTAAGTTTCCAGGTGTGGTTGAATTGACAACTCAGCTGCTAATACTTGAGAATATTCTTTGGCTCCCCTTGTGTCGAATCAATAAATTTGGGTTGAATACTCTACCCTCGAAAGCTGTTGCGATCCCCTATACTTGTGGGTTATCAAGACTAATTTATGGCGCTGTTGCCGGGGAGCATAGCTTTATTCTTTGAGTCACTTGGGATTTACATCTGCTGTTCACTATGAAGAACTTATCCCTCAACTACGAGGGGAGGTAAGGAACTGCCATCTAGCTCTGCACTTGATTCACCTTCTGTTATGAGTAAGCTAGCGACACCTAAACCTGCTTCTGCTATTCGTTCCGATATGTCGCATGTTATTGATGATGCCACTTCTGCTATGCATGATACTTATTATGAAACTACTTCTATGCTTGATACTGTTGTACCCCTTGGTGAATTTTTAGATGAACAAATTGCTAGGGCTGGAGAGAAAGAAATTATTGAATCTGAATACAATGATGAAAGTGATGATGAAAATATGCCTGTTATTCCTGAGGGTTATATTTTTGATATGGAATCTTCTGCAGCTATTTTTGCTTGCAAAGATAGATATGAGCACAAGAGGTTATTAGTTAAATGGAACAAAGAATCTCTTAGAGACAGAATGAAACCTGGCCCTGCTTTTGCTACTTCACCTATTTGTGTTCCCGATAAGGATTATGAATTTTCTGTTGATCCAGATATAATTACTTTGGTCGAATCTGATCCTTTTTATGGCTATGAATCTAAAACTGTTGTGGCACATCTTACTAAGTTAAATGATATAGCCGCCCTGTTTACTAATGATGAGAGATTGCACTACTTTTATATACTCAAAATATTTCCGTTCTCATTAAAGGGTGATGCTAAGATATGGTTTAATTCTCTTGATCCTGGCTGTGTGCGTAGTCCCTGTGATATGATTTATTACTTCTCGCTAAATATTTCCTGCTCATAAGAAACAAGCTGCTTTGAGGGAAATATAAAACTTCGTGCAAATTAAAGAAGAGAGTCTCCCACAAGCTTGGGGGAGGCTTCTCAAGTTACTTAATGCTTTGCCTGATCATCCTCTTAAGAAAAATGAAATACTTGATATCTTTTATAATGGACTAACTGATGCTTCCAGAGATTACCTGGATAGTTGTGATGTCTCTCTTTTTAGGGAAAGAACACTAGATGAAGCTGAAATTCTATTGAATAATATGTTGACAAATGAAAATAATTGGGCACCTCCTGAGCCAGCTCAGAGCCAATTCGAGCCTATTCCTAAACCAACTCCAAGAAGAGAGGTGTTCTATTTCTCATCTGAAGATATGCAAGAGGCAAAGAAATCTATGAAAGAAAAAGGTATTAAAGCTGAAGATGTTAAGAATTTACCTCCTATTGAAGAAATACATGGTCTTAATCTACCTTTGTTGAAGAAACTTATGATATTGATCCATTACTTATTGAAGAACCTCCCGATCCCGATAACCCGACACGGTAGTAAAGGTAAATTCTCTCTATAGATATGATAAAGCTGAAGTCCCTCCTACTAAAATTGCTAGTCGATTGCTTGGATGAGTTTGATAACTTTATGTTTAAGCAAGATGACTTTAATGCTTATTTTGGTAGACAATTAAAACAAGATGCTTATATGATTAAACGCTTGGGTGATTATATGGCTAATATTAGAGGTGAACTTAAACTTGTTAGCAAACATGCTTCTATGGTTACCACTCAAGTAGAACAAGTACTTAAAGCTCAGAAAGAAGTGCTTGATGAAATGAATAGTAAGAAAAATGATTATGTTGTTAGAGTGGCTACTAGAACTGGTAGAATGACTCAGGAACCTTTGTACCCTGAAGGCCACCCTAGGAGAACCGAGAAAGATTCTCAGAGAAATAATATTGATGTACCTAGTTCTTCTAAAAGGAAGAAAAAGAAAAATGATAGATAGGACTTTGCAAACTTCTAGTGAACCTATTGCTAAACCACCTGAGAATCCAAATGATATCTCTATGTTTGATGCTGAAACACAATCTGGTAATGAACATGAACCTAGTGAAAATGTTAATGATGATGTTCATGATGATGCTCAACCTAGTAATGATAATGATGTAGAAGTTGAACCTGATGT
This sequence comes from Aegilops longissima, assembly GCA_021605205.1. Lineage (NCBI taxonomy): Eukaryota > Viridiplantae > Streptophyta > Magnoliopsida > Poales > Poaceae > Aegilops > Aegilops longissima. The sequence continues at coordinate 221,795,907 of CM038681.1, forward strand.
TGATCTTGATAACCCACAATCAAAGAATCAACGTTATGATAAAAGAGACTTCGTTGCTAGGAAACATGGTAAAGAAAGGGAACCATGGGTTCGAAACCCATGCCTTTTCCTCCAAACCATCCAAGAAAAAGGATGATGAGGATTTTGAGCGCTTTTTGAAATGATTAGACCCATCTTTTTATGTATGCGATTGGTGATATGCTCAAAATGAATCCTTATGCCAAATATATGAAAGATATTGTTACAAATAAAAGAAAGATACCGGAAGCTGAAATTTCCACCATGCTTGCTAATTATACTTTTAAGGGTGGAATACCAAATAAAATTGGAGATCCAGGAGTACCTACTATACCATGCTCCATTAAGAGAAATTATGTTAAAACTACTTTATGTGATCTTGGAGCCGGTGTTAGTGTTATGTCTCTCTCTTTATATCATAGACTTGACTTGAATAAGTTGACACCTACTGAAATATCTTTGCAAATGGCTGATAAATCAACTGCTATACCTGTCGGTATTTGTGAGGATGTGCCTGTTGTGGTCGCAAACGTTACTATTTTAATGGACTTTGTTATTCTTGATATTCCCGAGGACGATAGTATGTCTATTATTCTTGGAAGGCCTTTCCTTAATACTGCAGGGGCTGTTATTGATTGCAAAAAAGGCAATGTCACTTTTCATGTTAATGGTAATGAGCACACGGTACACTTTTCGAGGAAACAACCTCAAGTTCATAGTATCAATTCTATTGGAAAAATTCCATCGATTATATTTGGAGGTTTTGAATTTCCTCTCCCTACTGTCAAGAAGAAATATGATATACTTATTATTGGGGATGTCCATATCCCCGTTGAGGTAACATAGTGTTATTCGAAATTTCTCCGGTTCCATGTTAGTCGGAATGAGTTTGTTAACAAGACCTGATCAACCTTGTTAGTGGATTCCTTTTGATGAGCATGAGATGGATGAAACTAGAAGCACAACCTTCTCTACCCTCTTTTCTGTTATTTATTAGAAATAAAGTAAAATAGTATTTTTCTGTCTGTCTCGTGACTTATCCGTGCAATATAAAAATACCCCAAAAATAAAAGTCCTCAGAATGCCATGCCAATTTAATATGATTTTTTCGGGAATATTTGAGGATTTTTAGTGCAAAAATCACCGCGGGGGGAGCTGCCACCTGGCCACGAGGGTGGAGGGCGTGCCCTACACCCCTAGGCGCGCCCCCTGCCTCGTGGGCCCACGGTGGCCCTCCTCCACTTATCCCTGCACCCATCTTCTTCCTCTGCCTCACACAAACCCGAAAAACCAACTCAAGCACGAGTTCCAGCCACTTTTGCTGTGATTTTCGATCTCCTTGCTCAAAGCACCTCTCGCAAAACTGCTTGGGGAGATTGTTCCTTGGTATGTGACTCTTCCATTGGTCCAATTAGTTTTTGTTCTAGTGCTTTATTCTTTGCAAATTTGTGCTGCATAGGTGACCATGTTCTTGAGCTTGCATGTCAAATTTATATGGTTCCAAGTAGTTCTAATGCTTGATATAGGCTCTAGGCACTTGTAGGAGTAGTTGCTATCAATTTTATTGAAGTTGGTTCACTTTTGTTTGAAGTTACTAAAAATTTCAGAAATTTTTCAGAGGAAACAAAATGTTTAGGAAGATGTTCCAAGGTGGTTCTTCAAGGAAGCAAGGTCCTGTGCTTGATGTCGACGAGGAACCACCAAGAGACGCTCTTGTGAGGCCCTGTGAATGGCCTTCGGAAAATTTTATGGATCAAGCGGGAATGAAAGAAGAATTTAACGCATATTTGCGTAACGCCGGTCTTGTGGACTTCGAGGCTGACAAATGCCCCCAGTATCATGATCTCACAAATTCATTTGTAAGGAGGTTTGAGTATTCATCTTCGCGTAATTCTCCTTCAGTCATGTTTGACCTTTATGACAAATCTTATACCATGGACTTAGAGGATTTCACTTTTGCTTGCAAACTTCCATCTTGGGTAGTGTCAGGGATCCCCTTAAATCTGAATTTAGAGACTTTATTGCTAGTATAACTGTGGGGAATCTAGATATATAACGCAAGCCACTATAGGGAGCATTCACTTTCCTGCTATACATTATTTTGCTCTCTTCGTAGGTAGATGCATAAATGCTAAGGATGAAGCACGTCACATGTGTGTCCCTGATCTTAGCATTCTCGTGGAGTGCTTGTGTTAGGAGACCAATCTTATCATATGGGAGCCATTGTAGCTCGAGGTTGCATCATAATAGATATAATGGAGATTTCTTTGGAGGAATTTATGCAACCCGCTTAGCTAATTTTCTTGAGATAGACATTCGTGAGGGTGATATGGAGTTACCCCTACTTATTTAGATTTTGACTCTATGGTTTCCCACCAGTTTGTTGAGAGGACTGAACCACCTCTCCGAAGATCGACTAATCTTTAACAAACGACATGTTGTCCAGTATTACTCTTCCTGCTCCTGCCTTCTTTGATTCTCGACAAAAGGAAGATATGTTATTACCAGAGAGGAGGCAGATGAGTACGAGAGAAGAGCGGAGGCGGCTCGATGCCACGCTGCAGCTCAGAGGCGACACGCTGCATCGCAAGATGACCCCAGCTACACCTACGGGTATCCGCCAGCTATCCTCGGCAATAGACCAACTTAGGCCAAAAGCCTAAGCTTGGGGAGTACGTATTCTCACCGACATTACATTTATGTTCACACACACTCATTGCTAGATGTCGGTGCTCATACTCTTTCACTGTAATATCCATGCTAGTTTATTTTCTTTTTCCTGCTTTCTTCTTGTGTGTCTATTAAACCTTAAGAAAAAACCAAAAAAATTTAGTAGTAGTTTATTTTTCCTGCTGTAGTAGTAATAATTAAAAAGAAAACCCAAAAATATTTCCCGTTCTTCTTTTGCTTGTTGGGAGCTTTCCCGTGTAAATAGTTTTTATTTCTTTTCTTTTCTTTGGGGGTCAGTAGGAGAAGACCATGATTAAATTATTGAAGTAGCTCTTATATGCATCATTGTTGATTTAACCAAGAGCCCATATTGCCTTGTCTTCTCCTGTTTATTGAATGCTTGCAGATTCCAACTTAGTCCAATGCACGTGCACTCTTATTATTATTCACATCATTCGGTCGTGCAAGTGAAAGGCAATTATGATGATATATGATGGACTGACTAAGATGAGAAAAGCTGGTATGAACTCGACCTCTTTTGTTTTTGTAAATATGATGAGTTCATCGTTCTTGATTCAACTTATTATGAATAAACATGTTTTGCAATGACAATTAGAGATCATAGTTGCTCGTGCCATGCTTGATTAGCTATGAGTTATAATGATTTACCTTGCGTGCCAACATGCTATTAAAATGGTTGTGATGTGGTATGATGGGGTGGTATCCTCCTTTGAATGATTTAAGTGACTTGACTTGGCACATGTTCACGCATGTAGTTGAAACAAATCAACATAGCCTTCACGATATTTACGTTCATGGTGGATTATATCCTACTCATGCTTGTATTCAATGTTCATTAATTTTAATGCATGTTCATGACTGTTGTCGCTCTCTAGTTGGTCGCTTCCCAGTCTTTTGCTAGCCTTCACTTGTACTAAGAAGGAATACTGCTTGTGCATCCAATCCCTTAAACCCCAAAGTTATTCCATATGAGTCCACCATACCTTCCTATATGCGGTACCTGCCGTTCCAAGTAAATTTGTATGTGCCAAACTCTAAACCTTCAAATAAACATTCTGTTTTGCATGCTCGAATAGCTCATATATCAACTAGGGCTGCCCTTATCTTCCATGTTAGGCGAGTTATTCTCAAGAGGAGTGGACTTCGCTCCTCACTCACGAGAAAATGGCTGGTCACCGGGATGCCCAGTCCCATGCTTTATGCAAACTAAATCAAAATAATTGCAAACAAAACTCCCCCTGGGACCCATTGAATGTTGGAGGCACTCGTTGTTTCGAGCAAGCCATGGATTGATGCTTGCGGAGGAGGGGGAGTATAAACTTTACCATTCTGTTTGGTAACCGCCTATAATTTGTTTAGCATGGAAGATATCGTCATCTCTTAGTTGTTATGTTGACAATGAAAGTATGCCGCTCAAAATATAAATTATCTCTATTTCAAAACCGAGCTCTGGCACCTCTACAATTCCCTGCTTCCCTCTGCGAAGGGCTTATCTATTTACTTTTATGTTGAGTCATCACCTTCTTATCAAAAGCACTAGCTGGAGAGCACAGCTGTCATTTGCATTCATTACTGTTAATTTATATCGGGCATGACTATGATTGGATCTCTTTTACCATGAATTACAATGTCTAGTCAGTCCTTGATCTTTGAAGGTGCTCTGCATTTATGTTTTATGGTCTCGTAAAGGGCTAGCGAGATACCATCTTGTTATATCATATTATGATTATTTTAAGAAAGTGTTGTCATCCGAGATTTATTATTATGGCTTGCTAGCTGATTATGTTATTGATATGAGTAAACATGAGACCTAGGAGTTATTGCAAATGTGGTTAGTTATGATCTTTGCTGAAAACCTGAATGCTGGCTTGCCATAGGTACAACAACAAGAGCAAACAGAGTTTGTAAAAGTTTTTCTTTTTCTCTTTCAGTTTGTCAACTGATTTGCTTGAGGACAAGCAAGGGTTTAAGCTTGGGGGAGTTGATACGTCTCCGTCGTATCTACTTTTCCAAACACTTTTGCCCTTGTTTTGGAGTCTAAGTTGTATGATTTGAATCGAACTAACCCGGACTGACGCTGTTTTCAGCAGAATTGCCATGATGTTGTTTTATGTGCAGAAAACAAAAGTTCTCGGAATGACCTGAAACTCCACAGGATGTCTTATAAAAAATAATAAAAAATCCTCGCCAAAGATGAAAACCAGGGGGCCCACACCCTGTCCACGAGGGTGGGGGGCCCCCCCTCTAGGGCGCGCCCCCTACCTCATGGGCCCCCTGGACACCTTCCGACGCCAACTCCAACTCTATATATTTGCTTTCGGGGAGAAAAAAATCAGAGAGAAGAAATCATCGCGTTTTACGATACGGAGCCACCGCCAAGCCCTATAACCTCTCGGGAGGGCTGATCTGGAGTCCGTTCGGGGCTCCGGGGAGGGGGATTCGTCGCCGTCGTCATCATCAACCATCCTCCATCACCAATTTCATGATGCTCACCGCCGTGCGTGAGTAATTCCATCGTAGGCTTGCTGGACGGTGATGGGTTGGATGAGATTTATCATGTAATCGAGTTAGTTTTGTTAGGGTTTGATCCTAGTATCCACTATGTTCTGAGATTGATGTTGCTATGACTTTGCTATGCTTAATGCTTGTCACTAGGGCCCGAGTGCCATGATTTCAGATCTGAACCTATTATGTTTTCATGAATATATGTGAGTTCTTGATCCTATCTTGCAAGTCTATAGTCACCTATTATGTGTTATGATCCGACAACCCCGAAGTGACAATAATCGGGATACTTCTCGGTGATGACCATAGTTTGAGGAGTTCATGTATTCACTATGTGCTAATGCTTTGTTCCGGTTCTCTATTAAAAGGAGGCATTAATATCCCTTAGTTTCCAATAGGACTCCGCTGCCACGGGAGGGTAGGACAAAACATGTCATGCAAGTTCTTTTCCATAAGCATGTATAACTATATTCGGAATACATGCTTACATTACATTGATGAATTGGAGCTAATTCTGTGTCACCCTATGTTATGACTGTTACATGACGAACCACATCCGACATGATTATCCATCACTGATCCGGTGCCTACGAGCTTTGCATATACTGGTTCTCGCTTATTTACTTTTACGTTGCTACTGTTACAATCACTACAAAATACCAAAAACATTACTTTTGCTGTGTTTACTTTTGTTACCATTACCACCACTATCATATTACTTTGCTACTAAACACTTTGCTGCAGATACTAAGTTTCCAGGTGTGGTTGAATTGACAACTCAGCTGCTAATACTTGAGAATATTCTTTGGCTCCCCTTGTGTCGAATCAATAAATTTGGGTTGAATACTCTACCCTCGAAAGCTGTTGCGATCCCCTATACTTGTGGGTTATCAGGGAGTGAGGGGGAGAGCGAGTGGGGGGAGTGGGGAGAGGGGCGATGGGTGGTTACGGCTAGGGTTTTGGGGGGGTTAAGGAGAGGGAGTGGGCCAGCCGGTTGGTTGGGTCGGGTGGGCGGTCAGGCGGTTCAGGGTCTATTGGGCCTTCGCCTGTGGGGAGTTCGGGGGTTTCTTTTCTCCTATTTTTCTTTTGCTTTGTTTTATTACTTTTCTTTATTTTTCTTTTCTGTTTTATTTAATTTAGGTCATCTTAGCATTTTCTAAATATGTGTTTTCTTCACAACTATTACCTATGTAATATTTGGCACTAACCGAACATTTCTGTTCTAATGTTTGAAAACTTTCATTGTTTGCCATATTTTCGAATTTGAATTTTGAATCGTTTTCGAACTAACGCGAGATTAGCAACAGTAATCGAGGTGACGTGGCATCATTAGCAGAGGTTACTGTAGCTTGATTATCCGGGCGTCACAATTCTCCTCCGCTACAAGAAATCTCGTCCCGAGATTTAAGAGGTGGTGTTAGGGGGGAATTTGTGGTTGTGAAATTCCAACGGATCTTCTCGGTCTTGGTTGCTCTTCTCGAAGAGGTCGATCCATTACGTTGATGTCTTCATTTCTCTGCTTCAGGTCATCATGATGAAGTCGGTGTCCTTCCTTCGGGAGCTCCATCGTACTTACGAATAGGAAAGGGGCAGCTTGACAACGATAGAATGCTACCAGGGGTAATCATCGGGGGTTATCCCACGAATGATCATATGAGTATCTCTCGAGTTGAACGAATAAAACATGTCGAGAGAAAATTAATATGGTACAATAAGAAGTTTCAAACGGGTAGACAATCGTTCGATCACTGACACAAGGTGTGAAAGGGGTACAGAGTAACGAGAATAAGTACTATGTCTGATACCAGAATAGATCACTAGGAAGGTGGCTCGCAAATTACACACGAAGCCAAGCGTGAGGAATAATCTTGGAAATGGGGGGTGCACATGAGAGTCAGGTTTCGATCCTGTGGAGCTGTGGGTTATGGGCCCACCATGTGGGTTAAAGTAGAAAGGGGGCTGACATCTTGCACGGTCACGATAGCAAGGCATGTCAGAGGGTAGCCTGTCAGTTATGTCGGCAACAACATCGATACCAAGGGCGAGGGACGAAGAGAACCGTTTTCCTGCTCGTTGAACGAGGCGGACCAATAGGCAAAGTTCTCGTCCATCGGTGGTTACCGGAATGCTATCGACAAATGCAATAGGGTCTTACCGACACGGTAGTACACCAAGGTGTTTACATAAGCAGAAGAATATTACTTCTTAGATCATATGGATCACAAGGAAGGTTAAACAAATCAACGGTAAGGAAAATGTGATCATCAGATCAAATAGAACAATGGAAAGGAAAATGTGTTTGACACATATACCAGGGGTATACCCTTCCCAAGGACAAGCAGAGCATGATATCCCTGGCAGGATATAAAGTAGAAAACCCTTTAGGAAAGGGGAGAGCAATTTCATGACATTACCCATACAACAGTGTTTGGATAATTTGATAAAGAAAATTTGGCATTGTGCTTCAAATGTTCTTATTGAAAATCGGAGTACCACATACATGCTTCGAGATAGCATTGACATGGTCATCATGTAAGGATCAAATTTTGGATACGCAAAGGATCCATCAGGAACAACTTATAGAATAATTTTACAATTTCATCATGGAAGAATGGATACCCTTGCTAAGAAGGAAACTATAACAATAGGTCCTCTGGTCAGGCGTGCTAGGCATGACATCACCTTACCGAGTCATCTAAAGACCAATGTTATAACTATTGGAATTATGTTCCAACCATCATATCTGACCGAGGTTCAGATCCGATTGGTTTCAGGATAGCTCAGACTTAGGATGCCTGAGAAGAAAAGGTGCAACACAAATTTGACGAGATGACAATGTAAGATTCTCGGGAAATGAACTATGGAAGCAAGTTCCGACACAAGAGTTCATCATTAAACCAAGGAGAGGATGAGGAGGTGGCTAATGAACTCAACGATAATTCATTGAGATTTTCAAAAGGTGGATTTCCACACCTAGGTGAACAAGGAGATACCATTTGTCAGATCAAATGATATAATGAGGTATGCTCGAGGAAAACATACACAGTTAAACATTGGTTGAAAGGTGCATCCAAAATATGGGCTTAGGTAGCATGATCGATGTTAGAATGGTGATTCAATAACCAATGGTTTAAGAATGAATTATCGACCATTAACTTCAAAGCAACAGGGTTGCTAGAAGTTTTGAAGTCGCACATCATAGTTCAATTGTCGATTTTCCGGTTAGAAACAACACGGGGACCAAGAAACAATGGTGATGGTGTGAAGTATCATAATACCAAGAATTATTTAAGAGGTGGAGCAATTCTCACAATATCCTTGATATAAAAGATGATAATAATCCAAGGTGGAACATAATACAAACTGGATAGCAAGTTGCATCCATAACATGAATAAGTTTGTGATGAAAGGAAGGTAAAGATGTTGTCGATGGTAAGTCAAATTACCAGGGGACGAGGATGGCACTTACCATCATGAATTCGATTGATATCCTGGAAGGAATCAAAATGTTGATGATGATCACGACGACAAATTTTGTTGAGAGGCTCCACGAAGATGTAATCGATCGGTGATGCCATCAAGCCAAGGGAATGGTGAAGCAAAAGGCTATTATAAACATAGTTAAGATGTCATATCGGGATTCAGAGTTGTCTCTCAAGACAAACAATATGATGGTGAAAGTTCGATGTAAGCTTAGAGCACTGTCGGGATTGTGTCCTGGGGATGAAGGACATAAGTAGAATGGTCTAGCAGTTAGCCTGACGATTATGATGTAGTCAATCAGCGGGGAATGACACGATCGAGTACAAACTCGTAAGCAATGAAGATTACCAATAGTTATTGAATCACAGAGCAGACTCGATTCAGTTGTCGGTGTACTTGAGTGACTAACTACTCAAAATCCAGGAAAAATTGGAATCGATGAGAAGATAGTACTTGATGAAGAACTCATAAGAAGTTATGCAGTTCCATGACAATCTCGAGATACCAGGGGTAATGCTCGACGACAGATCAAAGTAGAGGTTGGACTAGGGTATTGCTCTGCAGAAGACAAGTGCTCAAACTTGCACGAGAAATGGAATTAAGGAGAAACATGGTCGGAACCACGTCCACAGATACAAGATGAACTTATAACAAGGGGGTAATTATTTTAAGAGAAGCTTCCATGATAAGGTATACATCGTGTCAATGGGCATGAACACAGGGTTCAAGGTTGACTCCCACTTGTTCAACGCATAACCTTTCATTCACCTCTCGTATTTCGAAAATGACATTAGTTGTTGAAAGTTTTTACCTGGTGCAATACTAGATAATTATGACCCGTGAAACCTTTCGGGTTCACACGGATTAGGGAAGGCATAGGTTCAACCCATCAGGGCATCTTAGGAACATATACCATAAACTTCGGAGTAAATATTAAAAGCTCGAAAGTAGAGCATGGTTCACAAAGCAGAGGATACAATTTACCAAAGGTGTTATATACCCATGGAAAGGCTCACAAGGTTATTCAATATGAAGGACACTGTCGGATAAAATCCAACAAAGGATCTGATGGTCCTCAAGGGATCTGATGTGAGCATCGGTACTCAACCAGAGGAAGAAGAATGCAAGGAGATCTGATTATAGAAACAACTGACTAATTCAATGCTCAAATGCAAAATAATATGATTTCCAAATCAAGGGATCAGAAGCAACGCTCTAATCAAGGATGGATAAGTTGAGTAGGCTTAGGGGTACAATCGATGGCAATTTGATTGGTCGAGATCCAACTCATGTTTAAAATGACGTCTGAGCCGAAAGGATAATTTTCAGGGAATAACTGATGATTGCGTGCATTCGCAACATATCGAATCAAGTGACTCAAAATGATAGTGACAAAGGATGCCAATAGAGATTACTAGAAGTACGGAATTAACCATAATGCAGGAAGGCAAGGAAATCAAGAGCAATGGGCTGCTGAGGATTTTCAGAAAATCGAATGGTATTTTGAGGACTTTTGTGAAACACATGAACAGCTAGGGATGAGCAGATACTCGGCAAGTGTGGGCAATTATCCATAGGGGTATTTATGTGGCAAGGGACTACAAGGCAGTAGGCACAAAGTATTCTCAGAACAACAGAGAGAATTTTGGGGTATCTTGTAATAACAAGACCAACGGGGAATGATTGTATAAATGACAGATGTATTTATCCAAAAGGATATCTTAGTGGTAGGGAATTTCCAAGGGCGGTGGGCACAAGCGTCTCGGGAAAACATCGAATAGCATCTTCGAAACCTTCTGGTGCACCTAGTAATCATCTGGAGTGAGGGGCTCTCCGGGAAAAGTAATTACGGGAACCTAGAGTTAGAGTTAGCAAAATTCATTTTATCCCGAGTAGAAGAGAGATCAGATTCCCAGAGTATAGACGAGGAGTAAAAGATCCTAATACCACCCAACGGCGACGTGGGCCCGTATGGCACACAACCATGTTAGTAAAAGTTTTGCAATGACTAGACTCAACTTCGGCCAAGGAGTTTGGAAGGGGGATTCCTACAGGCAGTCGACTCTGATACCAACTTGTGACGCCCCCAATCATACACTAATCATACACGCAAACGTGTACGATCAAGATCAGGGACTCACGAGAAGATATCACAACACAACTCTAAAAATAAAATAAGTCATACAAGCATCATAATACAAGCCAGGGGCCTTGAGGGCTCGAATACAAGTGCTCGATCATAGACGAGTCAACGGAAGCAACAATATCTGAGTACAGACATAAGTTAAACAAGTTTGCCTTAAGAAGGCTAGCACAAACTGGGATACAGATCGAAAGAGGCGCATGCCTCCTGCCTGGGATCCTCCTAAACTACTCCTGGTCGTCGTCAGCTGGCTGCACGTAGTAGTAGGCACCTCCGGTGTAGTAGGAGTCGTCGTCGACGGTGGCGTCTAGCTCCTGGGCTCCGGCATCTGGTTGCGACTGCTAGGTAGAGGGGAAAGGGGAAAAGAGGGAGAAAAGCAACCGTGAGTACTCATCCAAAGTACTCGCAAGCAAGGATCTACACTACATATGCATGGCTATATGTGTAAAGGGCCATATCGGTGGACTGAACTGCAGAATGCCAGAATAAGAGGGGGATAGCTAATCCTGTCGAAGACTACGCTCGCAGCCTCCGCCTTGCAAAGATGTAGAAGAGAGTAGATCAAGTCCTCCAAGTAGCATCGCATAGCATAATCCTACCCGCAATGCCCTCCTCGTCGCCCTGTTAGAGAGCGATCGCCGGGTTGTATCTGGCACTTGGAAGGGTGTGTTTTATTAAGTATCCGGCTCTAGTTGTCATAAGGTCAAGGTACAACTCCAAGTCGTCCTGTTACCGAAAATCACGGCTATTCGAATAGATAAACTTCCCTGTAGGGGTGCACCACATTTCCCAACATGCTCAATCCCATTTGGCAGGACACACTTTCCTGGGTCATGCCCGGCCTCGGAAGATCAACACGTCGCAGCCCCACCTAGGCCAACAGAGAGGTCAGCACGCCGGTCTAAACCTAAGCGCCACAGTGCGGGCCCATCGCCTTAGCACACCTGCACGTTCGTAACGCGCCGGAAGCGTAACTAGCCCCTTAATACAAGAGCAGGCTTACGTTCCAATCCGGCGCGTGCCACTCAGTCGCTGACGTCACGAAGGCTTCGGCTGATACCACGACGCCAAGTGCCCATAACTGTTCCCGCGTAGTTGGTTAGTGCATATAGGCCAGTAGCCAGACTCAGATCAAATACCAAGATCTCGTTAAGCGTGTTAAGTATCCGTGAATGCCGACCAGGGCAAGGCCCACCTCTCTCCTAGGTGGTCTCAACCTGTCCTGTCGTTCCGCCACAAAGTAACAGTCGGGGGCCGTCGGGAACCCAGGCCCACGTCTATCGGGATGGAGCCACCTGCCCCTTCAGCCTCCATCTCCGAACAGTATCACAAGTAATGTAACATTATAAAGTATATAGCATATGCCTGAGATCACCTCCCGAAGTGATCACGCCCAAGAGTATAGCATGGCGGATTTGACAAGAGTGTAGGGCCTCGATGGAATACTAGCATCCTATACTAAGCGAGAGGATAGCGGGTAAGGGTAACAATTGTAGCAACAATGACAGCTATGCAACAGGATAGGATTAACCGAAGCAAGAATATGCTACACTACTCTAATGCAAGCAGTATAGAGAGGAATAGGCGATATCTGGTGATCAAGGGGGGGCTTGCCTGGTTGCTCTGGCAAGGAGGGGTCGTCGGGGATGTAGTCGTACTCAGTCGCATCAACGTCGGTCTCGGGGTCTACCGGAGAAGAAGAGGGGGGAGAAACAATAAATACGGGGTAAACAAAGCATCACAAAATATAACAAGGTAATACGCGGTGCCAAGGGTGATCTAACGCAGGGATAGGTGATACCAGCGAAGGGGGAAAACATCCGGGAAAGTATTCCCGGTGTTTGACGTTTTTGGACAGTTGCACTGGAGGGGGAAAGTTGTGAATTCGATAGTTTAGGGATGTGTGGCGGACGAACGGGCTGCTTATCCGGATTCGTTTCGTCGTTCTGAGCAACTTTCATGTAGAAAGTATTTTCATCTGAGCTACGGTTTATTTTATATGATTTTCTAAATTTTAAATCATTTTTAGAACTTATTTAATTAATTTAGTTCAACATTATCCAGAATAGTGCATGCTGACGTCATCATGACGTCAGTAGTCAACAGAGCGTTGACTGGGTCAAACTGACATGTGGGTCCCGCATGTCATACACTGTTTAGGTTAACTAGGTTCTAGCTAATCTAATTACTCTTTAATTAAACTAACTAGTTATTTAGATTAATTAAACATGATTAATTAACTTAATTAATTCACTAATTATTTTTATTACTATTATTTTTTTAACGTTCTCAAGGGCATGGGCCCCGGCTGTCATAGGCCCCTGGGGCCTTTTGGCGTAAGGGTTCTGGCGAACCCAAACGGGCGATGGCCCGAGTGGGTGGGGGGGCGAGCCGTAAGGGGGAGCGGGCGAGGCCACCAGCGCCACCGGACGGCCGGCCAAGGCCTGCAGCCATCGAGGGGCCTCAATGAGGCGGCAGCAGGCGATGGCAGCACAAGACAACCGGGGCGGGCGGGCGGCGGCAGGATGCGGAGGAGCCGGGATGCGACGGCGACATGCGGCTCAAAGGGCGAGGTCCAATGCGCTGGGCTGGCCGTGGCCGGAGCGGGAGGGACGGGAGGAGCACCGGGCGACGGTGACAAGCGCAAGTAGAGGCGCAGGTAGGCACGGGCGGTGGGCGCGGCCTACGGTGAGGCGGTGAGTGCGCCTGCACTGCGAGAGAGGAGGGAGTGGAGGAAGGTAGTGGCTCACGGTGGACGTAGGGGTTTAGGGCAGCGGGCTCGACGGAGGTCGGGGACGACGTGCGGCGTGGCGACGAGAAGACGATGACGACGGAGCAGTGGCGACTCGGGCGGTTCGGCGAGGAGGAGGATGGCGAGGTCCGGCGATGGGCAGTCCCAGCGACGGGGCGCAGGGGAGGGGGACGACGCGAGCGTCGAGGCCAAGGGGGAGTCCGGCGACGGAGTCAGGGCACCGACGTCGGGCGTCGAGGGTGCGGTCACCCCGATCCCGATCTGGATCGGGGGAGCGAGAGGGAGAGCGAGTGGGGGGAGTGAGGGGCGAGTGGGACGACGGGTGGTTACGACTAGGGTTTCGGGGGGGGAGGGGTTAAGGAGAGGGAGTGGGCCGACCGGTTGGTTTGGTCGGGTGGGCGGTCAGGCTGCTCTGGTGGCTCTTGGGCCTTCGCCCGTGGGGAGTTCGGGGGTTCTTTTCTCCTATTTTTCTTTTTCTTTGTTTTATTACTTTTCTTTATTTTTATTTTCTGTTTTATTTAATTTAGGTCATCTTAGCATTTTCTAAATATGTGTTTTCTTCACAACAATTACCTATGTAATATTTGGCACTAACCGAACATTTATCTTCTAATGTTTGAAAACTTTCGTTGTTTGCCATATTTTTGAATTTGAATTTTGAATCGTTTTCGAACTAACGCGAGATTAGCAACAATAATTGAGGTGACATGGCATCATTAGCAGAGGTTACTATAGCTTGATTATCCATGCGTCACACTTATGTTGCTCCCACCGTGATCACTGAATTAACACATGGGTTGGAAATCGGCAACACTTTAAGCACACTAACTTGGCATAGATATTCTGGAAAACTAAATCCGCAAGAGACAAATTCAGGTTGCTACAGAGAAGACATGATGCTGAATGGAAAAATTTATTGAAGTTGGTAGAATTGCACCCCATGTTATCATTCACACTATCTTGCATATTCCAGCCAACATAGAATATACTATCAACATTATACAAAAAAACACAACTGAATTATTAACTGAGAATAGAGTACATGTACAACATATTCTATCTAAATAGTAAAATACTTCTATTAGTATCTAGAGAATTTCTTGCATTTATCCATCTTGTTAGTATCACATATTTTGGACATTGGTGATGTCATGAGAAGATCTCCATAAATGCAATAACTTATTTGTTGACAAAGGTATATCTTCATAAAACCATACTCTGCTACCCCATATCAGTAGTAGCATTATAATCACAGCCTTGAGATTCTATTTGTGAAGATATAGAATGGCACAGCTACACAAATAATTTCAGCAGCAATTGTGTTTTAGATATTTCAAATGGAATACAACATAACATACGGATGTATGTAGACATATTTTAGAGTGTAGATTCACTCATTTTGCTTTGTATGTAGTCACTTGTTGGAATCTCTAAAGACTTATATTCGGGAACGGAGAGTACTATCTAGAGAAAAAAACAAAGAGAAATAAATAAATTAGGAGCAGCAAGTCACCGACACCACCTGTCCACTCACCTACCCCCTTCTGCGCACCACCTGTCCACCCCCTACTGCGCTAAGCTAAACAACACACCGCGAAAGACTACCACCATCTTCCGCCGACCGCCGGCCACCTCCGGCCTGCCTCGCGAGCTCCTCCCGACGGCGCCACCCCCACCCCCCGCCCTCACCTCGATGCAGGAACACTGCCGTCGGAGGAGGAGGAGATGGAGTTCCTGTATGATTGTGCCGCCACCGCCACCGCCGTCGTCGCGGACATGGCGGCCACGCTCGCGGGCACTGCCGGTATCCAGGCGTCCTCTCCCTCTGCCTTCACGTCCGAGGTGAGAGAAACCATAGTGGGTCCCGCCGACGGTGGAAGACCGGATCGAATCGAGCTGATGCGCTGCTGTTATGGTTGTGCTTGCAGAGAGGTACCGGAGCGGGCAGCTGAAGAGGGCTCTGTGCGAGGCTGAAGCCTACGCCTTCAAGGTATAAAATCCTTCTCGATTCGGTTTAGTAGTTGCTCAACTCAGATGCCTGAATTTGTTCCAATTCTGTCGATTTCTTTCTTGGGACAGAATTTAGAGTATGATGTTCTGTAGCTGTGAGTGCTTCAGGTGTGCCTTTGATTTGTCCATCGATGTTGATAGCTAGTACAATTGATTGAATACATCTCCCGCCTCGCCTCCTCTGACATGTACGATTCTCGCCATCTCACTCATGTTCTCGTGGTGTTGTGGGCCAACATCGGTGGAGCTGTGCATGGGGTGAGCAGATTGGCCTTGCTCCTGAATTCTGGCCGTGTTTGGGCTGGCCGGCGAAGATGTCTAATTCCGGTGCTTTGGGTGCCTCAGCTTTGGTTCCTTTGCTTCCCTTAATGTTCTGGTGGCCATGCGTTCTGGTGGCCATGAGTAATTGTTTTTTCTAGAATACTCAGTTCCTGGGTGGATGCTTATGAATCAGATAAATGGACTTGGGCACTTGACTCTTTTTAAATAGGAAAAATAGTGATTAAATTATTATAATTCAGGGCGACCCGGCATTGTTTTCTAGCAAAAGGCAGCTTTTACTAATATTACTGTCTAGGTTGATGAATTGGTGCATTTGTTGTGCCTGATATATAATTTCTAATTTTGATAGTCTGACCGATACATTTCCACCCCTCAATTTCTCTTGGTTATGTGCACCGTGGCCTCTTAACTGATATAGTACTCTTGTTTCGTTGATGAAATGGAACAAAGAGGTGCAGCTCCTGTATTTTGAGAAATGAAAATCTTATGGTTATATTGTACATTGGTGCTACCACGTCAGGTAAGTGGTAGATCCTTGCACCAATACCAGTTTAGACAGTAATACTGGTTAAATTAAATCATGATCAACAGTTAAAATCTGCTATAAGTTAAGGTGAATGGTCCCTTGAATTGTATGCCTGGTTCACATGATGAATCCTTTGTGCAGGGAGTTCTAGTGATGCATTATACAGGGAGCTATGGTATGCTTGCACTGGGCCGTTGGTGCTTCGCCAAGGTGAAAGAGTTTACTACTTCCACATGGACATATGGAAAAGGTATATCTCATCGGCATGGGTGTTTGCTTTTCTTGATGGCGAATAACTATGAATTTGCTACTCAGTGCAAACAGTAGCTACTTCTATTATGGAAGATACTTGCTTCTTGTGTTAAAATGACAATGTGACTTTGTTTATGAGGAATAATCATCCAGGTATTTAAAGAATAATCATCTAGTTATTTCAAGATCGTCCACATACATATTCAGAACCTGTTAGGGCTCATCTCTTGACAACAGAAATGTTCTAGAGAAAAACCTTTAATAGAATATAAACATTTCCACCTCTAAACTTATCCAAATAGATATCATCTTGTTCAGTAATAGCGCATTGATGGCTCAGGGCTTCTTGCCACCATCAACTATTTTGCTTTCTTGTCATAGAAATAATGGGTAATTTTACATCACTCGGTGTCATTTCGTATCCAGTTTGTAGTTCAAAATCCTTATCACTGAAAGGAACGGGCAGAAATGGGTGCATCATGTGAAACTAATACTAAAAAAGATCGCATCTCAGCTTTCATTAGAATAGAGCAGTGGTGAAACACTAACTCTTCACCGCATATGCAAACGATCTGTTGAGTATTAAACAATTATTAGTTTACAACAACAACAAACAGAAAAAATCAAGTAAATAAGTTCTCAGCTTAACAAACTATTTTAGAATCGATCAAATTTGGTTAGAGCTTATGCTCTTTTTATGTCGACATGCATGAGTGTAGGTTATGCAATGTAAGAAGATCCTAGCGGTAATAGTTACATCCAAAGATCAATTTTTGTTTTACTACAGTTGTAGTTCTGAAAGGGCTTTCTAGAATAGGAATAGTTTTGGAAACACAAAAGGCTATTTTCTTTGGCTAAGAAAAGATCAAACCCTAGTAGGTGTACAATCTTTTCCACTTTTTTAAGGCTTCATATGTGTAATATAGTAGTCGTCACAGCCAAACACCAAAAGAGCTAATCATCATCAGAAGATTCAGTCTTACACTGAAGCTACAAATGTTTTGCTACAGTTGAGTGTTGCTAGTTTCTACTCATAGCTCAGAATCCTTTTCCTTCTCACATATCCTCCTTAACCCCATGAATCTCAAATAGCCACAACACCGCAGCTCTGTCTCGAGTGGCTTTTTCATCGAGTTCAGAATTAAGCAGCAGCTCAGTTCAGCTTGATGAGATCGCAGGAAACAAAAACAAATTCAATGTTATCATTAACTTGGATGTGTTCATAGAAATAATAAGCATTACAGAAGGGATACATGTTTGATCAGATAAAAAAATCAATGTTATGTGTAAATCAATACACGTAGGTTGATGTTTACAAAGTGGAGGCACTTTGCATGAAAGAATGATCTTCGAAACTCTTAGCAGCTATCAGTACTGATTTTCGTTCTTATTTTTCATGAAAGAAAATTCCACTGTCATTTCTTTTGGTACTACTAAACAAATAAATTCCATTGGGATTTCTTTCGGTACTCCTAAACACATAATCCTTCAATTCCTTTTCACACCAAAGTTTCCATCTGACATGGGATTAAAAACTGTAGCTGGGTATTCATCATCTTTTATGTATACTAGATGACCAGTTGCGCCAATGGCGCAAAGGGCGAGAGGAAACCAAGCATTTAAACCATGCAACTTATAAATATTGAGAGGCCGATCATAAATTTTTTGAAGCATAAGGAAGTCGACATTTAGTTATGATGTTCATACACATCGTTATGTATTACATTGCATCATAGGTTTATATGAGGTACTTACTTATAAATAATAATGAACATATGCTCGTAGGAAATACATAAACTGGCATTGCCACACGACGTAGAACGTAGTTGATGGTTCAATCTATACATGTGATTCCATAGTAACTAACATAGCCGGGGATAGGTTAAAGTTAAAAGTCCATCGACAAGTAGAATAAGCTTTGGAAAGACTGACAAATGAACCATGGTAGTGATCTTCTCTAGAAAAAGGTAACAACTGGATATTCAGAGAAGGCTATTGTAGCTGATAGTATCAACATCTTCTGATGGCACATATGTTGTGGAAGTAGATCCTCTCTGGAGTGGATATACCCTTGTGTTTTTGATTAGCTGCATAGAGTTGTCATTCAATTGGTCAAGATGAGCAATTGCATTGTGAATATCTATAGCCGCCTTGCCGAGCTCGCCGCCACTTATGGAATTGGCTAAGCATACACTTACTTTGGTTGTGATGTGAATCTTAGAAGTGCTTTTAACATGATATACGTAGAATGCAAAGCCTTTGCTAAGTTCTCTAATCTTCAGAGCTTGTTCTTTGATTTATTTTTCTTTTTCCTTTAACAAACCAATCAGATGCAGTTCTCTTTCCTTTGTTGCAGCTCGTTGTAACTATAGTCCTTCAATACCTTGGCACACACGGTCTCCATATATTTGATTACTTGAGCTGCTGAAACTTCCATTGCAACTTAATTGTATGAATAGCCTGACAATGCCATTTCATCATCATCACATCACTGATGTTGTGTGCTCAGACGAAACTTCATTGTGACTGCAAATCTTTCCTCAACTGTGGCGATGGGAGTTGCAACTTAATGAACATCACCTCAAGCATGAACTTGTGTGTAATGTCAACGATCTCCATGCTAGTTTCTGTCCATATAGAGAATGTGTCAATGTCTGAAAATGGTTGTAATTGGATTCATGCACTGGCAAAGCGTATGTAAGTGGCAGAAATGATGCATTAGTAATATTCACAAGCTAAATCTCAGTCTTAAAAAGCCAGCAACATCAAAGAATCTTAGTTGTGTCCATTTATATTTGCTTGCCTCAAATGTATGGTTTTGTGCTACCTGCAAACAATCAAGATTATAAGTACTGACATTCATACTGGGTGGGCCGAATTGGAATGGATCGTGTCCTGCACTTGATACATATGCTGACATACTCTAATGGACATTAATACTAACATTCAGGTCTATCAATACAAGTGCTTGATTACATACAAAACACATGATTAAAAAAAGGATATTTAGCAAGTACTCCCTCTGGAAACTAATATAAGAGCGCTTATATCACTACTTTAGTGATCTAAACGCTCTTATATTAGTTTACGGAGAGAGTACAAGACTAAAAAAGACCTAAAGTTTAAACACGAGATGGTATAGAAAGCAACAGAAGGGTGAAGGTACCACTGGAGCAACCTTTCATTTTTCAAATGATTTTCCTCTAGAAAGAGCAACTTTGTGCATTGCAGACAAAACAACATAAACTACTCAGCTTCATTTGGTTTGTAGTCGCATGATTCATTGGAGCAAGCAAATAACATTTCAAGAACCAGATGCCTCAAAAGAGGATGAAAGCAATACATAGAGCAAATTTAACGCATTAACGTTTGTCCTTGGAAAAGAATCAGTGAACAACTACGTTTCCCATACTGACCAGGTACCCACTGTGCAGCCAAAGGATTTATAGGAGGCAAAGCATAGTGTGTTGGCACGGTTTTTAGAATAGGCATGACAAAAGAAATAACAACAATGCATCCTGGGCATACAAAAGAAAACTTGAAAGTCCAAATTAGACTTGGGAGATAAAATGTGCCAGAGTCCATATTAAAGGTCACCTAATTAAACTCCTAGAGAGATTGTATAGAAAATAGAACTACTAAATACTCTGATTCTGAGGGGAAAAAATACAGCCGGTACAATATGGAAACGATTTTTGCAGAGTTAGCAGAATTTCATTGCCACAAATTAGTGGACGACCAGAGGTTTTGCCGATCTACACAGTTTAGTGCCACAAATCATTAACTCCTTTTGTCGTTTTTCCGATCTCTACTCCATGATGCTAGGGTTTGCCGTGGGAGAGGTCGAGCCAGAGTTGGCAGAGGCAAATTGTTTTACTTTTCAGCATATATATATATGATCATACGGTAGTCACACATATAAGCAGCACCACAAAAAGAAACACACAAACACGACACTCAGAAAAAGCAGGAAACACAAACACGACAATAAGCACTAAACAAATAGGGTAGAAAAGTGCAGCCCTTAGGGAGGAAGGACAAGGACAAACCTTGACCAAAGGATCAGAGAAGGAGCAACCTCGGTGATTCTTGAGCCTGCAAAATAAAAGGAAAGAAAGGTTAGCCAAACAAGCCAGTCTACTCTGTACATAACACAACAACAAATCAAAGACAACCTAGCTTTACATGGCAGAAATTTCCAGCAAGATAAAAAGAATATGATATCTAACTATACGAATACATTAGGAAATACCTAACACAACAACAAATCAAAGACAACCTAGCTTTACATGGAAGAAATTTCAAGTAAGGGAAAACATATATAATATGATATGTAACTGTACGAATACATTAGGAAATACCACTTCAAAATTAGGGTGCACCATCCCCAAAATTTCATTAAATGAACCAGAGATGCGGTGTCAACATTCTTAAATTCCAGTTAATATTTTTTACATTAAAAAAGAGTGATCATGCTATTGAATTCATACACCAGCCAACTCATCCAAAAGTCTGGACTGATGGAGGGAGGCGGGTAATATATTTCAACACTCCCCCTCACGTCTAGGCTATTTTAGTCCTTAGGCGTGGGACCGATGTAGGCCACAAAATCCCTTTCATTAAATGCTGCGTTGGCAGGGTCTTGAAGTCAAGACCTCTTGGCTCGGATACCATATTGAATTCATGCTCCAGCCAACTCATCCAAAAGTCCGAACTAATGGAGGGTGGCAGGCAATATATTTCAACACATGCATGCCATTTTCCCTTCTTGTTATCCCAGTTCCATGGATAAATGAATTAACTGTCGTTGCTAACACTCCCCGTTACCGCAGCCCTGCCAGTGCTTGAGGAATCTGCCAAAGGGAAACCTGCAACATCATTAACCTAACAATTGATTCTGAAAGACAACAGTTAGTCTGTTTACGATACCTACACAAAAGATGATTTAATAATCTTATATTCGATATTACCATCATACTATGCTTGGTTAGGTGAATGATCCTCCCACCTGCCATAAGAGGAGCTTAACAAAGTAAGTTGACAAAAAAATTAAGAAACAAGAACAGGTTAAACATCGCAAGGCAAAAGACTTGCATTATTAGATATGGCACTGTCATCAACATTGCTTATCGCAGAAAAATTAGGGGATATTTGTTGTTGGTAAAAGTTTACATTGGAAAATATAATTCTCATAATTCTAGCTCATATACTTGTATCCACACATCAAGAATTTCAGTAGAGAGATGATCACTAAGGTAAAATACTTTTTTCACTATTTCCCATACACATAAAGCTACAAAGTGTTGATTTTAGGGAGCTCAGCACCAGGAATGTACTGTTCAACAATGCTAACTTTACAACACAGCAAAATGTCATCAAAGAGTACATCACCTAGCACAACCAGCATGTTGACATTGTTTTCTTGCTCTCTTCTTCAGACTACTCCAAATTGCTCACATGCTCATGTCCAAAGCATCTGTTCTCAACATCAAGAAGAAACATTAAAATAAGAATTTTTGTGCTTGTTCTTATCAGCAGTAAATTGGGGGCAAATATAAGACCAAAAAAGTACATTTTCTTAGTAATACACAAATCCTATGTGCTACTGTAGTAAGACTAAAATTTAGCACAGTAGAACATATATAGCATCAACCACCACGAATTGGAGACATACATGCCAGCCTGCAAGATCTCTCTCGCACACCAAAATAAGATGGCCTCCTGTAGAACAAAGGGGTATAAGAATGGCCCATAAAACCTAACAATGCAGCACAGGAAGGGAGCAAACCTTAATCACAGAACATCGCATGCAACCAATGGATTGAACAGCACCTGCAGGAAGAACATGGTAATGCACATATAAAAAAAGGACAAAACATGGACTGTATGGACTACATATCCTACTGGAAAAGCAGAACCAGATGGAGGTTGGCATCATGGAAGGAACAAAATTACACTTGGAAAGGTCTGGAGGCAAAACTATTTTGAGATTTGGTACACCAATTAGTAATTAGTATATGAGAAAAAGAAGAATCTGTAGCAGCTACCGTGTTAGCAAGGATCAAACAATACCTAGGGGATTATTTGCTTCAGCTGGAGCTCGAGGGCAGATGCTACCAGTCATGGGCCCTATTTGGTTCTTGCCCTGTAGAAGAGTAGGCAGGGCCAGGACAGAGACAGAGAGATGTAGAGGCAGTGGCGAAGAAATCTCCACTACCGCTGCTATCCCTCTCCCTCTATAGGCGCTGACGTACCTTGGGGCGTCGTTCGCTGGCCTGGAAAGAGAGTTCCGTCCTGGAGGTCACCATGCCTGAATCTAGCGGCGGAGGTGGTGGAAACGGACAGGGACACGGAGGTCGCCATGCTTGGGGACAATGAGATCTCCTTGTCGAGGAAAGCCACCAGCAGCAGGGCATGGCAGAGGAGAAGCATACCGGACGAATGGATCCGGCAGCCTGCGCTCCTCGGTGATGCCGTGGACCAACACGGAGGTGAAGAAGGGAGGCGGCAGCTGGGTGGAGAGAGAGGGAAGGCAGAGGGGGAACGGAAGAGCACCAGCTGCGGCGGGTCGGCGGGGTCGAAGATGCGGGAGGAGGAGAGAGACGGCGGCTTGGGGGAGAGGCGGCGGATTGGGGAGAGGAGAGGAGGCGGGGATTGGGGGAGGTCGGGGGAACGAGGAGGCTGGTTAGGCTTCACCGTGTTTTATTCTATTCAGAGAACGGACCCACAGGCACACGGTCCACCCATCAGTGATCGAGGCTAGGTAGGGAATGAGGTGAAAACGGACGCTATTTTCATAAGGCGGGTGCGTGGATGGCCTTAGAAGGTGTCAGGCCTAGTAAGGTTTATATGTTCAATGTGTTTGCCATCAGGTCCTAGCATATATCACTAAGATTTTCGCAGCCTGTTTTGAATCCTGCATCTGGAGCATTCCTCGCTTGTAGGTGCTAAAACATCTGACGTGGGATTTGTAGTTGAGTCCCAAAAGAAGCTAGTTGTGTGGATAATATATACATACTCACTTCACAGTGCAATGTACTGTATATTTAATATCATGTGTTCAGTATATAGTACCCTATAAGGCTAACAAACCTACATTAGATCTTTTTAGTATAAGAGCAGATTTTGCGAAGCTTCTTAAAGAAATTGATAATGCCTCAATGGCTGAGCGCCCTACTTTGGGCAACCTTGCTCAAAGGATTAAAAATGATTAATTTTACTTTTAGGACAGAGAAAACTATCACAAAAGGAACAATAAATACCTGAGAATAATGTAGTACTTCCTATGTATGTCATCTATTCAGCACATCATGTGTTTATTTGTTTAAACATCATGTGAAATTAAACAGAATTACTTCCATCAAGAAAATGGAACACAACATAATGGAGAGATTAAGAATAAATATACCATGTTATATTAAAGATGCGGGTTCTAAATTCCTTGCACATTCACGCAAGGAGCTGGACCCCCAAATTTGTGTCCTCACCACAGACCTGCACGCAACACCTGAACATTCTTCTTAGATTAAGAATTTGTATCATATGCACCCAACTTTACATCTGATGAAATTGTAGTACTAATAACTCATCTACTAGTTTAAGGAAACCACGCAGACCAGAGGAGAGGAAATGCAGATGCGATGTGTACCTTCGCAAGGAACAACTTGAAACTGAAGTAGCGAGGCAGGAACCACGGCCGTGGGGCAGGTGGAGGGGACCTGCTGCCAGGGCTGAAGCTAGGGAAGACCGAGGGGAGTCGGTTAGGATGGAGCGCAACAGGGTAGGAAGCTATCCAGAGTCAGCTGCAGGCATGCCACCCTTGGACCACGGGGAGGCCACCACCGTGTATCCACCTTGGAGGCCAGGGACGGAGCTAGAGCCGAGGAAGATCCATGAGGAGAGGATGGCATGCGGCTCTCCCAATCCATGGTGTAGCCTGCACGCACCTCCCGTCCGGCGAGCCGGAGCGGCGACCTGGCGCGCCATGTGATCTTGGGTGGAGGCTGAAGCGTAGCATCAGGAGGAGAGATGGAGACCCAAAAGTACACATGAGAGAAGAACACAACAAGGAGCTACTTATAGGCAAGCAAAGAAGGACCCAGAACACAAACGTGTGCAAACCTGGAACTACAAACATGCAAAGGTGGACACATGCATGCATGCATTAGCCATGCAGCAGCACACGTATACCAGCCCATACAAGAGGCCATGCAGCTAATATTCCTTTTTCACATGAGACAAAATCAGCCGAATGCAGTCAAACTATCTTTTCACATGAGACAAGATAAGCCCATGCACCTCTAGAAGAAACATGTACAGTCCAAGAGAGAAGAGATCAACCACTTCACGAAAGGCAGCGTGCATACGTGTCGCTCAATTGACAGGGCTAAAAAATCCGAAAAAACCAGAAAAATCGAACCCTTACGGGCCTAGTCTTCTTAGTATTCAGCTAATACCATGCTTTTGTTGTCGAGCTAGTTAAAATGAGATACTAGTTCATATAGGAAACAGAGACACAATATGAATATGCATGGCACAGGTGCATGTTGTGCGAAAAACTGCACTACAACACATTGCGCCTAAAACAAAATACCAACAATAGGTTGTCAAATATTAAGCACCAGCGGAATAGATCTAACAAACCAGACCATGATCATCATGCATCAGGATTTATGGTTCTAGAAAAACAGTAAAGAGATGGACATACACGCATCAAGCATACCAGCTACTACAATAAGAGGTCCAGATGCTCTAGGAACTGGAGGGAGTATGCACTTCGGCAGTCGTGCAGTAGCTAGGGATTGAGGAGGATGAGCTTGTTGTATCCATTGTACCTGGGTCATATTTAGGTACACAATTAGCTAATATGTCAAACATTTAGTTACCATGAACATAAAACAACGAACTCGGATAAGCATTAGCAGTGTAGTACAGAATGTATCACTATAACTTTGGGAAATAGTTAAGTCTGGTGGGTATCCAGTTTACTTGCCTATGGCCAACACTAACCAGTATGAGTTCGTTCAATAACTAAAAAGTACTCAGTAGCTGACAATGTAGAGTTTACACATATAAACCGAAGATTCAACAAAGCCATGTCGATAAAACAGTGAAAACAATGGTATCTGGTATACTGCCATGCATGAGCACTTCTTAATATTTATATTCATCATCACAGCAACCTATAACCACCTATGCTCATTGTTACAAATCTATGTGTAGTTCAAAAAAATGACCTGATCTACTTCAAATCTATGCAGACTTCAGATCTACTTCAAATTTTGACACACAACATAGAAGTAATTCACCATAGAGAACATATAAATGGGCATGGGGATCTGAGACTCGACGATGACAGCAAACTAAAATCTCGGCCCAGTAATTAAGGCCGCAGCCAATCGGACAAGCAGAAATTGTGGCGAGTAGGCTGAGATCGCCCCTAGATAATTCAATTTTTTGCAGGTTTCCAGAATCCAGGAAGAACCCATCAATTCTGCGCCGAAGCAGGAGATATGCAGGCAGATCAAATAGTAGATTCAAGCAAGAAGGATGTACTACCTGAAATAGGAAACGAGGAGGCCGATCTGACGAGTCCCACCCAAACTGTGGAAGGATCAGCGGGAGCAGCTGCAGAAGGACTCGACAGCCGGGACGCCGTCGTGGAACTGGTAGGTGATGACGATGTGGTAGAGGTGGAAGCCGCCGCCGAGGCCGACGGTGCCTGCGGTGTCCTCGTCGTCCTCAAAGGCGATGACGCCGGATGGGTCGGCATAGAAGCAGGTGCGTTGCAGGCCACATCATCATATTTGAGCATTAATATTTCTGTATTACTACACAGCAACTACATCACTAGGAGTACACAACAACTAGTAGCAGAACTAGAAGAAATAACCAAATTGAGTGTACACCAATATCATGAGGAACATCAGCATAACAAGCATCTTGCTTTACTGGGATACAGTGACACAGCAGAATTACTAGGATACAGTAACACATACACATTGTTGATTTAACACGTTCAGAAACAGTCTAGTGTGTATATTGTACTCTGCAAGGCTTGACTTAACACACTGAGGAACATTATTGATTTAACACATGTCCCAAGAATGAACTACTCCTGCACATCTCAGAAGAGCATAAGCACACACTACATCTACTCCCCAAACAATCACTTGCCAAACTCACAAGAGCATAAGCAAAAGACCAGTGCATATTACCCAAAACAGTTTCTTCAGTACTCAGGCATCACAAGGAAAAAGAGCAGTGCATCACTAGTGACTAAGTACAAACTAGTCGGATCTAGATGATTTCCCTAGTGCCTAATTATTTTCTGCCATGATATCGAACCGAAGCAAATCAGCCACATCAAAGAAAGGAGAAAGTGATACAACTAAAGAAAAAGATGGATGGAGGCAAGATAGAGAAGCAGCAGCCAACCTCATACTGCTCGGTTCACAGGCTGGTCCCGGTGGCCTGCTGGTAGCGTTCAAAGATCCCCTTGATGCTGCAAGTAGCACATGAAGAAGAAGAACAAAACAAAGCTTCCTTAGAGAGTTAATCAAGCAAGCAAGCAGAAGCAACAGTGTAGTACAGAATGTATCACTATAGCAGGGGCATAATTTTTGTACTAGTTAAAACTGAACATGGTTTGTACTTCTCACATAAATCTTTACTCTTGTAAATTCAAAGCTATGTTTGATCCGAGACGACATGAGCTGATGATTATAATGTATGACACCCTATTGAAGCAACAGTCAACTCCTGACTTATTACTACAAATAAAATAGTTCTTGCCAAGCCTCTATTTTAACAATGTAAAAATCTGCACAGGCATACACTGTTATGTCACTGCCTCCTAAGTATATAGTGACAGCCAATTTAAATTCAAGCATACAAAGTTTAATAGACGTTGGACTGGAATATGCCTTGGTCACCAAATATTAAAACAGGTTTGTATACTCTTAATTTTTCAGTGTAGAATAGTTATGATGGGTTCGGTACTTTGGGTAGCTCCACTGACGGTCACAGGTCTGCGTGGTGCCCTTGCTACAGAATGCTCCTTCTACTACTAAAGGATAGATGGGGTCGTGGTTACCTTCATGAGCCGATCACTACCTATTTTGCAGTACAAGATTGCACTTGTGTTGCTACAAGTAATAATACTATCAATTTGTCAAAACTAGTGGATGGTAAGAATAAAACCTCTGCCGGTTGAAATTTGATCAAGGTAAAAAAATACTATACTCATGATCGTTGCATGTGTTTCCAACATTTAGTTCCACACGTACTACTCTACATAAGATTTATCTCTTGTGTTTGGAACATTAATTACTTAACTTTGAGTTTAAGACTGAATCGTTAAGAGGAGATGCATACTGAAGCTGTCATTCCTAGAAAAAGAAAGAACAGTACTACTGATGCTTGCATTCGACATGAACACAATGTAAGATGCAACGCGTTAATCAACTTGCATTCGACTGGGACTATTTCATACAGAACAAATAGCTAGCTGCCATCAATTAACTTACATTACAGACACGCATGCGTTAATCAATAATCAGTGGCATGGGCAGCCGTGCGTAGAGGGTGACTGAGAAGCTCACGAAGAATAGATCGAAGTATGACATGGTGGTGAAGATGCAGGAGATGACGAAGTTGAGGTGGTACCCGACGGCACAGTGCCCCCTGGACAACAGAGTAGAGGAAGCAGGCGTTGACGGCGCCGAAGATGTGCGCGATGACGGGGAGCAACCGGCAAAAACATTGGAGGGGCAGGGACCCCGCTAAGGCCACGCCAGCCGCCGCGGCCAGCATCGCCTGCCCCGACCCGATGCTGCTGTCGTCTGGTGGCGCAGCCAGGAGGGGGCATTCACAGGACAGGCCGGATCGAGCGGCGACGGAGCGGGGTTGGGTGGGCAATAACAACTTCTCAAACTTCCACTCCTCCCGTCGATCCCGTCCCCCTGCCACCGCAGGCCACGCGTTGGGCTCGTCGCCGCCGAGATCTTGAGTGCGGCGAAGGAGACCGCAAGAAGGAGACCGCGAGGAGGAGGGAAGAGGCGGCCGACAGCTAGTTGGGGAATGGGGGGAGGAGGAAGGGTGCGGGGTGGTCTAGTTGGTTCGGTTGGGTGGTGAGGGAAGGGGAGGGGTGAGAGGATGAGGGCATGGGGGAGGCCATGAATGGCGGCGAGCTCCGCCGGAGGGAGGTGGCGGCGGCGATGGATCTGGAAGGGAGGAGGCGAGCTCTCGCTTGCTCTCTCTCTTTCCATCTTGAGAGACAGCGAGGAGACGGGGGATTTGGAAGGGGATCGATGGATGGATGTGGAAAGAAAGGAGGCGGGGGGTGGATGCAAAATAACCATCTAGGGTTTCGGGGTTGGTGTGCAAGGGTTGAGGATTGTCGTTGGATCTGCGAGCATCCGACGGTGTTTGATGCACGATCCGTGTGATACGTCCACGGACCAATTAGAGTGCAGTACGACGTTATGACCATCTAAATTGGTCGTAGTTGACTAAAAATAATTTTCTGAGTGTCCAAAATGAGTTTTTTTTTGTGAAGGATCTACAATATATTTGTTGTAAAATTGGACCAAATAATTTTTCTTAAATATTAGGCCATATTTAATGTATAATTAACCAAATGGTTGGGTTCCCTAAGGAATTTTTCATTTTCTTTGAACGAAAAAATCATTTTCCATTTTTCGAGTGCCCAAAATGAGCTTTTTTGTGAAGAACCTACCAAATAATTGTTGCAAAATTGTACCAAATCAATTTTCTAAAATACTAGGCCATATTTAATGCACAATTGACCAAATGTTTCGGTCTCAAAAGTTTTGATCCACCTCTCGTGAAAAAGACAAATTTCTGCCGTTTTAGTTGGAAGTGGGTCAAATTTGAATTGTAGTTGCTTCAGAGTTTGCTCTTTATTTTTTCCAAAAATGATGTTTAGGTACAAAAGTATCTATTTAATCAGAGAAACACCAAAAGTTTTTCAAGATTCAACCACTAGCTAGGAACGGTCATGCGCGCCGTTTTGACCGCATTTTGAAACAGACATGAAAAATTAAAAAAAATCAAGAAATTGGAAAACCTTCGCATTGTGTCATTATATGTGGCCAAGTTACCAGGAAAAATAATAAACTTGTAATACGATAATTATTTTAAAAAAGTGTTCTCAGAAACGAGATATCATGTGTGGAGATTCATGGCTTTTAAGCCAAAATGATCAATCTTATGGCCACATTTATGGCATAGTTTGTTCAAATGATCTAATATTGTGCACAAGGGTGCATATTCGAATGGCAAACAATGTTCCCTAAGGGATTTTTCATTTTCTTTGGACGAAAAATCAATTTTCCATTTTTTAGTGCCCAAAATGAGTTTTTTTGTGAATGACCTACCATATATTTGTTGCAAAATTGTACCAAATTAATTTTCTAAAGTACTATGCCATATTTAATGCACAATTGACCAAATGGTTTGGTGTCAAAAGATTAGATCCACCTCTAGTAAAAAAGTCAAATTTTCGCCGATTTAGTAGGAAGGAGGTAAAATTTGAACTGCAGCTGCCTTATAGTTTGCTCTTTATTTTTTTTCCAAAAATCATTTCTAGGTACATAAGTATCTATTTAATTAGAGAAACACCAAAAATTTTCCAAGATTCAACCACTAGCTAGGAACGGTCATGCCCGCCGTTTTGACCACATTTTGAAACGGGCATAAAAAATTCAAAAAAATAAAAAAATTAGAAAACCTTCGCATTGTGTCATCATATGTGACCAAGTTACCAGGAGAAATAATAAACTTGTAATACGGCAATTCATCAAAAAAAGTGTTCTCAGAAATGAGCTATCATGTATGAAGATTCATGTCTTTCAAGCCAAATGATCAATCTTATGGCCATATTCATGGTATAGTTTGTTCAAATGATCTCATATTGTGCACAAGGGTGCATCTTCGAATAGCAAACAATGTTTCCTAAGGGAGTTTTCATTTTCTATTTTTTGAGTGCCCGAAATGAGTTTTTTTGTGAAGGACCTACCATATATCTGTTGCAATATTGGAGTAAATCATTTTTATAAAATAATAGTCCATATTTAATGCACAATTGACCAAATGGGTGGGTGTCAAAAGATTTGATGCACCTCTCGTGAAAAAGACAAATTTCCGCCGATTCAGTAAGAAGCGGGTCAAATTTGAACTGCACCTGCCTCATAGTTTGCTATTTATTTTTTCCAAAAATCATTTCTAGGTACATAAGTATCTATTTAATCAAAGAAACACCAAAAAAAATTCAAGATTCAACTACTAGCTAGGAACGGTCATTCTCGCCGTTTTGACTGCATTTTGAAACGAGCATAAAAAATTTGAAAAATTGGAAAACCTTCGCATTGTGTCATTATATGTGACCAAGTTACCAGGAAAAATAATAAACTTGTAATACGGTAATTATTTTTAAAAAGTGCTCTCAGAAACAAGTTATCATGTGTGAAGATGCATGGCTTTCAAGCCAAATGATCAATCTTATGGCCACATTTCATGGCATAGTTTGTTCAAATGATCTCATATTGTGCACAAGGGTGCATCTTGGGATGGCAAACAATGTTGCCTAAGGAAGTTTTCATTTTCTTTGGATGAAAAATTCATTTTCTATTTTTCGAGTGCCCAAAATGAGTTTTTTTATGATGGACCTACCATATATTTGTTGCAAAATGGGGCCAGGTCATTTTTATAATATATTAGGCCATATTTAATGTACAATTGACAAAATGGTTGGTCGTCAAAAGTATTTATACACCTATGGTGAAAAAGACAAATTTCCGCCGATTCAGTAGGAAGCGGGTCAAATTTGAACTACAGCTACCTCATAGTTTGCTATTTATTTTTTCCAAAAATCATTTATAGGTACATAAGTATCTATTTAATCAAAAATAGATGGTTTGGTGGCGATACGTTGAGGTTTGGATGGTGGCCGAGGGCCGCAACTCCAGAGCGCGTAAACTCGCATGCCCGCCGCATGGTCACGCATGACCGTGGTGTTGCCACGTGTTCTGAGCGGCCTAAGCACGTCTAGTGGGTTGGGCACTCCCCCGATAGGTGTCAGTAAGAAGAAGGCAATAGAAGAATCTCACGAGGAGACTGAACTTAATCAAACATGAATTAGCACCCCAAGTGTTTGATTAGTGGTGTGGAAAATGCACATGGCCAATGGGCCTGAGTTTTGGCCGAGGATGATCATCTACTAAGGACACTATCTTGGAAAATTTGTAGCTCAAATGGAGGATCCTTGGTGTCACTTGCTTTGCAACGTACCACACTGGACAGAAATATGAATGTTGAAGCTAGACTCAAATGAATGCATGGATTGATCTGAAATTTGGAGGAGGAGGATAATTTGGGCATATGAAGGAAACTGGTACTTCCTTCACATTGCTCTCCACTGAACAGAAAATTGGGAAAAATGCTGAGGAAAATTGGCTAGAATAAATGAGCGAAAATTTGGGGGAGGGAGGTTCTATGGGCAGGGTCATGTCGTGGTACATTTTCAGCAATTATAAATTAATATAAAACATAGTTGCTTCTCAAACTGAAAATTTCACCAGAAACAAAGATTGGATGCTGAGCTCACATGTATTGTTAGATGGGGCTCAAATTTTGTGGAGAGCTATGATTTGGGAATATAGAAGATGTGGCAAAAATTCAGCTCATTAGGATATTCCTAGCTAGTACTTCCTTCACAATAGTTCGAGCTGAACAAAAACTTTGGAAATTTGCCGAGGAAGATTTACAAGGCAAATGGAGTTGAATATTGTCATGAGGCAATGATTTGGATAGTAAAGAATGCCCATTTTTGGGAATTTTGGGAATGACAGAAATATAGGTTGCTTCACAACCTAGGGTAAAAATTGACACATGGACATGACACATAGGCAAAATTGATGAGGTGGCGCCTAGTCATAGCAATCCACCACAATTTACAAGGTTATGACCATTTGTATTGGCCGTGATCAGCTAGAAATAAGGCAGCGGACCAGTGTTGTCTGCTTCATGACCATTTCGTGTAAGGAAATTACGACCTTTATGACCAAAATGGTCGGTATAGTTTAGGGTTTGGAGCCTCCCGAACAGCTTTTGACCAATTGGTCTCAAATGGTCAAAGATTTATGACCAATTCTTCTAGGGTCACTGACATAAGGTCACAAGTTGACATATTTCTTGTAGTGCCATAAGGTCAGCAGCGTCGCGCCGGGCATAGGCTGCAGCTCGACGACCCGTGCAACAGGGAGGCCAAGTCACTCGGCTGCCAATGCCACACCCTGGGTCGCCGAGCTCCTGTGGCCGCTCGAGCGCTTCATCTCCGCCGCATGACCGTCATGAACGACGTTGTACGGGTTCTCAACCAACCTCGCCGTGCCTGCGAGTATTGGGGACACTTGGTGACGTGGACTATGTTTAGAAAAAAATGACATGGACTGTGACGTGGCGGTCAAATCTAGGTGACGTGTCAAGTTTTGGTCAAAACTATGTCCACATCAGATGGAAACCACTCGAAGCGGTATGAGGGACTAAACTAATCCGGTTTGAGAAGTTGAGGGACTTAATTTTGCCAGTTTTTGAATTCAGGGACCATTTCTATACTTTCGAAAGAGTTCATGGACAAAAAATATTCTTTTCCCATAATATTATGATGGATGCAACTATATGTAAATGTAGTAGATTGATCGTGTGATATAAATCACACAATATTTAAGGGTAATATTTCAATCATGTGATACAATTATCATAGCCATGAATCATGTTTTTGACCTGGATTTTGAAACCTGAAATTAATATGATTGTGTGTATCTTTGTAATGTTTATTTTGATGCAAGAATGTTATCTATTGATGGATAAGTTATTTAAGCCCGGGTAAAGGAGGAGGGTTGTGATAGGCTTGACATGCCAACGTAAAAACTCAGCCACTCTTATGGAGCTGAAACACAAAAGATTTTCGTTGGGGCGTAACCCTCTCACTAACGGCCACGTCTGAACTCGGGTGTGGTGTCAAATGGGAAAGGGTCAGGCCGTCACCCCCCCCCCTCGGTGGCACACCGTATCTTGATCTAGATATGATGTCAAGTGAGCGAGGATCGGGTTGTCGCATCCTTAGTGGCTGCTACATCGGCGCCCGGATGTAGTGGAAAATGAGCAAGGGTCTTCGCATTTGACTCGACGAGTGCGAGGGGTAAGGAAGCTAGCTGAGCTTAGGAGGATTCGATTAGGTAGCTAGAATGTAGGGTCTCTGACAGGGAAGCTTCGGGAGCTAGTTGATGCAGAGGTGACGAGAAGTGTTGATATCCTTTGTGTCCAAGAAACCAAATGGAGGGGTCAGTGAAGGAAATATGCCCTAGAGGCAATAGTAAAGTTGTTATTTATATTTCCTTATATCATGATAAATGTTTATTATTCATGCTAGAATTGTATTAACCGGATACTTAGTACATGTGTGAATACATAGACAAACAGAGTGTCACTAGTATGCCTCTACTTGACTAGCTCGTTGAATCAAAGATGGTTAAGTTTCCTAGCCATAGACATCAGTTGTCATTTGATTAACGGGATCACATCATTAGAGAATGATGTGATTGACTTGACCTGTTCCGTTAGCATAGCACTTTATCGCTTAGTTTGTTGCTATAGCTTTCTTCATGACTTATACATGTTCCTATGACTATGAGACTATGCAACTCCCGAATACCGAGGAACACTTAGTGTGATATCAAACGTCACAACGTAACTGGGTGATTATAAAGATGCATTACAGGTGTCTTCGATGGTGTTTGTTGAGTTGGCATAGATCGAGATTAGGATTTGTCACTCCGATTGTCGGAGAGGTATCTCTGGGCCCTCTCGGTAATGCACATCACTATAAGCCTTGCAAGCAATGTGACTAGTGAGTTAGTTGCATGATGATGCATTTCAGAATGAATAAAGAGACTTGCAGGTAACGAGATTGAACTAGGTATTGAGATACCGACGATCGAATCTCGGGCAAGTAACATACCGATGACAAAGGGAACAACGTATGTTGCTATGCGGTTTGACCGACAAAGATCTTCATAGAATATGTAGGAACCAATATGAGCATCCAGGTTCCGCTATTGGTTATTGACTAGAGATGAGTCTCGGTCATGTCTACATAGTTCTCGAACCCGTAGGGTCCGCACGCTTAACGTTCGGTGACGATCGGTATTATGAGTTTATGTGTTTTGATGTACCGAAGGTTGTTCGGAGTCCCGGATTCGATCACGGACATGACGAGGAGTCTCGAAATGGTCAAGACATAAAGATCGATATATTGGATGGCTATGTTTGGATATCGAAATGGTTTCGGGTGAGTTCGGGCATTTACCGGAGTACCGGGAGGTTACCGGAACCCCCCGGGAAGTATATGGGCCTTATTGGGCCATAGTGGGAGAGAGGAGAAGGGAGCCTAGGAGGGGGCGCACTGTAACGCCCCGGACCTGATGGGCCAGGTGTCTGCCAGTTATTCGCCGTTGTTGCCATGTCATTTGCTTGCGTGTTGCATTTTGCCATGTCATCATCTGCATTGCATCATCATGTTTTTCAAAACTTGCATTCGGTCCTTTTCCCCGTTGTGCGTTTCGCGATCCGACACTCTCACACGTACCCGTTGCACCTCTCAGCCCTTGTTTCGCGAGTGGCATTTAAATGTTCTAGGAATGGGAAGAAACTCGACGTGCGGTGTTGTTCTAGAGTAGGTAGACCGCCTGTCGATTTTCGTCACATTCGGAGTCCGTTTGATACTCCAACGGTTAACCGGGAAACCGCAAAAGCCCTCTTTATGTTGCAGCCCAACACCCTTCCAAAAATGGCCCAATAACCCATCGAAACCTCTCCTACGTCCTCCGTCATCGGATCACGATCGTGTGGCCGAAAACTACACTCCATTTGAACACTCCAAACTCCTCCTACCTATAAATATGCGCTCCTCGTCCAAATCCCGCAGTCCAAAAACCCTAGCCCCGCTCCCTCTCCGCCGCCGGACACGTCCGGCCCGAGCCGGACGAAACCGCCGCCGCTGCCCGACCAATCGCCGCCGCCACGTCACCAGGCGCGCCCACCGCCGCCCACCGCCGCTGCCCGACGTCGGCCCGTCGCGGGGCCCAGCTGCCCGACCGCGCTGCTGTCGTGCCGAGCCGCCCGCGCCCGCGCCTCCTAGGGCCGCCGATCGCGCCTCCGCTGTTTTCGCCTTTTCACCGCTGGCGGAGTTCACCACCGCTCGCTGCCTGCCGCCGCAGCGCCCCGCCACCGCGCGCTCGTCCGCCGCAGCCGCCCGCCGCCAGCCTCGCCTCGCCGCCGCCCTCGTCCGCCGCCCAAGCGCGGAAGCGCGCCGCCGTCTCTCCGCTCGCCTCGCCCGTCGCCCGTCGCCATCCGCCGCCGCCGACCAAGCTCCGGCCAGATCCGGTCGAGGAGCGACCGGATCTGGCTCCTCCGGCCCCTCTCGGGCGACCCCGACCACGCCGAGCGCCGTCTCCCTCCTCTCCGGCCTCAACTTCGGCGACGTCCGTGGATCGGGATCAGATCCACCAGCCCCGCCAACCAAACGTCGTCCCCGCGCCCGGATCCCTCCATCCCGGGTCGAGCCCGTCCCGCGTTGACTTTTCGCGGAGGTGATTTTTCCACCAAGTCCCCGTAATTTTGCATTCTGGTGCCAACTTTGCCATGCCGTAACTTCTTGCATGCTTCTTCATTTTGTGCGTGTAATATATTAAAATGTTCATTGTGAGATGCTCTTCATTTCATTCCATTGTGTCACTCTTGTTTGAGTTCATATTGATTCCCGAATCATCGTTGCAAGAGTGCTATATGATGTTAACTGCTGAAACTTGTTATAACTTGGTGATTTGTCATTTTTGTTGTATTTTGTATGTGCATCCTATGAGCATTATGTCTATAGGTTTGTGGAGCATCTCCATGCCATATTTTCAGTGTTGCAATCCATGTATTTGTTTGAGCCTTTTGTTGAGTGCATCAAGCTCGTGAAGTGGGCTACTTGCTGTTAATGTTCTGTCAATGCTGAAATTGCTATATCATGTTGCTATCTTTGCTCGATGCTATCAATTAATATAGGCATAATCTGGAGATGTTCACTAAGGATGGTTTGTTACTCATGTTATGATCTATCCATCCATTCCCTTGGTTGTATTTATAGCCTGCTGTAGCTTGTTTTAATCGTGCTCCAAACTTGCTAAATAATGTTGCTCTCAGCTTGTTAACATTTAGTTCAGTTTTGTCATGTGTTTTGCTAGTGTTCCATGCACCCTATGAACTTTCTATGGCCATTCTTAGCTTTATGAACATGTCATATTTCTGTAGGTATACTTGTCTTGTCATAAAATGCCTTGTGATGAGTGAATCGAGCTCGCAAAGATGCCTTCATAATTTTGTTTATGCCATGCTCAGTTTTTCTGCTAAGTCTGAATCTGGTAACGAAACTTGCTATGTTTACATGGGTGCATCATATCTTCTGTGCCTTTTTGGCTCATGATCAGTAAGGGACTTTTGTTCTATGCAATTATTATAGTCTTTTCATGCCTTTGGTTGCCATGATAAGTTCTTGTAGCATGTTGTTTGATAGCTCAAAACTTTGCAACCTGATTTTATTTCTGCCATGTCTAATGAACTCTGCCAAGTCTGTGAATTGTCATGATTTGCAATTTTGTCATGTCCTTTTGAGCATATTCTATTGATTTCTGGAGATATCTCAGTGTTCATGTTTTGTAATGCTTTACCTGTAAATCATGTCCATGCCTTTTGTTTTCATGTTGAGGTGTTGTAGCATATTGTTTTGATGCTTGCAAGATGCCTAGTTGCTGTTTTGGACAGCTTGTCCTTTAAACTTGTTTCATGTGTATGTGTTGAACCGTTGCTCCGTCTTGAGTGTGCTCTATATGAAACTTGCTTAGTTTTGCATGTAGTTTTATGTTACCTTGTTGCATCCATGTTTTGAGTGTGTTTGCTTGATGTTTGATTGCATTTTGCATCAATGTCATGTTTAACTTGCTTCCTCATATCTTCTAGGCCGTAGCTCTGAATTAAATGAACTTTATATGTAACTTGACTAGAATTTCGTGTAGATCGTATTGGTGCATCTTAACTTGCTGTTTAACAACTTTAACATCAGGTTTATTCAGATCTGGACCAATTCCGAAATTTGCACATGAGGACTTACCGGAATTGTTATATGTTGTTTCCGGCCTCATTTAAACTTGCTTTGATGTGTAGCTCTTGTTTGCATCATCTCTTGCCATGAGTAGCTTCATGTAGCCTTGTCATGCATCATACTTGGTTGAGCATCATGCCTTGTTCATGTGAGGTGTGTTTACCATGTTGTGTGCTTCTTCTCGATAGTTCCCGTTTCGTTGCAATCGTGAGGGTTCGTTCGTCTACGCTTGGTTCGTATTCATGGCTTCATCTTCTTCATGGACTCGTTCTTCTTCCTAGAGGGATTTCAGGTAAGATGACCGTCACCTTGGATCTCACTACTATCATTGCTATGCTAGTTTCTTCGTTCTATCGCTATGTCGCGTTACCTACCACTTGCTTATCAAGCCTCCCAAATTGTCATGAACCTCTAACCATTGTTACCCTTCCTAGCAAACTGTTGTTTGGCTATGTTACTGCTTGTGCTCAGCCACTCTTATAGTGTTGCTAGTTGAAGGTGAAGATGAAGATTGCTCCATGTTGGATATTGTTTATGTTGCGATATCTCAATATCTCTTATATTATTAATGATCTATATACTTGGTAAAGGGTGGAAGGCTCGGCCTTATGCCTGGTGTTTTGTTCCACTCTTGCCACCCTAGTTTCTGTCATATCGGTATTATGTTCCCGGATTTTGCGTCCCTAACGCGGTTGGGTGTTATGGGAACCCCTTGACAGTTCGCCTTGAATAAAACTCTTCCAGCAAGGCCCAACATTGGTTTTACATTTGCCTAACAACCTAAGCCTTTTTCCCTTGGGTTTCCGGAGCCCGAGGGTCATCTTTATTTTAGCCCCCCCGGGCCAGTGCTCCTCTGAGTGCTGGTCCAAACCGAGCGATGTCCGGCGCCCCCTGGGCAATCAGGGTCTATGCCAACTCGACGTCTGGATCATCCGGTGTGCCCTGAGAACGAGATATGTGCAGCTCCTATCGGGATTTGTTGGCACATTCGGGAGGTCTTGCTGGTCTTGTTTTACCATTGTCGAAATGTCTTGTAACCGGGATTCCGAGTATGATCGGGTCTTCCCGGGAGAAGGAATATCCTTCGTTGATCGTGAGAGCTTATCATGGGCTAAGTTGGGACACCCCTGCAGGGTTTTGAACTTTTGAAAGCCGTGCCCACGGTTATGTGGCAGATGGGAATTTGTTGATATCCGGTTGTAGTAAACTTGAAGTAAACTCTTCTAAAATACACCAACTGCGTGCGTAACCGTGACTGTCTCTTTTCGGGGTTGTTCGAGAGGAGAACACGGTTTGTGTTATGTTTGACATAAGTAGGAGTTCAGGATCACTTCTTTATCATTACTAGTTGGCGACCGTTTGCTTCGTTCCTCTTCTCGCTCTTGTTTCGTAAGTTAGCCACCATACTGTGCTTAGTCGCTGCTGCAACCTCACCACTTTACCCCTTCCTTACCCATTAAGCTTTGCTAGTCTTGATACCCATGGTAATGGGATTGCTGAGTCCTCGTGGCTCACAGATTACTACACCAACAGTTGCAGGTACAGGTTATGCGATGATCATGACGCGAGAGCAATGTTTTCTTGTTTTGGAGTTCTTCTTACGCTTCTTCAATCGGGGATAGGTTCGTGTCGGCAGCTGGGCTAGCGGTGGTGGATATTGTTTGAGTTTCTGTTTATGTTTCATCCGTAGTCGGATGTTGATCTTATGTATGATGTATTGTTGTATTCGTGTGACATTGTGTGTCTTGGATGTATCCCCACTATTATGTAATGGTATGATGTAATGATATCCACCTTGCAAAAGTGTATTCAAGATGCGCTTCTACCCTTGGTGGGACCTTCGAGTTCCTTTAGGATAGGGTCACTTCTTGGGCGTGGCACGCGCCCCCCTCAAGCCCAATCCGAATTGGGTGGGGGGCCGGCCCCCCCTTTCCTTCCCCCTCTCCCCCCTTCCTTCCTCTCCTAATCCAACTAGGGAAGGGGGGAATCCTACTCCTGGTGGGAGTAGGACTCCCCATGGCGTGCCATAGAGGGCCGACCCCCCCCCCTCCACTCCTTTATATACGGGGTAGGGGGCACCCCATAGACACACAAGTTGATTATTTTAGCCGTGTGCGGTGCCCCCCTCCACAGATTTCCGCCTCGGTCATATCATTGCAGTGCTTAGGCGAAGCCCTGCGTCGGTAAATTCATCATCACCGTCATCACGCCATCGTGCTGACGAAGATCTCCCTCGACACTCAGCTGGATCTAGATTTCGTGGGACGTCACCAAGCTGAACATGTGCAGATCGCGGAGGTGCCGTACTTTCGGTGCTAGGACCGGTCGGATCGTGAAGACGTACGACTACATCAACCGCG
This sequence comes from Aegilops longissima, assembly GCA_021605205.1. Lineage (NCBI taxonomy): Eukaryota > Viridiplantae > Streptophyta > Magnoliopsida > Poales > Poaceae > Aegilops > Aegilops longissima. The sequence goes on from CM038681.1 coordinate 221,836,155, forward strand.
TTGTCATAATGCTTCCGCTTTCGGTCTACGAGGGTATGTGGACAACACTCTCCCTCTTGTTGCTATGCATCACCTAGATGGAACTTGCGTGTGCGTAGGAAAATTTTGAAATTACTGCGTTCCCCAACAGTGGCATCCGAGTCAGTTCTATGCGTAGATGTTATATGCACGAGTAGAACACAAAGAGTTGTGGGCGATAATAGTCATACTGCTTACTAGAATGTCATACTTTGATTCAGCGGTTTTGTTGGATGAAGCGGGCCAGACCGACATTACGCGTATGCATACGGTTACGCGAGACTGGTTCTACCGACGTGCTTCGCACACAGGTGGCTGGCAGGCGTCAGTTTCTCCAACTTTAGTTGAATCGAGTGTGACTACGCCCGGTCCTTGTTGAAGGTTAAACATCACACTTGACAAAAAATCGTTGTGGTTTTGATGCGTACGTAAGAACGGTTCTTGCTCAGCCCATAAAAGCCACGTAAAACTTGCAACAACAAAGTAGAGGACGTCTAACTTGTTTTTGCAGGGCATGTTGTGATTGATATGGTCAAGACATGATGCTATATTTTATTTTATGAGATGATCATGTTTTGTAACACAGTTATCGGCAACTGCCAGGAGCCATATGGTTGTCTCTTTATTGTATGAAATGCAATCGCCACGTAATTGCTTTACTTTATCACTAAGAGGTAGCGATAGTCGTAGAAGCAATAGTTGGCAAGACGACAACGATGCTTCGATGGAGATCAAGGTGTCAAGCCGGTGACGATGGTAATCATGACGGTGCTTTGGAGATGGAGATCAAAGGCACAAGATGATGATGGCCATATCATATCACTTATATTGATTGCATGTGATGTTTATCCTTTATGCATCTTATTTTGCTTAGTTCGGCGGTAGCATTATAAGATGATATCTCACTAAATTTCAAGGTACAAGTGTTCTCCCTGAGTATGCACCGTTGCGAAAGTTCGTCGTGCCGAGACACCACGTGATGATCGGGTGTGATAAGCTCTACATTCACATACAATGGTGCAAGCCAGTTTTGCACACGCAGAATACTCGGGTTAAACTTGACGAGCCTAGCATATGCAGATATGGCCTCGGAACACTGAGACCGAAAGGTCGAGCGTGAATCATATAGTAGATATGATCAACATAGTGATGTTCACCATTGAAAACTACTCCATCTCACGTGATGATCGGACATGGTTTAGTTGATTTGGATCACGTGATCACTTAGATGATTAGAGGGATGTCTATCTAAGTGGGAGTCTTAAGTAATATGATTAATTAAACTTTAATTTATCATGAACTTAGAACCTGATAGTAGTTTACACGTCTATGTTGTTGTAGATCAATGGCCCACTGTTCCTTTGAATTTTAATGCGTTCCTGGAGAAAGCTAAGTTGAAAGATGATGGTAGCAACTAAACGGATTGGGTCCATAACTTGAGGATTATCCTCATTGCTGCACAAAAGAATTACGTCCTGGAAGCACCGCTAGGTGCAAGACCCACTGCAGGAGCAACGCCTGACGTTGTGAACGTCTGGCAGAGCAAAGCTGATGACTACTCGATAGTTCAGTGTGCCATGCTTTACGTCTTAGAACCAGGACTTCAACGAAGTTTTGAACATCATGGAGCATATGAGATGTTCGAGGAGTTGAAGTTAATATTTCAAGCAAATGCCTGGATTGAGAGATATGTAGTCTCTAATAAGTTCTATAGCTGCAAAATGGAGGAGAATAGTTCTGTCAATGAGCATATACTCAAAATGTTTGGGTATAACAATCACTTGATTCAACTGGGAGTTAATCTTCCTGATGATAGTGTCATTGACAGAATTCTTCAATCACCGCCACCAAGCTACAAGAGCTTCGTGATGAACTATAATATGCAAGGGATGGATAAGACAATTCCCGAGCTCTTCGCGATGCTAAAGGCTGCGGAGGTAGAAATTTGATGGTCAACAAGACCACCAGTTTCAAGAAAAAGGGTAAAGGGAAGAAGGGGAACTTCAAGAAGAACGGCGAGCAAGTTGTTGCTCAAGTGAAGAAGCCCAAGTCTGGACCTAAGCCTGAGACTGAGTGCTTCTACTGCAAAGGGACTGGTCACTGGAAGCGGAACTGCCCAAGTATTTGGCGGATAAGAAGGATGGCAAGGTGAACAAAGGTATATGTGATATACATGTTATTGATGTGTACCTTACTAATGCTCGCAGTAGTGCCTGGATATTTGATATTGGTTTTGTTGCTAATATTTGAACTCAAAACAAGGACTACAGATTAAGTGAAGATTGGCTAAGGACAAGGTGACGATGCGCGTGGGAAATTCCAAAGTCGATGTGATCGCCGTCGGCACGCTACCTCTACATCTACCTTCGGGATTAGTTTTAGACCTGAATAATTATTATTTGGTGCCCGCGTTAAGCATGAACATTATATCTGGATCTTGTTTGATGCGAGATGTTTATTCATTTAAATCAGAGCATAATGGTTGTTCTATTTATATGAGTAATATATTTTATGGTCATGCACCCTTGAAGAGTGGTCTATTTTTGTTGAATCTCGATAGTGGTGACACACATATTCATAATATTGAAGCCAAAAGATGCAGAGTTTATAATGATAGTGCAACTTATTTGTGGCACTACCGTTTATGTCATATTGGTGTAAAGCGCATGAAGAAACTCCATTCTGATGGACTTTTGGAATCACTTGATTATGAATCACTTGGTACTTGCGAACCATGCCTCATGGGCAAGATGACTAAAACTCCGTTCTCCGGAACAATGGAGCGAGCAACAGATTTATTGGAAATCATACATACTGATGTATGTGGTCCAATGAACATTGAGGCTCGCAGCGGGTATCGTTATTTTCTGACCTTCATAGATGATTTGAGCAGATATGGGTATATCTACTTAATGAAACACAACTCTGGAACATTTGAAAAGTTCAAAGAATTTCAGAGTGAAGTGGAAAATCATCATAACAAGAGAATAAAGTTTCTATGATCTGATCGTGGAGGAGAATATTTGAGTTACGAGTTTGGTCTTCATTTGAAACAATGCGGAATAGTTTCGCAACTCATGCCACCCGGAACACCACATCGTAATGGTGTGTCCGAACGTCGTAATCGTACTTTACTAGATATGGTGTGATCTATGATGTCTCTTATTGATTTACCGCTATCGTTTTGGGGTTATGCTTTAGAGACGACTGCATTCACGTTAAATAGGGCACCATCTAGATCCGTTGAGACGACACCTTATGAACTGTGGTTTGGCAAGAAACCCAAATTGTCGTTTCTGAAAGTTTGGGGCTGCGATGCTTATGTGAAAAAGCTTCAACCTGATAAGCTCGAACCCAAATCGGAGAAATGTGTCTTCATAGGATATCCAAAGGAGACTGTTGGGTACACTTTCTATCATAGATCCGAAGGTGTCATGGGTTTGTCACGACAGATGTCCTCATGAAAGGACTTAGTCATGGAGCCATCGCAATGGGTTAGCTTAAAGGGGTTAAAGCGGACAAGGGACGCAAGAGAGTTTTATACTAGTTTGGCCCCTTAAGATGATGGTAAAAGCCTACGTCTAGTTGTGATGGAATTGATGCGGTTTGATGACCAGGGAGCGAATACGCTTTGCCTGAGTCTCGAGTTGTTGTCTGTTCTCCTGAACCGCCGCTGGGTCGTCCCTTATATACATGGGTTGACGCCCGTCGGTTTACAGAGTCCCGAGACCGGTTCATAAACGTGTCCGGCTCGGTCTCCGCTCTTTCTATCTTACAATGCAAGTTACATATCAATGCCGGTTTATAACCACATGCCTTTAAACCGGTTCTGGGCCCTAGGCCTTTACACAGCGTCATCATCTGTCTTCATGGGCTTCAAGCATAATGAACTACTGATGAAGTTAACCCGGCCTCTCCTGGCCGGTTTATGCCCAATAGTAATATCCCCAACATTAGGCCCCAGACAGATTTGAACTTGGTTCATGTCAGTCATCAAGAAAACTTCGTCTTCAACATCTTCACAAAATTTTGTAAACCGCCGTGATGTCATCTTCTCGGGCCGTGGTAAACCGCCGTGACGTCATCAGTTATTAAAAACTGTGTATGACACATCTTCATTAATGAGTCTCCGACAATCGAGGCGACAGCTCTGCTTTATTTCCAATTTTCTGGCTCCTTGATTTTCGCGCCTGACACTTATCCCTTGCCTTTATAAATAGGGCCGAGGGGTCATTTTCACCTTTTCCCCCTCGTGCCTCTTCACGTCATCGTCTTCCTCGCGCCGCTCAGCCTCTGGAGCTCCGCCGCCACCGTCGGCCGCCGCCTCTGCTTCAACTCTGGCTGCTGCATCACCCTGAACGCACCAGAGAACTGCGGCGCTTCCCCGCTTCCTCATCACCACTGGTAAGCTCTCTGTTCTTCCGCTATAGATCTGTTCTAGGGTTTCGGTGTTCTTCGGTGTTCGTCGGAGTTCATTGCTTGTATGATAGAGCTTTGATCTAGATCTTGATATTCACCCTATTAAATGGTAGCCGTAGCTCTTCTCTCCCATCTAATGTGCCTCGTTAAAATAGAAGATCCCGTCTGAAACTTCATCCACTGCTTCGGTACCACTTTGTAGGTCTGAATATATTTTCCTTTTTTGATACGCAGCAGATCCAAACTTGTGCTACCAACTTGTGAAATTTGTTTTCCTTCACTTATACATCTGTAGACTTCTACCTTTCAATGTCAGACTAGGCGGTTTAACTTTTCGAAAAAAATGACAACCCGGTATACACCATTAGTCCCCTTGTTGAACCGCCAATATACGTCATATTTAGCCTTTGCTTTAATAAACTCCGGTTTATGATCAACCAACCCCGGTTTAACAATGTGCTTACATCTTTGTACCGCCGCATAGCTTGTCCACTATAAATCTTAAACCGGTAATTATCATGTTTGTAGATCCGTTACTGCCATGGCCAAGCAAGTTTACGAATGCAATTGGGTCCCTTCTCGAGTGACTGAAGAACAGTTAGACAACCTCGTTAGCACAGGCTCTAGCAAAGAAAGATATCATTGACTGGAGGGTTCCTGGCCCGAAATGTCCTCCTACCCCCAAGAATGGAGAATTCATTGTATTTGCTGATCACTTAGGCCGGGGCTTCAACCCTCCCGGTTCAAATTTTTTTCGGGATGTACTGGCCAGCTTCCAATTGCGCCCACAAGACATCGACCCTAACTCTGTAACCAACATCTGCCACTTCCAAGTTTTTTGCGAGGTTTACCTTCAGGAGGAACCTACAGTAGAACTGTTCAGGGATTTCTTCCACCTAAACCGTTGTACTGAATTCAAAGACGGACCCAACACATAATCGGGCGGAATGGCAATTAAGAAAAGGAAAGAAGTCACCTTTCCTAATCCCAGTCTCCATAGTCATCCCAAAGAGTGGAACCAGACCTAGTTTTATTGCAAAGACACGTCTCATGCGGATGAAAATCCCCTGCCGGGTTACCGTCCCGAACGTCTGAGCAATACACATCCTCCTCCTCAAAGGCTGACCGCCAAAGAAAGGGCCAGATATGCTCCTAAACTATCAAAGCTCAGGGCCTTTCTAGCAAACGGTTTGACAGGAGTTGATCTTGCACGCTGCTGGATAAGCTGGAGCGTTTTACCTTTAAGCCAGCGCCCCGGTTTGATGTGTGAATATACCGGGGACTTGATGGACGCTCAACGGCATATTGACATTCAGCTTACAGATGATGAAGTCTTTGAAGCTGTAAAAAAGATGTTGAATGAACCGGAGGATGTCTGTGCCCAAACCGGATTACTCCCTTTCTGTGCCACCAACAAACCGCCAGCTGTAAGAACCATATAAACTGTTTATCTGAAATTGCTTCTGTCCCAATATTCTCAGAAAGTGTGACTATTTTTCTTGACAGGGTGATGATCCATTCTGGAACAAGAAACCCCCGCAAGACAAACCGGTGAAGCCAACCCGGCAAAAGACCAAGGCTGTGAAAAAAAACTGTCAACAGGAAGAGGACCACTGCATCCTCCGATCCACCAGCTGACGATGATGTGGGTAACCCGGATTCAGAGGTAAAACTTGACTCACTTGGTTCATTTTTCATACGCCTTATTGATGACGATTATTGTCAGGACGGCGCTGAAGCCAGTCACGCTGATGCTGTAGAGGTAATCATTCTTTCCTCCGATTCAAACCCTTTGCCATCACTAAAAATCCGTCGAGCAAACCGGAAAGTTAAATTTTCTCATCCTCTTGCTTATTTGGATCCAAACTTTCTTATGAAGACACAACAGCACGAGGCTCGCCGCACAACCCGGCTAGCGGCCAGGTAGTTACCTCCGCCGGTTTATCGAACAGTCCGGTTCGGAAACGCCGATCAGAGATCTCTTATTCCCTTGATACTTCACGCCCCAAAGCGGGTTGTTTTCGTCAACCTCTTAATCCGTCTGACTCAAATTATCAGGGCACTTCTCATTCATCTTCTGGCGATTCGTCGGCCACCAAACTCCCCCCCCCCCTCAAAATTGTTATTGGGTAAGTTATTCACTTGCTTTATCTTTGACATGTATTTCATGTGCTATACTAACCATCATGTTTACTTTGTCAGTGCTAAGCCCATACCAAGCAAAAAGGCTCGCCTGAATAAACCAACAGAGAAGGACGCGGCTGTTGAACCGGAGAAAACTCCTGACCTTGAAGAAGCCAACGTTGATAACATGCTGAATGATCCACCACCTCAGGATCATGATTTTACTGCTGATCGGGTAGAAGTTGACACCACAGGCCATACTGACTAGCCGACCAGTCCTATTCGGACTGACAATCTGGTCAGTCCAAGAAGAATGCTGATAAACCGACAACTCCAGTACGAACTGCTGAGGAGAAGGATGGCGATGTTTTGATTACTGGCATTGGCCATACAGATCCAGGAAATCCCGTTGCCTTGTCGAAGCATACCGCCAAGGAGGAATTTTCTACAATTGGTAAGGGCAAATGGAATACCGATTTGTCAGCTTACGCCCATCTGAATGCTCAAGACCTTCATTCCGGCTATCTGAACCGTCTATATACCAGTCGTGATTATGAAGCCGGCTTGGTAAATATGATGAAAGAACGATATGAGGTAATTTCATAGTCACTGCCCCTTTATTTTCTTAATCGCAATTTATCAACTCCAGTAGGCCCCAAGTGACGGTTTAAGATATCAATCTAAACCGGGATTTAGTAAAAAGCTTTATACTTTTGCAACAATGCATCTGAACTTCACTGAAGTAGCCCCCAAGTGCCGGTTTAACTTTATGAAGATGAACCGGGACTTTGTAAAAGATAACTCCTGTATCAGTAGTCTTTGAGCAAATATCCATTAGCCCCTAAGTACCAAGTTGAATACTTGTATTATGCTTGGGACTTGTAAAAATTTTATGATGAAGAGCAAATATACATTAGCCCCCAAGTACCGAGGGCATAACTTGTTATGTGCTTGGTACTTCAAGTATGTATTGTCACTTCATCATATAACTGTCTCTATGCAGGCCGAGTTGAGCAAGAAAGAGAGCCAAATCGCTGACCTGCAAGAGAACCTTAAATCGCAACAAGCTGAAACCTCCAAGGCAAAAGAAGAATTAACCAGCGCTTTAAGCGCTATGGAGAAACTTAAAGAGGGCTTCTACAAAGAGCAGGCGGATTGGGACACTAAGAAATCCGCTTTGATGCAAAAGGCTGAAAAAGCAGAAGCCGCTCTTAAACCGGTGGTTGATGAGTTGACCAGCGTAAAGCAGCAGGTTCATGCCATGACTGCAGCTGTGTTTGGTAAGCTCCTTGTCTCCTGATGTGACCATATCCTTTCATGTAGCTGCCGGTTTACTAATCCTTGCAATGATACAGGAACTCGTATTGGCCACTTGGGATCTGATGTTCGGAAGAAGTTAAAAGCTGCCTACACTCTGATAGAGCAGCTGTATACCGGCGCACAACGGATCATCTACACTGCTTCCCACAACAATCCGCCTCCCACTTTGATCAAAGATATCATTGAAAGGTTATCTATGCTTCCTGCACGGGTTGACAAACTGAAAAAGTCTGCTGCTAGAACGGGCACTTTGGCTGCACTGACTCGGAAAAAGGCATGGGTACCTGACTTTGACCCAATTGAAGCGGCCCAAGGTTATCCCAGCTTGAAGGAAGACGGGACAAAATTTGGTGAAGATTATCTCTGGATTATAAACCGGGAGGTACGCCCATTGGCTTGTCAACTGGTTGAAGAAGCAGATCTATCATACTATCAAGCCAACTGTGATGATAAGAACAAGCGGATTGCTGCACCGATTCCAGAAGCTCAAAACCTTATCCCGCCAATCTGTAAGCACACTTATGCCCCTGACATTGAACCGTCAACACTGATAAGTGATGAAGCTGTATTCCAAGCCCTAACTGGGATCGACTGGGCAACTGTTGATTTCCAGCCGCTGGGTAGGGAAGAAGAAGCTGAACCGGTGCGAGATGATCCACAACCGTCAGGTCAAGCTGGTGACCAATCATGAACCGGAGGCCGGTTTGGTCTTTGACATGCTGCAGCATGTATTTGAGAAAAACAATTATCCTTTTTGGGCACCGGAATGCCTTGTAATAGGCTAGTTAAAATACTTGGTCTGGTATGCCTTCGTGCATTTTTATCTGCAACTGATGCTTGCTCAAACCGGCATGTTTATGATATTCATAATCCAGAGCCATTTATTTAAGTTGTTCCTGTAGATAAAAGCTCAAAGCGCCCTGGCGGTTTACCGCCGGGCGGGTCATGATACTCACACATATATATACGACCAAGGTGTATAACCTAGGCGATAAAAGATAACCAAACACAGTCATATCTGTAATACCTGTGACTTTGAGGCATAAGGTTGGCTAACCAACGTTGTAGGGAGGGGCATAACCCAACTCTTGGAGGAGAAACAACTCCTGTGGACATAAGGCCGGTTTATATTATAAACCGTTCCGGGTTATGATAAACGCCGGTTTACTCCATACTTTGATTTTGATCAAAAACCAAACCGGGCTGATAGTCTCCGGATGATGATTTGATCGTGTACCGTCAACTTATAATCGACAGTTGAGCCGGGTTATTGACGCTGGTTTAAAAAGCAACCAAAAAACTTTTATCAAAACAAGAACAAAACTCAAACAAAGGCAAATAAAACCATTGTAGGCAAGGCTTTAAGCCGATCAAGAGGTTTGACTATGGTTCAGATACAACCACGCCCCCAAATGACGTTGTGGCATTACGCCGATCAAGAGGTGTAGCTATGGTTCGGGTTTGACCAAGCCCCCAAGTGATGCTGTGGCATGGCGCCGATCATGAGGTGTAGCTATGGTTCGGGTTCGACCAAGCCCCCAAGTGATGCTGTGGCATTGCGCCGATCAAGAGGTGTAGCTATGGTTCGGATACGACCAAGCCCCCAAGTGATGTTGTGGCATTGCGCCTATCAAAAGGTGTAGCTATGGTTCGGATATGACCAAGCCCCCAAGTTATGTTGTGGCATTGCGCCTATCAATAGGTGTAGCTATGGTTCGGATACGACCAAGCCCCCAAGTGATATAACATAAAGCTTTGAAAAGCTAAATCAAGGGTAAACCGGACGCTTTAAAAATGTAAGCTCCATGTAACCACACATGATGTAAGAAAACAACAGATACCCCGCTTTAGCTGAGGTTCCGGTTTATTATATTGATCATAATATATACATTGTCATAATATGTACATAAGCAGAGCCTATAGCTCAAGTATAGTAGGGCCGAAGATGAGCAATATTCCACGGCCGGTTGGTCTCCTCCTCCGATTTACATGAGTCTTTGCGCTCTCGAACATCGATTAGGTAGTACGGCCCGTTGTGTAGATTCTTGCTGACCACAAAAGGTCCTTCCCAAGGAGGGATAACTTGTGCATGTCTGTCTGATCCTGGATGACTCGAAGCACCAAATCTCCTTCTTGAAAGGTTCTGGTTCTAATCCGGCGGCTATGATAGCGACGCAGATCTTGCTGATAAATCGCCGAACGGACCGCCGCTATGTCACGCTCCTCATCTAACAGGTCAAGAGCCTCTTGCCGTGCCTTCTCATTGTTAGCTTCGACATATGCCGCTACACGAGGTGAGTCATGACGTATGTCACTAGGAAGAACTGCCTCTGCTCCATAAACCATGAAGAACGGCGTGTATCCGGTCGACCTGTTGGGTGTGGTGTTGATGCTCCATAAAACAGAAGGTAGCTCCTCAACCCAACAACCCGGCGTTTGTTGCAAAGGAACCATAAGCCGGGGTTTGACGCCTCTCAAGATTTCTTGATTGGCCCTCTCCGCTTGACCATTAGATTGTGGGTGAGCCACTAATGAGACGTCAAGCCGGATGTGCTCACGTTGACAGAACTCCTTCATGGCACCCTTTGATAGATTGGTACCATTGTCTGTTATAATGCTGTGTGGAAAACCAAACCTGAAGATCACCTTTTTGATGAATTGAACCGCCGTGGCCGGATCACACTTACTGACTGGCTCTGCCTCCACCCACTTTGTGAATTTGTCAACCGCCACCAAAAGGTGGGTCTTCTTGTCCTTGGACCTCTTAAAAGGCCCAACCATATCCAGCCCCCAAGTCGCAAACGGCCAAGTGATTGGAATCATCCTCAATTCTTGAGCCGGTACGTGAGCGCGCCTTGAGACACTACAAAAAAAAGACACATCCATGACATTTTGGGCCGAACGAAAAAAATTTCTGTCATACATATGACACTTCTATGACGATAATTGTGACCAAACCCGGTATCATCATAGATGTGGTGGGCTCCTACTTCTATGACAAAAAATCATGACAGAAAATGGGCTTTTCGTCCTGGGCGGGCCGGAGACGCAGCTGCATGACATTCTTTGGGCTGTCCATGACGGAAAAAACCGTGGTAGAAGCGAGGGCGAGGAAAATTTCGGGGAGTTCCCGGTTACGGTGGGAGGTCGGGGGCCGAGCGATGCGCGTTTATCTCGTACACGTCTGCTGGCGTGTGTAGGCGTTGGCTCTAATCGAACTCGAAGCGAGGCGTTGGGCTCTAACTGAACCCAAGCGATTGCACTGCAGGCAACGCGTTACTGAACCCGAGCGATCGGTCGCTGCTAACTGAAGCCGATCGATGCTGCCTCTGGGATGAACAGTGAGCATTGCGGGGGTGGATGAGCGGTCTTGCGGTGGCGTTGCCTCTGGATGAACAATACCCCGTGGTGTGGTGGAGGGCTGGATGAACAGTACACGGTGGAGGGGTGCCCGTGGAGGGGTGGATGAACAGGACCCCGTGGTGTGGAGGGCTGGATGAACAGTAGATGGTGGAGGGGTGCCTGTGGAGGGGTGGTTGAACAGGACCTCGTGGTGTGGAGGACTGGATGACCAGTAGACGGTGGAGGGGTGCCCGTGGAGGGGTGGTTGAACAGGACCCCGTGGTGTGGAGGGATGGATGAACAGTAGACGGTGGAGGGGTGCCCGTGGATGGGTGGTTGAACAGGACCCCGTGGTGTGGAGGGCTGGATGAGCAGTAGACGGTGGAGGGGTGGTTGAACAGTAGCCGGTGGAGTAGCGCGCGGTGGAGGCTGGATGAACAGGAGCCCGTGGAGGCTGGATGAACAGGAGCCTGTGGAGGCTGGAGGAGGTCGACGGTGGAGATGAACAGTATCCCGTGGAGTCCCGTTTTGCGGTACGCCACACCCCTCCTGATGAACAAGACCCCCGTTTCGACCGTAGCGCTCCAACACAAGTCTGTTTCCTCCGTTTTGCGGTACGCCACACCCCTCCCGATCAACAGGACCCCGTTTCGACCGTAGGAGGTCCGTTTAAGTCCATTTTTGCGGTACACCACACCCCTCCCGATCAACGGGACCCTTCGGTGTCAAACCGCGGATCTCGGTAGGGGGTCCCGAATGCTGTGCGTCTAGGCGGATGGTAACAGGAGACAAGGGACACGATGTTTTACCCAGGTTCGGGCCCTCTTGATGGAGGTAAAACCCTACGCCCCTGCTAGATTAATATTGATGATGTGTGTTACAAGAGTGGATCTACCACGAGATCAAAGAGGCTAAACCCTAGGAGCTAGCCTATGGTATGATTGTTGTTCGTCCTACGGACTAAAACCCTCCGGTTTATATAGACACCGGATAGGGTTAGGGTTACACAGAGTCGGTTACAATGGTAGGAGATCTACATATCCAGACGCCAAGCTTGCCTTCCACGCCAAGGAAAGTCCCATCCGGACACGGGACGAAGTCTTCAATCTTGTATCTTCATAGTCTTGGAGTCCGGCCGATGATGATAGTTCGGCTATCCGGACACCCCCTAGTCCGGAACTCCCTTAGTAGCCCCTGAACCAGGCTTCAATGACGACGAGTCCGGCGCGCATGTTGTCTTCGGCATTGCAAGGCAGGTTCTTCCTCCGAATAATTTATAGAAGATTGTGAACACCAGGATAGTGTCCGGCTCTGCAAAAATAAATTCCACATACCACCGTAGAGAGAATAATATTACACAAGATCAATCTGCTGACCTATTTTGTGGCATGACGTCGGACCACTACCAAGCCTTTATTCAAATTGTTTTTACTGTTCCACCTCAGCGCGTTTTGCGAAGTGGTTTCCTTGGCACGTCCTGTCGAGGCAGAGATCGTGTTCCCCTTATTCCGGGATTCCCATCAATACGGACGTGGGTAACCCAACCGCGCCATTGGTTGTGATGCTTGGGAGATAAGCGAGTTTTACCTGGCTGGTGGGGACACATGTTTTTGTCCGCCCATATAAGGGGATAAGGATCCACCCTTTCACCTACGCCTTCTTCCTCCTTTGCTCATCCATTCCCGTGCACTCGAGCTCTAGCGCCCAAGTCAGCACTTTCCTCCTCAACCTTCTCCAACCATGTCAGGAGCGGGAGGCAGATGGATGGCCTCCTCCGTCACGGAGGGGCACATCGCAAGATTGCGGGAGGCCGGATACTTGTCCGGCGATATCGCGCCTGAGCTGCCCGGACGCTGGGCAGCTTATTCCAACCCCCAGTCCCCATGAGAGGGTGGTATTTCTCCCCCACTTCCTCCGCGGACTAGGTTTTCCACTTCACCCATTTGTCCGGGGGCTCATGTTCTACTACGGCCTGGACTTCCACGACCTGGCCCCGAATTTCGTCCTCAACGTCTCGGCGTTTATCGTCATGTGCGAGGCCTTCCTCTGCATCCAGCCCCACTTCGGCTTGTGGCTCAAGACCTTCAGTGTCAAGCCGAAGGTTGTGAAGGGCAGCCAAGCGGAGTGCGGAGGCGCCATGGTCGGCAAGATGGCCAAAGTCCTATGGCTCGAGGGCTCCTTTGTGGAGATAATAAAGGGGTGGCAATCGGGGTGGTTCTACATCACCGAGCCACGCGACCCTGAATGGGTGGCGGCCCCCGAATTCAGATCTGGATTCCCACACGGCTCTCGTCATGGAAAGAGGCGGGCCTGAAGTGGGGGATTGGACGAGCTATCCGGACTCCAAACACGCGTCCCGAACCTGGTGGACAAGAATCGCAGGCTTGTCGGCGTAATCGAGTAATGCTCATCCGCGGTTTCTCCCATGCCAACAACGGGACTTCAATTTGTGGGAGTTCGATCCGCCACAAGATGAACCTTGAGCTGGCTCTTGATACCACGCACGAAGATGCCCGGAAGGTGTCGTTCAAAGGCGCCGAAGCCCCGCATCCGCTAACAAAGATCGCGGATATAGCTCGCGCGTCAAGCTGGAGAGGTAAGTTATTTTACCCTTTACGGACTCTTTTTCATAGATTGACTCGTGGGATCTAAAACTCCCTATTCTTCGACAGTGTCGGCTGAAGACGCCCGGACAGATTAACTGTCTGCTCCTTTGCCGAAGACCCAGCGGACGCCCGATTGACAGGGCTGCTGGCTCCGGCACCCCATGTGGTGCCGGAGAAGAAGGCCAAGAAGGAGGCCACGGGAACTCGAAGGAGCTCCCGACGCTAGGTGCTGTCGGACTCTGAAGCAGAATCTTCTCCTGAAGACGAGGAGGAAGAAGAAGAAGCTTCTCCCCCAGCCGGGGAGGAGAGGAAAGGAAGGCCGCCTAAGCCGGGAGGCCGGAGGGTCCAAGAAGGGAAGAACCCTTCCTCCGGACTTCTCCACCAACGTCGATGACGACGAGGGGGATCGGCCTACGAGGGCCAAGCCCCTGGCGAGATCATAAGTGTCCGGACATCCATGGCTTTTCATTATTGCAGAGTGTTCTCTAATGTCAAACAATCGTGCAGCCCGCCCAAAGGGAGTTAAATCGATTCATCGAGCGGGTCCACAGGCTCGTCGGAAATGGAGAGTGCTGCCTCGACCGCCTCCTCGCCTCATGTTGCGGACAACGCCACAAGGGCTCCAAAGGGGGCTTGGTCACGAGGAGGTGGCGCAGGAGGTGCCACAAGGCAACCTCCCGGACTCCAGGCGCGTGGGGCTCAAGACCCCTCGGGGCTCTAAGCCCGACCCTTGTCCGGACTCCATGCCGGAACCTTCAGTGGTTCCGGAGTCCGGTAATCGATCCCCTCGCAAGAAGGGTAAGACACCGGTGTCCTTCGTCCAACCGGAGGCACTGGATAGCTTATTGGAGGCGCTCAACGGTGCCTCCATCGAGGAGGAGCACCGCCTTTGTTATGAGTGCGGTGATCCGGACGATTCGATCCGCCAAGAGCGGGCTGACCAAAGCCTATACCATCTTCTAACAGGCTTTGAGGTAAGAAATTTCAATATATGTAAAATGGTACCGCATAGGCGGAGCCGCTGATGCTCGGTTCGGTGTTGGAAAGAAAAGCGGTGAGGATCTTTAGAAAGATAAACGCAGGAGTCATAAAAATATGTCAATATGGGATTTGCGGTGTCTGGTTGCTGACCTCCGCCAAGACCGATCATGGAGGTCAATAATTTGAAGAAAACCTTGAGCGGTCCGAGAACGAGCTCGGTCATGCCAAGAAGCAGCTCGAGGAAAAGAAGGTGAGTAATACCTTATGAAAATTGTACCTTCTGAGAAAAGGATTTGGTTGCAAGAAAATGACAAGGATAACTTGGGTATTGTAGGGGCCACTAATGAGGTGGCGACCACAAGGAGGCGGTGGCCGTGGCGAACGCATAATCGGCGGAGCGCACTGAAAGCGAGAGAAGCAGGAGGTGCGGGTGGCGGAGGTACAGCAAGAGCTCTAGGATCTCGTGAAAAAACATGAGAGCTTGGAGCGTGACTCAAGACTCGAGAGTCCGAGCTTGCAACGGCTCTTGAGAGTGCCAAAGCCGCTAAGGCCGAAGCCTACAAGGCCCTCCAGGAGATTGAGGCGGTGAAGAAAATAGCAGCGGGTAAGGCATTTTTCATGCAAAGTAAGCATGTGAGTGTTAATTACCTATTACTTACCCAAATTCGGAGCTCTCCGGGAGCGTTCGCAGATCTTCCTTGCAGCGTGTCCGATGCTGCCCCATTCTACCGGGCCGAGGAGGCGAGCTCGATGGAGAAGGTCTTCGTCTCGATATGTCGAGGCGGACATCCAGTGCCCTTAGCGACCAGTGAAGCAGCTGGTCGAGCTCCATAAGGCGGCCGAACAGGCCATGAAGGGCCTCATAGTTAATTTGTGGCCTAAGGAGGCCATGCCAGGGAGCTACTTGGCTGGTCTGGCGGCCGATGGATGCGTGATCAAGCATTCTGCTTGTATTGAGGGTGCTCGTCGGGCCCTTGCCCGCACAAAGGTGCACTGGGGCAAGATGGATGCCCAGAAGCTTGTGACAGACCCGCCACCAGAGGGCAAGGAGCATCGCACGCCCGAGATGTATTATAAGAGTGTGCTAAAGGGCGCCCGCACTATTGCGGGTGAGTGCTCCAAAGATGTAATATTTGAGTAGACTCACATTTTGTTATCCTGTGCACTGAAAACTTAGTTCATATGCGCTAAGCAACGCTTGTTGATTTAAAATATTACCTTCTGTGCGGCTGTTTATCAAATCTGAGAGATGGCAAGTCGTCGGCTTCAGCCCCCATGCCACGAAAGTCTGGGGTGTTGGGATAAACTTGAGCGCTCTTGTTCCCATTTTGGGTCCATCTAGGAGGCGCTCAACACAGCGAACAAGGCAACCGAACTTATAATGCTTGAACACTCTCACTTAGCCATATAATTCTATAATTTTAAATTTCGGCGAAGCCCCTAGTCTTCGGAAGGCCGAATTTGGGGCGCTATCCACGCCTTGGCCGGACAGTATCCGGCTCCTCGCTCTAAGCGGCAGAAGTCTTTAAGGACTCGCAAAAAACCTCTTGAACAGCGACCAGTCTCTCGCCTCATCATGACGGTCAGTTTTAGCTTTCTCCACTGAGGCGTTAACCCAGCCGAACTGGGGCGGAATCGCAGTGGTTCTCCCGGTGCTACCTTAGCCGATGTAACGGAATGTAAGGTACCAAAACACGGAGCGGGCAAACCCAACTATTGACCCAAGACATGATTCAAGCCGATGCATATAGTGCTATAAGTTCGGGTGCCGCACTTGTGAAAGTGTTGGACTCATCATACCGTAATCGGGGAACATAAGCCCCGGTGTATATTAGCCGTACTAAAGTGTACAGATGCAACATGTCGTGAATGAACATATGTATGAAAAAGAAATGCAATTATAAGCAAAAAGGTGCTGCATTGTTTTATTCAATAAGTGCTGCTACGAATGCAGAACGATACAAATAGTACGATAAGCAAGGTATGGAACTGTTAAACATGTCCCCCTCCAGGGGTAGGCTGCAGATTGGTGTATGAAAATGCTCGTAATGGAGACCACCTGTATATTCGTTGTAGCCTTTATCCTTCCCTGGCTGTTGCATCGTGAGTTCGGCAGGTCTGCTGCCGGACAGGGCTTCTGACAAACGGAGTCCTGTGGGTAAAAAGTAAAAGGTAAAAAGAAAAGAAAAAGGAACGACACACTTGAGAGCCCCTCATGTGGTTGAGCCGCAGTCTGGGTGTATTGTGGTCGTGCCCCCCTCCCCATGCCCATGGTATCTTCAGAGCGTAATGGTGTACGCGAAGGACCTGCTTTGACGTTTCGTAGGTGCTGGGGTTGGGGCCGCACTGCTACGCGTGCTCGGAACGTGCTAGGTGGTCTTGTTGTAAGTTACTCCGGGCGCACTTGGCTGTGTCCGGCCGCTTAACGGCTGGACTTGAGAATTGCCTTAAGAAGCTGCATTGCACTTCTGCCGCGAGAGCCACTGTATGTTCCTCCGTGCGGAGAAAACGTTCACTGTTTCCGTTGACCGTGATGACTCCTCGAGGGCTGGCATCTTGAGCTTGAGGTATGCGTGGTGCGGCACGCGCTGAACTTTGCAACGCTGATACGTCCGAGCAAGGCATGATAGCCGCTGCATGAGCGGGACTATGTCGAAGATTAACTCCTCGCCGGAAGTTATCCGGGATCAAGACCACTTCGGTGTAATTGAGCCTGCACAATTGGCTTCTACACCTGGTATGACGCCTTTAAAGGTCATTTTGGTAGGTTTAATCCTTGAGGGATCTATGCCCATTTTGCGACTTGTATCCTGGTAAAGCAGGTTCAGGCTGCTGCCGCAAATCCATCGGGACTCGTTAGGTGAAATCCATCGACGATTGGGTCTAAGACCAGGCGCGAATCCTCCGTGGCGGATCTTTGGTGGGGTGGTCCTTCGGTCAAAAGTGACCGGGCAGGAGGACCATGGATTGAACTTGGGCAAGCGGCTCCATCGCGAGACATCCTCGAGTGCACGCTCGCTCCCTTTTGGGTATGTGCGTTGCGATATCATGTTCACCGTCCGCACTGTGGGGAAACCTTCATCCTCTATTGTTCGGGCGGTTGGGTCTCGTCCTCGCCATCGCTATACAGCCCTTGTCATTGTTTTCGCAATTAACTTGCCTGCCTGTTGAATACCCAACAGTCCCTGTTGGTGTGGTTAGCTAGCTTTTCGGGGTGTCGTATCCGCACAAGCGGTCGAGTATTCGGTCCAAATTGGACGGACCCGGAGTAGTTCTTTTGAATGGATTTTTCCGCTGACCGGGTTTAGAGCCTCTGAATCCAGCATTGACTGTCGTATCCTCAATATTGTCGCCGTTAATGCAGCGTTTGTTTTTGTTACGACGCGGCCTGCCATTTCGGTCCTTGAAGTCCGGACTGCCAGAATTTTTGCTGAGGTTGTTGCTGCGTGCTAGCCAGCTGTCCTCACCCGCGCAGAAGCGGGTCATGAGTGATGTGAGGGCGGCCATGGATTTCAGCTTTTCCTGTCCTAGGTGCCGGGCAAGCCACTCGTCACGGATGTTATGCTTGAAGGCCGCGAGGTCCTCCGCATCCGGACAATGACGATTTGGTTTTTCTTGGTTAGGAACCGTGTCGTAATTGTCGGCCGATTCGTCTCGCTGCTGAATTATGTGGCTTAGGTCATCGGCGTCGGTGGTCGCACATAAGTGCTCTGGAAGTTATCGAGGAATGCGGCTTGTGTCCTCCCAGCTCCCAATTGACTCGCGGCAAGCTGTTGAGCCAATGCCGGGCTGGTCCTTTAAGCTTGAGGGGGAGGTATTTGATGGCGTGAAGATCGTCACCACGGGCCATGTGGATGTGAAGGAGATAGTCTTAGATCCAAACCGCGGGGTCTGTTGTGCCATCATAGGATTCAATATTGACGGGTTTAAACCCTTCGGGGATTTGATGATCCATTACTTCGTCTGTGAAGCATAGTGGGTGTGCGGCGCCTCTGTACTGGGCGATATCACGAGGGAGCTCAAAAGAGCTTGGTCTGTTTTGTTCGGCCCGGCCGGACTTACTGTGTCCGGCGCGACGGTTGTCGTCACGTACCGTGGGGCGCCCATGCGATCCATAGATCGATCTTGATTGTCTTGCCTTGTCCTCCCATATATCTCGCAGGTCCGGAGCGTTCCCCTTTGGCCGTGTGCTTTTTGAGCGATGTCGGGTACGGTTCTGGTGAAGGGCCTAGAGGCCTCTCCGTCGCGACCACGGGTGGTCGGTCACCGTATTGTCTCCTGGTGCTGCGGGTTCATAAGCCTCCTCCTCTAATCGGGGAGCAGCTTGCGTTTAGGGTAGCTTTGGGGGCGCTCGAGCTCATGCTCTTGACGCGCGGACTTCATCCATCCGTCGGCTAGCAGATCCCGATCAGCTCGATCTTTGTTCTTTGCTTTTCTTGAGGCTGTTCGCCATGGCCATAAGCCCGCGTCTAAAACACTCTTGTTCGACGGGATCCTCGTGCACGATTTAATTCATTGTCGCCGAGGCTTGCCGTCTTCGGAGGAGGCATATAATCCTCTACCTCTTCTTCTGCCGCTCTCTCTTGAGGGCTGGCGTCTCCATCCTCCTGCGCTAGATATTGCTGGAGTGGATTGTCTTCGGCACTGTCCGGTGTATTGTCATCTTCGGTGCCGGAATCTTCATTCTTGCTGTGGCGGGATTTGGAGTGGCGCCGCTGACGCCGGCGCTTGGGCTGCTTCTTGGAGGGGTCATCCTCCGTTGTTCCATCGCTGTTCCCATCTTTTGGGATGTCCACCATGTATATGTCGTATGACAAGGTGGCCTTCCGGTGCCTGTAGGCTGGGTCTTGGTAAATCTCCGCATCGCCGCCCATACCGCCGATGTCTTCGGAGTCGTAGTCTAGCATGTCGGTTAGATCGCCGACAGCCGCTACCAAGTGGGTGGTGGGTGGGCGTTGAATTTCTTCGTCGTCCGCATCCCAACCTTCCTGACCGTAATCCGCCACGGCTCTCCGGATAAAGAGAGAGACTTTAGTGAAATTCAGGTGTCGGCCAAGGGCGGAGTGCTGAAAGATGTCCGCGGCAGTGAACTCCATGACGGGCGCCCAATCGGATTCGATTGGCAGGAGCGCGGGGGGTTCGGAGTCCGGCACCCTGGAGTCGAGGTCTTCGCAAAGGACAGGGATAGAGTTCCGCTCGATCGCCGTAGAGATTAAAGCCCCCGAGGCGGTGTCCAACCACTCGCCCTCGATCGGGAATCCGCCCGGATTAAGGGTCGAGTGGATTTCGTGCGGCCTCGTGGCACCGCTCGCTGCAGAGCTAAATCATGCCCATCGAGACAAGGCGGCGTAGCTTGGCTGCGGTCCGAATCCGTCGAAGATCAAGTCTCCGCGGATATCGGCCGTATAGTTTAAACTTCCAAATCTGACTCGACGGCCGGGGCGTAGCTTCGATCTGCTCCGGATGGCTGCTTAATTGCCCGCAGCAAAGCCGCTGAACACGAAGATCTGTCCGGGAGAAAAGTCTCACCCCGGACGCGTCGTTGTTGATGATCAAAGGAGCCATCGAGCCTATCGGTGACGGCTACGGAGGAACTCTCAATGAAAGCACCAATGTCGGTGTCAAACCGCGGATCTCGGGTAGGGGGTCCCGAGCTGTGCGTCTAGGCGGATGGTAACAGGAGACAAGGGACACGATGTTTTACCTGTGTTCGGGCCCTTTTGATGGAGGTAAAACCCCACGCCCCGCTAGATTCATATTGATGATGTGTGTTACAAGAGTGGATCTACCACGAGATCAAAGAGGCTAAACCCTAGGAGCTAGCCTATGGTATGATTGTTGTTCGCCCCACGGACTAAAACCCTCCGGTTTATATAGACACCGGATAGGGTTAGGGTTACACAGAGTCGGTTACAATGGTAGGAGATCTACATATCCAGACGCCAAGCTTGCCTTCCACGCCAAGGAAAGTCCCATCCGGACACGGGGACGAAGTCTTCAATCTTGTATCTTCATAGTCTTGGAGTCCGGCCGATGATGATAGTTCGGCTATCCGGACACCCCCTAGTACGGAACTCCCTCAACCCCCGTTTCGACCGTAGGAGGTCTGTTTCCTCCGTTTTGCGGTACGCCAGACCCCTCCTGATGAACAGGATCCCGTTTCGAATATGGTCGGTCGAACACAAGGTCGTTTCCTCTGTTCTGCGGTACGCCAGGCCTTGTTTCCATCGCCTGTTCCGTCCAAGCCCTCCCGATGAACACGACCATGCATTCCGTTGCCTCCCCATGTACACGAAGATGACGCTATTTCTCCGTTCCGACCCAGCCATGTACACGAGCCCTGGCTGTACGTATGCGCGAGTAGGCGTTCGAGACCCCGCCCGTATGTACACATACATGGCTGTATTTTCTTTCTTGCACCATGGCCGATGTACGTACGTGTACATGCTACGTGCGCGCCTCTACTACGACACATGCGCGCCTCTACATCGACCAATATATATGTACGTACACGTTCGCGACCAGAATGACAACGCTACGTACGCTTCGACTAGGTGGGTCCCGACTGTCAGGCACTTCCTTGCGTGTGAAGATGTAGCTGGTGGGTCCCAGCAGTCAGGGGCAAATGTTTTTTTCGTGAAATACGGTGGCCCGTCCGGTGGGTCCCCGCTGTCAGGTGGAGGAATAATTATTTTGCACGTAATAAGGAGGCACTTCCTTGCTACGGACGTGAACCCAGCTGTCAGCCTCTCCATGTACAGTCCACGTCCGATGGAAGCCATTCCTTAACCACGTTGACCACGCCACGCCGAGAGCACCAGGGCGGTGGACGACGGCGAGGCCTAGGAAGGGGACGACGCGGAGCCGGGGAAGACGCGGCAGTGGATGCCCACGCATAGAGGAGTACGAGGGTTCACTGGTTCGCTGCGGTGTGAGGCTGTCGTCGCGCATGAGAATAACAAAGCGGTGTGGGTGAGTAGAGGGATGGCCTGGCCAACGGTGGGAGTAGTAGGGGGAGGTGAGGCCTCCGCCGCATCGCAGCCGGCCATGGGAGGCAGGAGCACGAGGCACGACCGGCGCTGGTTTGGGTGGCTGGAGCAAGAAGACCAGAGGTTAAAGAAGCACTACGGCAGTTGGATGGATATCGTCACGGTCCTTTGGAGCTAGAATCGTGCATATTGACTAAGTTGACAAAGCCCTCCATCCCGTCAACTTAGTAGGCCCATAAGTCAACTCGCCACTATACCGGGTCCCGCTAATGTGGGGAGTATTCATCTTTTTTGCGTAATAAGGAGGCACTTCCTTGCGTGCGAAGATATAGCTGGTGGGTCCAAGCTGTCAGTGGCGGTAACGTTTTTTTCGTGAAATACAGAGGCCCTTTCTGCGGGTCCCTAATGTCAGGTGGAGGAATCATTATTTTGCGCGTAATAAGGAGGCATTTCCTTGCGTGCGGCCGTGGACCCAGCTGTCGGCCTCTCCGCGTCTGATTCACTTCAGATGCATGTCGGTCGTTGACCACGTTGGCAGGCAGCGCCGAGAGCACCAGGGCGGTGGACGACGGCGAGGCCTAGGAAGGGAACGACACGGAGGCAGGGAAGACTCAGCAGTTGTTTCCCACGCGGAGGGGAGTACGAATGTACGAGGGTTTACTGGTTCGTCTGTCGTCGGCGGAGAATAACAGCAGGTGTGGGTGAGTAGAGGGATGGCTAGGCCAGCGATGGGAGTACGGTGGGGCGGTGAGACCTACGCGGCAGCACAGCCAGCCACGGGCAGAAGAGAGCAGGCAGTCCCGCCGGCGCTTGTTTGAGTGGCTGGAGCAGGAAGAGCAGAGATCGAAGAAGTACGACGGCTGTTCGATGGACATCCAACAGTCATTGCTTGTGCGTCAACCTTTTTTTAGGAAAGCCTCAAATCTGTGGAAAACAGCATACATCCCATCTGCCATTATTTCTAACAATTTACAGCCCATTTGCTAATTCTTAAGGTTTTTTTTGGAGCCCATATTCTTTTTGTTAACATTACAACCCATATTGTGGCCACGGTTAAAAAATTATACGAAATTTTGCATATTTTGGTGTGGTCCGAACTGTTTTTAATCCCGAAATTTTGACTCACATTCAAACTGTTTTAAAAATAAATGTATATCAATATAAAATCCAACAAATTCTCCACGCATAAAAATTAATGTAATTTAAAATCTTGAAATGAAAAAAAAGATATTTGAAGCTAATTGTCAGTTTGATGTGTTTTAAAAATGTACAGCCTATTTCTCATTACTGATGGGCCATTTTCTCGGCCAGCCAAATGAAAGCTCTCCTCGTCTTGAAAGATTTGCAGCCCAACAGCCCGACAAAGCGACTTACTTGGCAAATCACAAAAACTGGCTGTGGCCTGGACCCACTGTCGGCCTCTCCACGTCTGATACTCTTTTCGATGGAAGTCGCTTGACCATGTTGACCACGCCATGGAGAGCACCACGGCGGTGGGCGATGGCGAGGCCTAGGAAGGGGACGACGCGAGCCGGGAAGACGTGGCGGTGGAAGCCCGCAGAGAGGAGTACGAGGTTCACTGGTTCGGCTGCGGTGTGAGGTTGTCGTCACCGCAGGCTCGCCAGCCGTGGGAATAGTAGGGCGGTGAGGCCTCATGGCAAGACAACCGCCACGGAGGCAGGAGCATGCGGCATGACCGGTGCTGCTTTGGGCGGCTGGAGCGAGAAGACCAGAGGTTGAAGAAGCACTACGGCCGTTGGATGGACATCGTATGGTCACTGGAGCTAGAATCGTTCATATTGACTAAGTTGACAAAGCCCTTCGTCCCCATCAACTTAGTAGGCCCACAAGTCAGCCTCCCACCAAGGTGGGTCCCAGCTAGCCGGGGGAGTATTCATTTTTTTGTGTAATAAGGAGGCACTTCCGGTGGGTCCGAGCTGACAGCGGGGGGAACATTTTTTTCGCGAAATACGGTGGCCCGTCAGGTGGGTCCCAGCAGTCAGGGGGCAAACGCTTTTTCACAAAATACATTTTTTTCGTGTTGACCTTTTTCTTAGAGTTGTGAGATTACGTCTGTTACATGCAATCATGCAATATGTTGTTTCATAAATGGGTATAATTCCATCCAAAAATAAATATGTTGTTTCTGAAAAACCTTATATCAACTATCCGATAACAAAGGAAACAAAACCAAACATGTTGTTATTATAAAAATTATTCAAAAAATTAAACAACATGTACACTTCTGAAAGCGCACGCACACACACACATGTTGCACTTACAGTAGCCCCGCTTCTGCCAACATAAACAACATTGTTATTGTTCTATTCACGAACAAAATGATCATTTGTTCTGAATATTCAGTGCTCTTGTTGGCGTTGGCCTGCCTAACCACATACAGATGAAGCATGAACTATTTTTTCATATGAGAAGAAGCATCCCAGGCCCATCCCTCACCGCCACACCACCCAGCTCTCTCCATCGACTTCCTTCCTCGCCGTCTTGTCCACCACCAGCCCCCTTACGCCTGGTGTCGACGCGAGCTGTCGGAGCTCACAAATTACGACCATGTCGTTTCAGCGGGAAGGAGAGAAGGAGAGAAGGGAGAGGGACCGCCGCCTTTCTTCAACTGTGCCACCACCCAATCAAAAATCCCACCCGCCGCCGCTGTCACTATTTTTGTTCGAGAGCGAGCAGGGCATGAGGATTCTGTTCAGGAGGTGGGAGATGGGGAAAACGTTTCAGCAAGGAGAACGCGAGTGGCTGCCCTCGTCCGCGAGAATATGACGGCTCTCATCAACTAGGTTTTACACCGAATATTCTGTAAACATGGCTGCCCATATCCACCGTATCCTCTCTTCCAAACGGCTGGTATCATCCTAAAATATGGCTATCCCCCATCCACCCATGGACAGCCAGCAAACCAAACGGCCCCTATACTTCCGATTGAAGTCGTTCCTTGACCATGTTGACCTCGCCGCGTTCCATTGCATGCATGCGTCCATGGGCATGGTGCGTCCCCACTGTCAGCCTCTCACATACAGTCATCTTCCGATGACTCTCGGTTGTTGACCATGTTGACCACACCGTGCCGAGCGCACCCAGACTGGAACGACCCGGAGATGGGGAAGACGGGGCAGTGGAGTCGCAGATGGAGAGGAGCGGGAAACTTCACTGGTTCGGGTGCGCGGCAGCACACCCACGGTGCCGCCCACGGGAGACTGGAGCAAGAACATAGGTTGAAGAAGGAGCACGGCTGTTGGATTAACATCCAACGGTCCAGCTGCTAGAATCATTTGTTGATTAAGTTGACAAAGCCGTGCGTACCGCCCGCTTAGTAGGCCCACAAGTCATCACCAAATCGACGGGTCCCATTTGTCAACGGATGAATAATTTTTTCGCAAAACAAGGAGGCACTTCCTTCCGTGCGAAGATACAGCCATGGGTCCCAGCTGTCGTGGAGGAAACATTTTTTCAGCTTAATAAGGAGGAACTTTCCTTGCGTGCGACCATGGACCTCGTGGGTCCCAGCCGTCGAGCTCTCCACGCACTGATCCTCTTCCGATGACTCGTTTGTTGACCACGCCGCACAACGCAGCGAGGCGGTGGACGACGGCGAGGCCCGGACGGAACGACTTCGGACATGGGAAAACGCGGCGGTGGAGTCGCAGATTGAGAGGAGGAGAAGGGTTATAACTGGTTACATTGCGGCGTGGGGCTGTAGTCTGTGGAGAATAACAGGAGGTGTCGAGGGTGGAGGGATAGCCTGGCGGCGGTGGGGTAGCGCCGCAGCGATGCGTGCTAAGCAGAGCCGCTAGCCGCCGGAGGCCGGACCAGGCGGTCCCGGCGACGCTGGAGGAAGAAGGCGAGAGATTGAAGGTGCATGCCGGCCGTTGGATATAAATCCAATGGCTATGGATGACACAATCATTTGTTGACCAAGTTGACAACGCCCTGCGTAGGCTTCGACCCATTGGCCCACATGTCAGCCTGCAAAAATGTGGCATATATTTAACCCATGTTTTCTAGAATGTACAGTGCTGGGCTGGGTGAACAAATAATTTCGCGTCAATCAGGCCCATTTATATTTTCTAAGAAATCCCAGCCCATTTGCACTTCCTTGAAATACACGTATTAGGTGGGCTCGTTATATATATAATGTTATTAGAAGGAGCAATTAATATCAAAGAATAAACCGGAGAGGCACATTATATATATATATATATATATATATATATATATATATATATATATAAAATTAAGAAATTAGCGAGTTATTGCTCAAAATAAAAATGAGCGCGTTATTATTAAATTGGTCCTTAAAATCTTCGCAAGCTTTTGTATGCAATCACCAGGATTTTCCTTGCCTGTGAGTCAAAAACAACCATGATTTTCCTTGCCAACTTCCGTTAAACATTTACTTTTATAAGTTAATAACACATGGGATGTTTTTATAATGTATATATAAGTCTCTATAAAATATACGATAATAGTAATAATATAAATATATATAATGTGGTTAGAAGGGAAAACATAAATTGGACACATCATTACTTTTATAAGAGACCTCCGTTTTATACCCCACAGTAGGCATACTAACAAGTTCACACACAAATACAATGAAAAGGTAAACATTCATATCAAACTCAGGTTCACAGGACACGCTCATATTCATAGCCAACATTCACTATCAACAACTCAAAATATTCATATATACACAAGCTCAGCATATCTATGCATCCAAATGATTGATAGATCACACGACAATATTCATACATAATTCACAAAAAGATTCAGATATACACATGTGCAGTATGTTTATGCATCCAAATGATTGAGATCACAGCCAATATGATCCATGGACGAACTTTAATTACCTATGGTACAGACTGGTAAATGGTGTTCAATCGGAGGTACTTCTTGCTAAAATTAGTTCTTGTACGAGTAAACTTTCGAGTACATAAGAGGCAGCATAGACAATCTGAACTTTGCTTGTAGGTTTATCCTCAAATAGTGGCCTCGTGCCGAGGGAGGTTTGAGCAACTTGGCCACTACTTTCATCCAACTAGTTTACTGGCTCATCTTGGTCCTGTATCTCGCCAAAATTCTACATTGCAGACGAGAAAGGAGGCGGTTGAGAAAATGAACCACCCAAAATTTTTTTGCAGTTCAACTGAAATGGAGCATCCTTGGCGTGCAGACTGATTAAGTGCTAGATGAATATATGCGTCAACCAACTTGTCTGGAATCTTTAGACTCCATGCCATATAGTTCGCTACCATATGTGCCGATAACCAAAAGGCACAAGTTGGGACCAAAGACTGGACTGTGTTTTTCTGGGCTATGCACCAAGCAATATTTTTGGGTTTCACTCTCCTAATACTTGGAGTTTGACAATTGGTTGACGCCGGTTGATACTCTAATGAATATAGGCACTTCTTGTCAACATCGTCCGTGATAGCCCTTTCGTAAAAGGGTCTGCTAGATTCTTAGCCATCTGGATATAATCAAACGCTATTACTCCGGAGTTTCTTGATTTTCTGACAGATTTCAATCTTCTTCTTATGTGCTTTGTGGATTGCATGTTGTCCTTTGAACTCTTAGCCTTGGCAATCACTGTTTGATTGTCACATTTCATAAGGACAGTCGGCACTGGTTTATCAACCACCGGCAAATCCATCAAAAGCTCTCGAAGCCATTCTGCTTCGACGCATGATGTGTCTAATGCTGTGACTTCTGCTTCCATAGTCGATCTGGTTGTCTGATTGAACTTTGGAGTACATAGCATCAACATAAGTACCTGTCCATCTGATCATTTTGTGCAATTCTACTGAAATCACCCGATGTAATGATTTGCCTGCGAGTTCAGGCTCCAAATTACTCCTTTATGAAATCGGCAAACAGTAGCACAATACCAAATTACCAATACATATGACAGGCACAATAATCAGGATAAAGACCAGTACCAACCTGTGTGAGGTAGCATATCAATTACTATTTCCTTTGACTGGAAGCCGAGATAAGCTAAGCGACTGACAGCAAAGGAAGAAAGCAAGCGGAGATTAGTGACTGACAGGAAAGGACGGAAGTTGTCGAGGCAATGAAGCACCCAAATTTTTTGTGCAGTTCCACCAAAATCGAGCATCCCTGTTGGCACATATATTGAGAGAGTGAGATTACTGTAATAGTGGGACTAGTTGATGAAACATACACTAACAAATAGAAGTACCCTCATTATCTTAATGGGTAAAGTTAGCAACATAGTAGTATTGCTTAAAGAGAGGTATTAGTTTATTTAATCAGTGCCAATTAGCTCAACTCAACACTCAAAGCATTGCAATTTATCATAGGTTGCAAAACTTTAACGTGCAAAGATAAAGGAGTTTCTCATGACAGTAGCACGATACAAATAGAGATGAAAGCAAACTAATATGAATGAAGGCCTTAGGCCCGTACCAACCTGAGAAAAAAGCTTATTCATGTAGTCCCATAAGAGATGATAAAGCATTCACTGGAATCACACAATAGTATATATTTTTATGCACTTAAAATGTATGGTTGAAATCACTCTTGTTTACGAGTGCTGAGATTATATCGAAAGATTATCAAGAACTTCCAGCAAAGTTAAAGCACTGGCTGGGATACAGTTCATTGTATTGTCTTGTGTAGTTCCACTAAAATGTATGATTGGCACAACATGATCTCTGTTTCCACAAGTAGGAACAAGGTGAAACCTTCATTAGCTTAGTGAGAAAGGATAGGAAGACATTAGCATATTACTCAAACAGTAGCATCAAATTCATGATGGACAATACGCAAAACATTGCCTCATTGAACCAATGGCAATAAATTGACATGCAAAACAATAGCACTATTATGTCATGACACTAATAATATTCCCTCCCTGCTCCACCACATGATTCACCTCCATAGACAAACATACACACATACATGATTCAGCATAGGGTCCTACTAAAGATTTGTTTAACTCCAACAGGAAAATTAGGCAGTAATAAATTAGTGGTACTTAAGTACTCCTAATTAATTGAGTGAGACAGCGGAAGTGGAAGGGCTCCCTGGAGGATCGTCTCACATGCAAGGTAGTCATTGCCGGAGCCCTTGAATGGCCTCGACTGAGGCCTCTGGCTTCAGCAAGATCGCCTTGGCACTGTTTATTCTTCTTCTTCTTCCTCTTCATGCTCTGTTTCTCTTTCTCCTCACCAGTTGGTGAAACCAAGTACATGATTGGCCTTCTAATTCAGAATTGGTTTTGTCAGTGAGGGAGTACAAGTGTACTAGTAAAAACAGCATTATTTTCTCATGGCAGTCGGAAAATAGAGATGAACACATGCATTAAATATCATTCTTACCTAAAGGAAGGTTATGGCGCCAATATGGATGATGAGGATTAGAACACAGATCTCCCTTTGTGCAGTTCCACCAAAATGAACCAACTGTTCCATTCTGACATTCCAGTTAAACAACACAAAAGTCACTTCTTTTAAGAAGAGTTTTGTGCAGTGCACCAAAAGGTCACAACTTGACAACTGTGTGAATTGGATATCCTGTTTGCACAAAAGGCACAGAGGAAACAATCAGAGTCTCAAACAATTACAGGCAAAAACATTTGGCTAAACTTGTCATGGCTTATAACAGTGGCATGGCTTCATTTTTTCCAGGGACATTAGATTAAGAACAGCTGGGACAGTGGGTGCACCAGCAGTCCAGCACCATGTACGTAAACAGGGGCATAAAGTGGTGATTCATAGTTTGTTGCCTTGAGAAACAAACATCCAAGAAACATATCTGGGTTGGTCCCATTTTTGTGCACTCTAGCCACCTACTCCTATGTGTGGATAGCAAATCTAGTCCTGGTCATACCACTGTGTACAGCGTTACCCCTATATTTCCCTTTTCGACCAAGAGACTGGTTGGATGACCAGTCTGTACTACTTTCACCCCCTTTCCTTCCTGTTTGTACCAAGTCCGATTTACATACTAAATTCCCCCACCCCCACTTTATTTCTTGTTTGAACCAAGTACTCCCTCCGTTCGGAATTACTTGTCATCAAAATGGATGTGTCTAGAACTAAAATACATCTAGATACATCCATTTCAATGACAAGTATTTTCGGACGGAGGGAGTACAAGATTCGACTCCATGAAGTAGCTTTACCTCTAACAATAGAAGAAGAAAAATGTGACGTTGGACCATCCGATCGAGAGGGGCTGAGAGGTAGAAAATGATGCACATGCAGCGACGTAGCAAGCTGGGGAAGTAGAGCTAAGGCGGTTTCGAACAAAGATATACCGAAGGTCGTCGGGATGTGGATAGGTGGGCGGCGGAGGCCGGATCCGCCACAGAAACGCAGCGAAGGATCGGAGGACCTCCAGCGCCCGCCTTCGGCCGAAGATAATGGTGCGGCCGGCGGTGGGTCTCCTCCTCGCTGTCGACGACGGCCTAAACGCTGCCCTCGTCCCTTCACGGCGGAGGGGGATACGTCCGGATCTGTAACCAGTGATGAGGATAGAAAGCCAGTGTTTTTTGAAGGGAGAAAGACAGTGTTACTACCCCTATCTTGTTTAGATCTGGAGAGGATGAGAGTGTGTGAATAGAGCAACCCTAGCAAGCAAGCGCGGAGGCTCCGCCTATATATACGTAGTGAGCAACCCTAGCAAGCAACCCCTATCTTCGTCAACTCGTACAAGACCGAGAAATTTGATTACTACAACGCCCTCTCCCTCGCGGACTGAGCTCGGTGTTTTAATCGCACCGCCTTGGCTGCATGACGGGAGGGCCAACCACTGTTGGGCCCACCTGTAATAGACGCAAAGGCAGGAGCAGTAAGTAGAAGCTTTCGCTACACGCTATCCCTCCCGCACGAGGTGGACGGACATGCAGCAGTGGATTCGAT
Source organism: Aegilops longissima (assembly GCA_021605205.1). Taxonomy (NCBI): domain Eukaryota; kingdom Viridiplantae; phylum Streptophyta; class Magnoliopsida; order Poales; family Poaceae; genus Aegilops; species Aegilops longissima. The sequence continues at coordinate 221,866,869 of CM038681.1, forward strand.
ACTGTAGAAGTAGGAGTAACATCATTGTTAGTCTTCTCGAAGAGGCGAAGAGCCAAGCGCAACCCGAACGTGGCAGTTGCGAACGCTCGCGTGGTGCGGTTCCTTGGAGTACTAGCCAGGCTCTTGCATGAGATAAAATTGCTATTGTTTAAAAATTAAACTCCATTATCCAATTGTTGATACTCATTCTGCATAGGTCCACGCGCTTAGCACCGTTTCCTCCTGGGGTCACCAATGTTTATTTGCTAATTAATAGCATTGCATGCAATGAAGTAGCCATTGCAAGTCATTAAAAGCATGCACACCTCTCACCTCTTATTGGTTGATATGTCAAGAAACAAGAAACAAGGTAGAAGTTAATGCACCGCGCCTAAGTATTTTGGGACTATTTGGTTTTCGTAACCTTTTTTCTAATATTCGTTGAAATTTTTTGTGTTTCTGCTTGAGCCGTACGAGATGAAATTTTCATATACGGCTCTTAGAGGGGGACTCGGGTTAGTTACCTATCTCAATAAAGTATATGATTGGTTTGAGGAACGTCTTGAGATTCAGGCAATTGCAGATGATATAACTAGTAAATATGTTCCTCCCCATGTCAACATATTTTATTGTTTAGGGGTAATTACACTTACTTGTTTTCTAGTACATGTCAAGATGACTTACACACCTAGACGGAGGGAGTAGTATAGCCCTGTAAACCGGAAAGGAGTATTTGCCTTTCTAGAGATTTCAATAAGTGACTAGACTACACCGTGTGCAGTACTCTCTCCCTTCCGGTTTATAGGGCTCAAATCTCAAATCTCATGAACCAAGGCATTTTGCGATTGGAGGAATGTATCTCGTACTTTAAAAAACTACCCTAATTAAACTCATGCATTAATTACGTAGTTCTCTCCTTTTCCTCCCCGCCTTGGTCGCGGTGCACAATATTGAGCACTCCTACTCCCTCCTTTCCGGTTTATAGGGCTTATCTCAAAATCTTAGTTTTTTCATTTTATAAGGCTCAATTTGGTTGTTCCCCATCACAAGTTCAGATTCCAAGGTGCATTAAATAATTGCATGCAGGTATTAAGAGAAAATTGACCAATGCATGTACTTTATGCATGCATGCATTGCAATTAATACATTGGTAAACATAAATTTTTGAAGAAAACAAGAGCATTAATTGGGTGCTTTTGCAAATTACAAAAAGGATTCCACCACTCACCATCTACCTTGGTTGGTGAAATTTTTGAATTGAGCCCTATAAACCGGAAAAGAGGGAGTATATGACTAGCCGCTCTATCTACATGCGGGACATTTCAAAGCATCCGGGCCCGCGTGCCATCCACCAAATCACAGCGCGGTGCTATAGTCGAGACTCACCTGTCACCCCGGTGTGGCCGTCATGACCCGTCATATCACAAAACCCACACCTTTACCAGCAATGGTAAGGTGGCCTCCAAGTTGGACTGGACGAAGCAACCATCATTTCACTGGAACGGTCGTTCAAGCCCTTTCTTTCCTTTCTTGAAGAAAACCTCACTCCAGGCTACTCACTTCTGCCATTTTTCTTCTGTACCGACGAAGGAAAGGTGGGCGAATCAGTTATGTTGCTATATTTTCATTCCAAGAATCTTCTTTTTGCGAAGCACCAACCGATTCTCACATCCTATTCTTTTCCTGTTTTCATTGCGATTGTGGTTTCCTTTCGATTGCTTTTTGTTTGTCAGTTCATTGATGGATCCTGGAGCACTAGGCAAAGAGTTGCCGGCGGAGAACCCACTGGAGACAGCAATCTCCAGGAAGCGAGCACCGACCAACGAGTTGACCATGTTGGCGGGCCAACCCATGGAGACGAAGAATTCCAAGAAACAAACACTGGCCCAAGAGTTGAGGACGTTGGCGGACAAACTCCTCAAAGAAAGTTGGAAGAACAGCAAGGGCCCCACCATGCCTACCCCAGGAACTCTGATTGCCACCTATGTGAGGCTCAAGAATGATTTTGAGGAGATAGTCGCCGTTGAGAAGCAGTATTCCCCTGGCAAGGTGATAGCCCCCATCGAGGACGAGGAGATGGCCCCCGGAGGGATGAGATCCCACGGTGAGCTGCACAAGGTAAAAAATAATGGCTTATTACCATAGTTGTGGTTTTTGATTATTTGCAATGTGCTTGCTAATATGTTAGGGTTGTGCAGTGCGGTGGGCGTCCTTGATGATTCCGATGTCGTGGCTCGTCTGTTGGCATCGCCCGAGATCGATTCGATGCCGCTGTCCATCCTGTGGACATCGCCCCAAAGATCGATTCGATGTCGCGTCGATCCTGCGGACATCGCCGTAAATCGATTCCCATGCCGCTGTCCGTCTGTGGTCATTGCAGAGATCGATGACAAGAAATAGTTGGTCGCGCTAATCCTTGTGGTAGTTTGCATTGCCTGTGTTTAATTACTAGAATGATGCGTGTTATCAAACCATCTTAGGGCTAGTACACTTTGTCTTGTGTGGGCGGATCTTGCTACTTTTGTTTGATAGTGAATCATGCGATGAATCATGCGAACCCTCTTGAGTTATGGAAGCGGATGTATCCTCACCAGCTTTTGATGTAATATATGGCATGCTTAGATGTAAGTTTGAACTGTTTATCATATCAGCAGGGCTTGTTTGATGATTCTTGGTGTTAGTAGGCTAGCTATCGTATGCGAGCTATAGTACTTGCAAAACACTCACCGAAGAGAAACGTTGGGGCTGATGAGCTCGTGGTACGCTTATACTTATCCCTCGTCGATCGACCAGTAGCCCTAGTGATACGTCTCGAACGTATCTATAATTTTTGATTGCTCCATGCTACTTTATCTACTGTTTTGGACTATATTGGGCTTTATTTTTCCACTTTTATAGTATTATTTTTGGGACTAACCTATTAACCGGAGGCCCAGCCCAGAATTGCTGTTTTTTGCCTATTTCAGTGTTTCGAAGAAACGGAATATCAAACGGAGTCCAAACGGAATGAAACCTTCGGGAATGTGATTTTCTCACCGAACGTGATCCGGGAGACTTGGACCCTACTCCAAGGAACAAAAGAGGCGGTCACGAGGGTAGGGCGCACTCCCCCCCTAGGGCGCGCCTCCCCTGCCTCGTGGGCCCCCTGTTGCTCCACCGACCTACTCCTTCCTCCTATATATACCTACGTACCCCCAAACGATCAGATACGGAGCCAAAAACCTAATTCCACCACCGCAACTTCCTGTATCCACGAGATCCCATCTTGGGGCCTGTTAGGAGCTCTCATGGGGGGGCATCCACCACGGAGGGCTTCTACATCATCACCATAGCCCCTCCGATGAAGTGTGAGTAGTTTACTTCAGACCTTCTGGTCTATAGTTAGTAGCTAGATGGCTTCTTCTCTCTTTTTGGATCTCAATACAATGTTCTCCCCCTCTCTCGTGGAGATCTATTCGATGTAATCTTCTTTTTGCGGTGTGTTTGTTGAGACCGATGAATTGTGGGTTTATGATCCATATTATCTATGAACAATATTTGAATCTTCTCTGAATTCTTTTATGTATGATTGGTTATCTTTGCAAGTCTCTTCGAATTATCCGTTTGGTTTGGCCAACTAGATTGGTAGTTCTTGCAATGGGAGAAGTGCTTAGCTTTGGGTTCAATCTTGCGGTGTCCTTACCCGTGATGTAAAGGGTTGCAAGGCACGTATTGTATTGTTGCCATCGAGGATAACAAGTTGGGGTTTTTATCATATTGCATGAATTTATCCCTCTACATCATGTCATCTTGCTTAAGGCGTTACTCTGTTTTTAACTTAATACTCTGGATGCATGTTGGATAGCGGTCGATGAGTGGAGTAATAGTAGTAGATGCAGAATCGTTTCGGACTACTTGTCTCGGACGTGATGCATATATACATGATCATATCTAGATATACTCATAACTATGCTCAATTCTGTCAATTGCTCAACAGTAATTTGTTCACCCACCATAGAATACTTATGCTCTTGAGAGAAGCCACTAGTGAAACCTATGGCCCCCGGGTCTATTCTCATCATATCAATCTCCATCACTTTAATACTTGCTTTGTTTTTACTTTGCCTTTTACTTTTCACTTTGCATCTCTATACCAAAAATACCAAAATATTATTTATCATCTCTATCAGATCTCACTCGTAAGTGACCGTGAAGGATTGACAACCCCTAATCGCGTTGGTTGCGAGGAGCTATTGTTTTGTGCAGGTACGAGGGACTCTCGCGCGTGGCCTCCTACTGGATTGATACCTTGGTTCTCAAAAACTGAGGGAAATACTTACCCTACTTTACTGCATCACCCTTTCCTCTTCAAGGGAAAACCAACACAGTGCTCAAGAGGTAGCAAGAAGGATTTCTGGCGCCGTTGCCGGGGAGGCTCATGCAAGAGCAAGTCAAGACATACCAAGTACCCATCACAATCCCTATCTCCCGCATTACATTATTTGCCATTTGCCTCTCGTTTTCCTCTCCCCCACTTCACCATTTCCGTTTTATTGGCCCTCTCTTCTCGTTTGCCTTGATGTCTTACTTGGCTCATTTGCTTGTTTGGTTGAAATAATTGAGTATTTATTCCTAAACAAAGAAGCCAATATCTATGGATCTTCATCCGCTTGCCAATCTTTTTAAGAGATCCAATTATGATGAACCAATTCCTAGTGATTTGGATGCACCCGATTATCTTTATAAGGTTTTGCCTGAAATCCGTGAAGTGACTCACGATAGATCTTTGAATGAAAAGCATGATTGCAATGATTTTATTATAAATTCTTTTGATGTCAATTGTGCTAATAAGATGCAAAACCCTAAGCTTGGGGATGCTAGTTTTGCTATGTCTACTACTTGTTGCAATGATCATGATTGGGGTGATTCTTCTTATGATCTTGAAAATTTATTTAAGCCCCATGATGAATATGAGATTGATAATATTGTTTGCAATAATTTAAAAGTGGGTTTGGAAAGGTCATAACTTTAGTTAATGATAATCCCACTATTTTGGAAGAGTATCAACTTTGCATGCATGTGGATCGTGTTGAGAATATACTTTGTGATAGCTATTTTGTTGAATTTGCCTATGATCCTACATGTAATTATTATGAGAGAGGAAAATATGGTTATAGAAATTTTCATGTTACTAAATTACCTCTCGTTATGTTGAGATTGCTATTGTTCCTTTCCACTTCCTTGCATATGCTAGTTTTTGCTTGCTACGATAATTTGTTTGCCTATAATATGCCTATGCATAGTAAGTATGTTAGACTTAAGTGTGTTTGTCACATGTTTTATGATGCTCTCTTTGTGCCTCAATTCTTGTCTTTCTTGTGAGCATCATTGAAATCTATATGCCTAGCTAAAAAGGCTTTAAAGAAAAGCGCTTGTTGGGAGATAACCCAATATTTTTCCTTGCTGTTTAGTAATAAATAATCCATCTAGCCTCTGATTATATGTGGTTTTATGTTTTAATTAGTGTTTGTGCCAAGCTAGACCTATTGGATCTTCTTGGATGATAGTTATTTGATCTTGCTGTAATTTCCAGAAACTTTGTGCTCAGTGCCCGAATTATTAAAAATCACCAGAACGTGATAAAATACTGATTCCAATTGCTGCTGATCAATAAACAAATTGTCTAGGTCGTCTAATTTTGGTAAATGTTTTGGAGGTCCAGAAGTTTGCGTTAGTTACAGATTACTACAGACTGTTCTGTTTTTGATAGATTCTATTTATCGTGTGTTGTTTGCTTATTTTGATGAATCTATGGCTAGTAAAATAGTTTATAATCCATAGAGAAGTTGAAATACAGTAGTTTTAACACCAATATAAATAAAGAATGAGTTCATTACAGTACCCTAAGGTAGTCTTTTGTTTTATTTCTCTAACGGAGCTCACGAGATTTTTATTGAGTTTTGTGTTGTGAAGTTTTCAAGTTTTGGGTAAATTCTTTTGATGGATTATGGAACAAGGAGTGGCAAGAGCCTAAGCTTGGGGATGCCCATGGCACCCCCAATATAATCCAAGGACACCAAAAAGTCAAAGCTTGGGGATGCCCCAGAAGTCATCCCCTCTTTCGTCTACTTCCATCGGTAATTTACTTGGAGCTATATTTTTATTCACCACATGATATGTGTTTTGCTTGGAGCGTCTTGTATTATTTGCGTCTTTGCTTGTTAGTTTACCACAATCTTCTTTGCTGTACACACCTTTTGAGAGAGCCATACATGAATTGGAATTTGATAGAATACTCTATGTGCTTCACTTATATCTTTTGAGCTCGATAGTTTTGCTCATAGTGCTTCACTTATATCTTTTGAGCGTGATAATTTTTGCTCTAGTGCTTCACTTAGATCTTTTAGAGCACGGTGGTGGATTTGTTTTAAAGAAACTATTGATCTCTCATGCTTCACTTAGATTATTTTGAGAGTCGTTAATAGCATGGTAATTTGCTTAATGTTAATATACTTGGTATTCAAGATATGTGAAACTTTCTTTTGAGTGCGTTGAATACTAAGAAAAGTTTGATGCTTGATAATTGTTTTGAGATATGAAGATGGTGATATTAGAGTCATGCTAGTTGAGTAGTTGCGAATTTAAAGAATACTTGTGTTGAAGTTTGTGATTCCCGTAGCATGCACGTATGGTGAACCGTTATGTGATGAACTCGGAGCATGATTTATTTATTGATTGTCTTCCTTATGAGTGGCGGTCGGGGACGAGCGATGGTCTTTTCCTACCAATCTATCCCCCTAGGAGCATGCGCGTAATATTTTGCTTTGATAACTTCTAGATTTTTGCAATAAGTATATGAGTTCTTTATGACTAATGTTGAGTCCATGGATTATACACACTTTTTCCCATCCTTCCACCATAGCTAGCCTCTCTAATACCGTGCACTTTTCTCCGGCATCATACACCCACCATATATCTTCCTCAAAACAGCCACCATACCTACCTATCATGGCATTTCCATAGCCATTCCGAGATATATTGCAATGCAACTTTCCACCGTTCCGTTTATTATGACACGCTCCATTATTTTCATGTTGCTAGCATGATCATGTAGTTGACATCGTATTTGTGGCAAAGCCACCGTTCATAATTCTTTCATACATGTCACTCTTGTTTCATTGCATATCCCGGTACACCGCCGGAGGCATTCATATAGAGTCATACTTTGTTCTAAGAATCGAGTTGTAATTGTTGAGTTGTAAGAAAAATAATAGTGTGATGATCATCATTATTAGAGCATTGTCCCAAGTGAGGAAAGGATGATGGAGACCATGATTCCCCCACAAGTCGGGATGAGACTCCAGACGAAAAATGAAAAGAAAAAAAGAGAAAAATGAAAAAAATAGGCCATAAAAAAAGATGCCATAAAAAAAGAGAAAGGCCCAAATAAAAAAATGAGAGAAAAAGAGAGAAGGGACAATGCTACTATCCTTTTACCACACTTGTGCTTCAAAGTAGCACCAAGATCTTCATGATAGAGAGTCTCTCATTTTGTCACTTTCATATACTAGTGGGAATTTTTCATTATAGAACTTGGCTTGTATATTCCAATGATGGGCTTCCTCAAATGCCCTAGGTCTTCGTGAGCAAGCGAGTTGGATGCACACTCTCTTAGTTTCTTTTGTTGAGCTTTCATATGCTTATAGCTCTAGTGCATCTGTTGCATGGCAATCCCTACTCACTCACATTGATATCTATTGATGGGCATCTCCATAGCCCGTTGATACGCCTAGTTGATATGAGACTATCTTCTCCCTTTTTTGTCTTCTCCACAACCACCATTCTATTCCACATATAGTGCTATATCCATGGCTCACGCTCGTGTATTGCGTGAAGATTGAAAAAGTTTTGAAAATGTTAAAGTATGAAACAATTGCTTGGCTTGTCATCAGGGTTGTGCATGATTTAAATATTTTGTGTGGGGAAGATGGAGCATAGCCAGACTATATGATTTTGTAGGGATAACTTTCTTTGGCCATGTTATTTTGAGAAGACATAATTGCTTAGTTAGTATGCTTGAAGTATTATTATTTTTATGTCAATATGAACTTTTGTCTTGAATCTTTCGGATCTGAATATTCATACCACAATTGAGAAGATTTACATTGAAATTATGCCAAAGTATCACTCCGCATCAAAAATTCTCTTTTTATCATTTACCTACTCGAGGACGAGCATGAATTAAGCTTGGGGATGCATGATACGTCTCCAACGTATCTATAATTTTTTATTGCTCCATACTACCTTATCTACTGTTTTGGACTATATTGGGCTTTATTTTCCACTTTTATATTATTTTTGGGACTAACCTATTAACCGGAGGCCCAGCCCAGAATTGCTGTTTTTTTCCTATTTCAGTGTTTTGAAGAAACGGAATATCAAACGAAGTCCAAACGGAATGAAACCTTCGGGAACGTGATTTTCTCACGAACGTGATCCGGAGACTTGGACCCTACTCCAAGGAACAAAGAGGCGGTCACGAGGTGGGCGCGCTCCCCTAGGCGCGCCCGCCTCGTGGGCCCCTGTTGCTCCACCGACGTACTCCTTCCTCCTATATATACCTCACGCACCCCAAAGCGATCGACACGGAGCCAAAACCTAATTCCACCGCCGCAACTTCCTGTATCCACGAGATCCCATCTTAGGGCCTGTTAGGAGCTCACGGGGAGGGCATCCACCATGGAGGGCTTCTACATCATCACCATAGCCCCTCCGATGAAGTGTGAGTAGTTTACTTCAGACCTTGGGTCCATAGTTAGTAGCTAGATGGCTTCTTCTCTCTTTTTGGATCTCAATACAATGTTCTCCCCCTCTCTCGTGGAGATCTATTCGATGTAATCTTCTTTTTGCGGTGTGTTTGTTGAGACCGATGAATTGTGGGTTTATGATCCATATTATCTATGAACAATAGTTGAATCTTCTCTGAATTCTTTTATGTATGATTGGTTATCTTTGCAAGTCTCTTCGAATTATCCGTTTGGTTTGGCCAACTAGATTGGTAGTTCTTGCAATGGGAGAAGTGCTTAGCTTTGGGTTCAATCTTGTGGTGTCCTTACCCAGTGACAGAAAGGGTTGCAAGGCACGTATTGTATTGTTGCCGTCGAGGATAACAAGATGGGGTTTTTATCATATTGCATGAATTTATCCCTCTACATCATGTCATCTTGCTTAAGGCATTACTCTGTTTTTAACTTAATACTCTAGATGCATGCTGGATAGCGGTCGATGAGTGGAGTAATAGTAGTAGATGCAGAATCGTTTCGGTCTACTTGTCCCGGACGTGATGCCTATATACATGATCATATCTAGATATACTCATAACTATGCTCAATTTTGTCAATTGCTCAACAGTAATTTGTTCACCCACCGTAGAATACTTATGCTCTTGAGAGAAGCCACTAGTGAAACCTATGGGCCCCGGGTCTATTCTCATCATATCGATCTCCATCACTTTAATACTTGCTTTGTTTTTACTTTGCCTTTTACTTTCCACTTTGCATCTCTATACCAAAAATACCAAAAATATAATTTATCATCTCTATCAGATCTCACTCTCGTAAGTGACCGTGAAGGGATTGACAACCCCTAATCGCGTTGGTTGCGAGGAGCTATTGTTTTGTGCAGGTACGAGGGACTCTCGCGCGTGGCCTCCTACTGGATTGATACCTTGGTTCTCAAAAACTGAGGGAAATACTTACGCTACTTTACTGCATCACCCTTTCCTCTTCAAGGGAAAACCAACGCAGTGCTCAAGAGGTAGCACCTAGCTCCTAAAATTGTAGGCTTAGCGATCAATCAGACAATAGTCGACATACATTCAGGCCTCATTTGGTTCATAGGGTAGGAAAATCGTAGCAAAAGTACAGAGAACGTGCAACACAAAATCATAGCAGTGCAGAGACGTACTCCCTCCGTTCCAAAATAGATGACCTAGGCAGGCTAGTTTGGCCTAGTGGGTTTCTGTGATATGACGTGGTACAGTGTCGTCCAGTCTTCGCGTGTGGTAGCAGTATTGCAGGTACAGTAAGTTTTCTTGAAGAAGCGGAATTCAACGAAGTCATGAGGGTTCCTTCGTCCGAACAACTTACAGTGGGAAAGGTTGGGCCTGTGATACGACCGGGGTAGACCAGGATAATTTTGTGCATGGCAGGTGGACCAGGATGGTCGACGTCCTACATGTCGGCGAATGAAAGTATACTTTTCGATATAGAGGACAAGCCATGAGTATTCATTGTTTATTTTTGATGATAGCTATTGTCTCCACTGTTACAACGGGGGAGTGTGAAACACGGCAGCCCAGTGAACTTGGCATGTGCACCACTCCCTCCTTCCTCATGTAATGCCCAGGTTACAGCTTTTTCTCACTTTCTCTCTATCTATTTCCTCTCAAATGTTTTTTACCTTTCTTTTTTTAAGACACAATTGTTTTTTATGCATTTTTTTAGAATTATTATTTTTATACCTAGGAGCACGTGTAGAGATGGGCTCTTGCAGAGCCCACTCCTTGACTTTGTCAATGCCTCTCTCTCCTCCACATAAGGAGTACTACTTGCTATGCATGCATGCGGTGGGCAGCTGGCGTCTAGAGGGGCCAGGGCGGTGAGAGCGGGCTCCGGAAGCGGCCCGGACTCCAGCATGGCCCACCTCACATTATAACCATATATTTCTTGGAGTCCGTGCGTGGCGGGCGGGCGATCTCTTCTCCCTCCCCCGTTTCTCTCTTCTCAGCCGACGCCCGCCGAGCGATTAGGTTTCGGCTATCGACGGTTTATTCAATTACGGTCCCACATGTCAGTGAAATTGCAAGACAACGTGTGTCCCCTCTGGTGAGCGGCGTGCGAGCCGGACTGCCGGGGTTGCGACGCGTACGAGTCGTAAGTGTGCCGCCGTTTCCTTTAGAAATTGTGAAGCGTAACATTTTCGCGCGATCGATCGATAGAAATCCAGAACAAAATGACGAGGGTGGTGCTTTCCCGCTCGTTAGGCGGGCTAGTTCGAGTGATATGACGTGCTACAGTACCGTCCACTTGCTCCATTTTTATGTAAGCAAGAGTTTACGCTCTTATGCGGGAGGAGTGCGAAACACCGCGGATCTGATTTTGATCGAGGGATAACTGTTTCCTGCCAAATAATGGAGGATTGCTAGCGATTATAGCATGATAGTTAGGGCATCTCCAGCACTGGCCCACAAATTTACACCGGCATCTGTACGAGGACACTGATGGATGCCATCCGATGCTGCCCGCATACCTTTCGACAACTATATGAACTAACCGGACGAAATTCGTGCAAACAAAGCAAATTTCAAATTGACCAGATGAAATTCATTACATTTCGAGAACTTTTCCTATAAACTGGATGAAATTCATTACATATTTCGCACAAACCGTACTAAAACATACTGTAAACCTAATCTAAACGATCGCCGGGCCCCGACCACCATGTCCGGCCATGAACCCGAGAAAGCCGGCCATTGCCTTTGCCTCGTCCTTATCCGCCTCGATAACCTCCTCCTCCGGAGCACAAGGTTATGAAGATTTCCACCTCCACGTCGCCATCAAGCGGCTAATCGGCCGCCGATTTTTATCCCACCAAGCTTGGCGTCGACTGAGTGGAAGAGCGGTGGCCTTCCTAGGACCAGAGCGGTGGCGACCTACCGTGTACTAATCTTCCTTGCTGCCGGCTGCGCCTGCGCACGCGCGCCGGCTTCGTGGTCGTGGCGGCGGAGGTCGGCCCGGGGGAGCCGGCGATCTCCTTCGTCTGCTCCTGCGAGAGTACGTCCAAGAGAGCTTTGGAGCGTGCCCGGAGCGGAGCCACCGATGTCCTTCGTCTGCTCCTGCGACAGTACGTCCAAGAGATCTTTGGAGTGCCCGGAGGCCATGGTTGGAGTGGTGCCAACAAAAGGAAGGGACCGAAGGAGAATGAGTGTGGGTCTTTGGCTATGGCTGGGAGCTGGGGCTCAAGTTAATATAGCGGGCGAATGGCAATGAGCCGCGGCAGACGGATGGATGGCTGGCAGCGGAGTAGGTTCGTCGGCAGCTGTGGTGTCATTAACGCGGAGCAGTCGCTTGCACCGGGATGCCGCACGGGTGGTGCTCTCTCGGCCGGCGCGCTGCTGCAATGCCGGCGCCAGTGAGAGGTCGCGACGGGTGTGAATGCGGACGCTGCTTCAGTGACTTAACTGCAGGTGCGTTGTCTCTCTAACATGTGGGCCCAACGGGCATCAGGCCCGCATGTCAGTGACACACCAACTGCACCTACAGTTAAGGATGGTGAATGCGGCATTGACGTTCTGAAGAGACGGTGATCGCTTCAGGCGGGAAGCACTCACTAGCGATGGAAGGGGTTTCGGTAGGCCAGGGCGGTCAGACGCTGGCATGGTGGTAAAATGTGAACTCATGGATGACGATCCTTTGAAGCGTATGCGGCACGTATTGACAACCATGCGTCCATGCAACCGCTCTTGTCACCAGCTAGCATTTCATGACCACCATTAGACACCACACAACCATTCATAACTTATGAATAATGGACGAATCGATCAGACACACACTCGTGTGCAGTGGCACTATGATCGGTTGCTCACGATAGTACATACTCCGCACCATAGTACCCTCTCTAGCTAGGCTGTATTATAGATTGTCGTTGTGATGGACGATATACATGAGCAAGGCGCCGAGTCACGAGTATGACCGTTGGTGTTGAGCCAGGTGAATACATGCTTGGTGTTCGCGGAGGCCTCCAGCAAACATCTAAACAGTAATGTCACATACGCATAATTTTGGTTTTTATTTCTTTCTTCAAGACAGGTAGGCCCGCATAGATAGATAGATAGATAAAGAACACGAGCTGATGAGGCGCATGCGGACTATTTTACTAGTCAACCAGACAAATACGGAGCTATATGCTGAGCCAGTGACCGTATAATCACCATATCTCGTATACAATGATCAAAGTGAGCTATCAAGACAAGTTCGATGACCGGCAATGCAGTTTACTCGGTAATAAATGACCAGGATTGAAGGGGAATCCAAATTTGCTTCGTCTTCTGTCCTTGAGCTCTTGACAAACCAATGCACTATACGGTTGTCCGCCACTCCACCCGAGCTCTCCCCAGCGTCGTTCATGCCACCGCGCCACACACTAACGGTAAGGCAGCGATGGCATCCCGCCGCCGAAGTTCCTCACCGCCCACGACCGCACACAAAATGGTAGGGAAGCGATGGCATCCCGCCGTGCTGAGTTCATCGCCGCTCGCGACCTCACAACTATGTGGGAGGAATTTGAAGATGCCAAGGCCGAATGGGCGGTAGAGCAAGAGGCGGCCAAAGCCGCACAGAGGGAGCGGAAAAGTCAGAAAGCACTCAAGAAAAGAGAGGCCTGCCGCCGCAAGAAAGAAAAGGACGCATGCGCTGCTGCGGAGAGGTCGGCGGAGATCCAAGGACGGCGGGGTGTCGCCGACAAAGCCGGGAAGGAGAACGACGGCGTCTGGCCAGCATGTGAGAAGTAGTAGTACTAGTAGTTAGTGTGTGTGTCTGTGTCTGAGTACGAGCATGTACCAATACTAGTACTAGTTACTACTGTAGTTTTTAGAGCAAATTACCAGTACATTAGCCTAGACTAAATGGAAAAATTCCTATCCTAAGCATCAAATGACATCTCTTTCTCTATAGGAATTGAGATGCATGTCATCTCACTTCCTATGATTTTCATATTCCTATCCTATGAACGAAAGGAGGCCTCTGTTGGAGTAACTACTATAGCTAGCAAAGATCGCTGGTACACAGTAGTTTTCTGCAAGAAGCGGAATTCAACGAAGTCATGATGGTTCCTTCGTCCGAGCAACTTCAAAGTGGGAAGTGGGTCTGTGATTTGACGGCTCATTAGTCATTGTTATTTGCTGGCGCGACGACTGGGTGACTCCTTTGGAGTTCTGCGTGCATGGCAAGTGGACCGGGATGGTCGACGTCCCACATGTTGGCGAACGGAAGTATTCTTTCCGATATCGAGGAGCAAGGAAACCGCGTGGTATAGTATCACTGCTGATTGGTTCGCAAAAAAATAGTATCACTGCCGATTTATAATTATTTTTTATTTCTGATGAATGCTAGCGTTTCAACTCTTACGATGAAGGGTGCCAAACGCGCGCGTCTTGGATGTCCCACACGTCGGCGAAAGAGTGGGACATGAACAACGTGGTAGAGCCCAGCAAAAAAAACAGCGTGGTAGGCGTCTCCACTTCTTCTACTACTGGGTGGAGACCACGTGTAGTACTTAGTGGTATGAACGATACAAAGTGCGACACGGAGACAAAGACACGTCTAGTTGGAAGGTCTCGAGCATACACGTAAACAAATATAAAAGTTAATATGTGCCTCCAACTAGTATAGTAGCAAGAGAGTACTTAGGCACGCACTCCATAACATCACCGTGCATTGCACGCACAACATTAGTGGTAGTACGTAGTAAGAGACAAATGCCGCCCAAGAGTTCCCTTCTCGACCTACTTTTGGGTGTTTGGTAGAGTGTATGGAGGGTGCATGAGTCCACACTAGTTTAGCACAAATACACTAGAAGCATGCATGAAGTGGGGTGTTGAGTTGAGCATGCATGAGGAGGGAACAAACTATGCTGAGACGAGAACGCAACCAAACACACCCTATATGCCACGCATGTTCATACCATTTGTGCCTTTCTACTTCACTTACTGCGCTACATTACTCAGGTTCGTACGTCCACTCCTGGGTACATGTTCGTCTCGTAGTTCCAGTCCCACGTGTTTTTCATATAGATGGAACGATCCTTGCATAACACGTGCACCTTGATGCTAGATGTCTCGCGTGTTGGCAAAAGGATGAACAAAGCTCACGTAAAAAAATAGAGTGGAAGAACATAGATTCCGGACAACCGAGAAGGAGCAAGGAACCTCGTGGTGGAGCGTCTGCACTCATAATATTTAATATTATTCAGCGACATAAAATTAACCAATCATCTCCAAAGTGGACTGGAAGAGTACGAAACACGGCAGCCCAGTGTAGTTACATCATACAAGTACATGACTAACCCACGCTATCACCATATTTCTTGGCTTCCGTGCGACACCTATCTCTAGTAATCCAGCAGCCTGTATCGCTTCTCCCTCCTTGTCTCTATCAAAGTGCGGCGGGCTGGCGTTTCTGCCGTCTATTGAGGTCGGTTAACTATCACATGTTAGCGACATGCCAAGAGCAGTCTAAAAAAATTCCTTTCACGTTCCGTTTTCAAAAATAAAAAAATCCTTTCATGGACGAATTTTCCTGTATGCTTTGAGAAATTTGCATGTCCTATACTGCTCCTGTTTGATACTCTAACTGAGCTAGAGGTTAGACTAACTCATGACTAACCCTGAACTAACTGTAGCCAAAGAGGTGTTTGAGTGACAGGGTTAGATTGACAATAAATGCACTTCATGGAGAGAGAAAACTGATTTTTCAGTGGTCCCAATGAGAACTATCTCCAGTTAGCACCTCTTGGGTGGGATAGTTTTTTTTGGTGGGTTCGGTGCAACTTGCTCCAATTTAAACCCTCATGCTTGGATACTTTAGGGCTATTTGAGCCCCAAATAGCTCAAAATAACTCTAACCCATGGATCCAAACAGGGCTTATGGCCAGTCTCGGCACGGAGTAGTCTCGTGCACCGGGAAGCGGCGCTCTCTCGGTCGTCGCGCCACTTCAAAGCCGGCGCCAGTGAGAGGTCGCCTCCGCTCTGGCCTGGCATTAATGCGGCACTGATGCTCCAGGGCGACGCTGACCGTTTCACGCGGGAAGCGCACGCTGGCAAGGGAGTATAGGTTTTGAACCGTTTGGTGTAATCTTGGTAGTTTGCAAAACTACTCAATTATTGCACTCGGTTTCCTAAGAAATTGTGGTAAAAACGTTACTCCACAGCCCGCTTCCTTCTCCTTCCTCTTCCACCACCCGCGACGTCTGCGGAAGGGACCGTCAACCCTTATATAGGAGTGCTAGCACAAAAGATGCATGCATGACCACTAAAATTTCCATATTAAAAGCGCCGCTCGGGAGTATGGCGTATGTTGTTACCTTCGGCCGACCCATGGCTACTGGGCAACGGCGACCAGAGAAGAGGCGGCGGGAGGGGAATGAATGCAGCTACTATTTGGGTTCGCCTTCTGTGGGGACCCCGACTCATAAGTCGTGATCACCGAATGCACGTGTACAGTGATCCCAGAGATCAATGCTCACTGAACACACATAAGCTGAATAACAAGAGTCTTACATCCATACATACCGTCTTACATAAATTATGACCATTATGGTCAAGTCTTGAGTATAACATTGCAGCGGAAATCTTCGTCAATAACTTGGACCCATGCCATCTGCCTTAACCCTACAGGCATTCCGACTGGGAAAGCATCCTAGCTCGCACGATCGCCACCAAAGAACTCTTCAATATATCTTGTCTTTCATGTCTGGCCAATAAAATAACCAGTGGCAAGCCAATGAGTACTTTGAATGTACTCGCAAGCAACCCAAGAGTGATAACAAAATAATCATGCAAAGCTCTACTGCTTAGTTGGCATTTTTGCGGAAAGCCAGTTCTTCTCATGCAAGTATGATCAACACTTATCAAGGACATGAATGCGTCTGCAACCAGTATCAGGAGGTTACAGATATCAACATCGAGGAAGAGTTATGAACAACTCATGCTCAAGCTCATCGTGACTTCCTCACGAGTCACATCATCAATATCACCAAACTGTGTTGTTTGTCAGAAACATACGGACATAGTCTAAGCAGCACCACCCAACTGTCCTTGACCGCGGACACGGCTATTCGAATAGTTTGACACTCTGCAGAGGTTGCACACTTTACCCAGAAGATCCGAGGAACTTCCGTGTCATCCACGACCCGTGGTACCTCAAGTACCCGGGGTAAGCACCCGATCACTACCTTTCCCTAGTCGTGACCAACATAGAGTCCACTCGATTGGTAACAGCCCCCGTGCCAATCATTTTTACAATTTAATCTGGTGGATCCACGCTCCCATACTCATCACATCTCACATGTACGGGGGTACCAACTATGTGTCCAGTGCCCTGTGAAAACAGTCATGGCCGCCTATCCAAGCACGACCCCGTACCGAGAGTGACCACGTCACTCCCGTCACTAGTAATGCGGGCATCCATGCTAGCACGAACTAGGTAATCAATAATGCCCCGTCCCATAAGGGGTAGTGTGGTTGCGCATGTAGGGTTGGGACAGTCGACAAATCTTAAATCTAATCCATCTCTGTAAACAACACTTTCATCAAGCATCGGTACACTACCTCTCCACCATGTAGTGACCTAGATCATCATCATCTCCCAGGGGCATTAGTGGCACCCACTGGGGCTATTTGCAAGTATGTCAAACCACACTTGTTCCTTACCATGCATATCTCCGACCCATTTTGCTCAGCCAACAACTATAGCGTATTTCTACAATCCAACAACACAACTCTAAACAAGGATAGAGTTATGAACAATGCAAGTATCAACGGGTTGTACAACGAAGGCAAACATGGCAAGGTTGCCATTCAATATATCATGCATTCAACTATAACGGGAAGACATGTTACTATGATAAAAAAAGGTTCATCATGGTCAAAGGGTTGCTTGCCTGATTCATCAGAGTCTTGAAATCTTCTGGTCCTTCTCCAATACTCCGTCTACTTCATCAACTAACGTCGGAAACATTCATAATAAGCAACACAACAAGGCAGAAAATAAAAGTGCCCTAAAAATATTAATTTGACTTTTCTAGGACATCCCTGGTTATATGAAATATAACCAGAGTGGTTTCATTGGAATTGGATCAGTGCTTATTTCTGAACATTTCAATATGATGGAATCAAGGGGTTTATGGATTTGCAAGAAGTGTATAGAATTATATTTTTGGAAAATGAGCAAAGATACCCATTTAACAAAGGATGATTTTAGAAGCATCTAGTATTTGGTTTCACTGGATTTGGAGTTCAAATGAATATTCTATGGATTTGCAAAGTTGACAAACATGAAGAAATGGCTCATTATTTTTTGGGGTACAGAAATTATTAAGAAAAATGGTCATAAACTAAGTTATGAACTTAGAAGCATCTAGGAATTTGAATCATGGCATTTGGATCAAGTTTGAGCTCTCTGTGATTTTCTAAAGTTCATCACAGAAATAGGAAAAATAGGATTTGATAAATATTTGTGAAGAAAAGGTCTCTGGAAAAATGTGCATGTTGCACCACCAGGTAGATCATGATTTATAGAGTCACTAGAAATTTGAACCATCAAATTTGGAGTGCACTTGAATTGTTTATGGATTTTACAAGTCTACAGAAAAAGAAAAAGGAGAGAGATTTACCTAAATGGGCCAAATCTGGGCGGCGGCGGCGCGCGCTGGGCGAGGTTTAGCGTCGGCGCGAGGCGGGCCGCCCATCGGCTCACCGCACGCGCTGCAGGTCCACGCGGGAGGCGTTGCCAGTGCACCTCCACTTAAACGGAGGGGCCCGCTGACGGGGTCACTGACCTGCGGGGTCCACCCGCATGGTCGTCTCCTCCTCCCTGTGACGAAGGAGGCGGGCCGAAGGCTGCGGCGCCCGTTCCGGTGGCTCCGGTCACCTCCGGTGACGCCAAAGACACCGGCGGGCTCGGGGAGAGCGCGCGATCCGACGAGGTACTCCATGGAGGCAGGGGTGGTCGGGTGCGGGCGGTGCACCACCCACGGCGGACGGAGGCGACGGTGAGGTTGGGGCATGGCGCTGCAGCCGCGGAGGGGACGAAATGAAGAGGGGGAGAGCTCTGCTGTTCTTCTGCGGTTCTACTGGTGGCCAAAGGAGGGGCGGGGAGGCCCTGGTTTGCCGGAGCCGAGAGGAGGCCGACGGCGACCATGGCGGCGATGGAGAGGCGAGGAGAGCACGAGGGGGGTAGAGAGCTTGTCCGGGAGGTTGCTGGGGGAGAGATAGAGCCAAAGGAGTAGAGAGGGGGCTCGGGGTGGCCTTAAATAGCCGACCCGTAGCTCACCATGGACGCGGCGCACGGGTGGCCGCGGCAACGGCTCGGGAGGCCAGGAGGGAGGGAGAGGAGCTGTCTACGGCGTTCGTGGGAGTCGAGTAGGGTGCCAGGAAGAGAGAGAGGGAGCGGGGCGAGGCCCTGGTGCTCGCGCGTGCGAGGCCGGGCATTGGCCGAGCCGGGCGGCTCTGGGCACGCACCGCATGAGGTGAGAGAGGGGGAGAGACGAGGGGGCCTGCACGGTGGCGTGTTGCGGACGTCGAGGCACCTCGACTGGCGCGAGGGGGAGGCTCGAGGTGGTCGGGGGGCGCAGCGTCAACGGTCGGGAGCACGCTGACGTGCTCCAGAGCACGCAAATGGCCGGCATCCGCGGCTTTTCCGCGCGCACTCGCGTGTCCACTTTTGTCTGGCGTCTGCAGGGGGAATAAACAAGAGGGGTGGAGGCTTTGGATGCTCTGGAACTTGCCAGGAGTGAGAGAGAGATGGGAAAGGGAGGAAAAAGTGGCTGTCCAGAGAAGAAAAATGGATCCCTGCCCCCCTTCATCATTGCCTCTCGGGCAGGCAAGCACACCAGAGGTAGAGGGGGACTAGGAGGGGCTGTGGTAAAAAGGAGAACTCATGGAGATTAATGGAAGTGGACAAAACATACATTTTTAATTTCTGCCAGAAGGTGTTTGATGGTGGTTTGGGCAAGAATATGAACTCGTCTTGTCATGAGGCTTGACAGGGTCAAATGGTATGATAAAATAATAGGTTCCACCAATATTGAGTCCATTTGGGCAAAGTTGCCAATGCAACTTTTGTAAACCCTAGAAATCAACAGAAATGGACTTCCCAAGATTTAGTCATGCAAACCTATTCTCCTTGATGCACCACTTGGTTTAGTGTCATCATTTGAGGTTCTGAACATGTCCACAAAAGTTGAGATGAAAAGGAGAAAGTTTCCAATGTAGAGTTGTTCAAATTTGGTTCTGGACAGGAAGGGTTTTTGCGCACTTTGATCAAGTTAACTTGTTCTCCAACTTGTGCCATTTGGTCTAGGTGAATTATTAGACCATTTTAGCATGTTCACAAGGTTTGAGAACATTTGGACATGTTTGGCAATGTAAAGTTGCTCAAACTTCAAAATGGACAGAAATGGTTTTCAGGGGATTTCATGGGGTTATACTATCCTCCATGACATGATACTTGTCAAGATCATCAAACATGTCATATGTGACATGCTAGAATTTTCTTGGAATTTTTGGAGAATTTTTCATTTGTAAATACTTCAAAAGCTTGAAATATCCGGAAAGGGTTTTTGAGGTATTTGACCAACATTTTGAACATGACCATGTGTTGAAACTCTTATATATGGACAATATATGTTCACTGAGTTTCCCTAGATTTTTCCCAAATATTTTTAAAGCTTTAAAACAATTTTAACCTATTAAAGATCATTTCTGGCCCTAAGAAAAATCCTTTAAATAAAATAGGAAAATAACTTTTAAAATTATATTTTTATGGTTTCTGGGTATCATATATCTAATAGGAGTCAAATATATTTTTTGAAAGATTTTTACTGCCCTTAATTAAGTACTTGCAGTGCAATTCTCAATTCAGGGGTTTTTGGAAAACTAATTTTTGAAAATACTATTTGGCCAAATTATTTTTATAAGAAATTATTTTTATGTACTATACACATGGCATGATCATTGGGCAAGGTTTTTGGATCAAGGAGAAGGAGTATAAGAGTTGGAGGATTTATTTGATTTTTAGAGCACTTGCAAACAACAGTCAAACATTCAATCAAAGCAAAGACAAAACTCTCAAAAGTTTTTGTCAAACCACATATTATCATTATTTATTAGCTTAAGTGTTGAGGCATGGAAATCAGGGTGTGACACCTTCCGGCTTAAATAAATGCGCAGCATCACATGTACCCGCGGGTGCACAAATTGTAACATACGTGTCTGCTTAAGTGGGCGTCACGTAACTGGTGTGTGTGTGTGTGTGATAGATTCTGAGAGACGGAGTGCGTGTGTGCGACTCTACTCTTCGGACATGTACTCAACCTTTTGCATCGGGATATAGGTATAATGGTATTTACTTTAGCTAGTGATTTACGTGGCCATGTTAACGTGGTTGTGTCAAAAAAATGTCACTTCCTGCTCGTGATTTGCGTTATATAATTACAAGCAAGATTCTCGTGCATTGCACAAAACATCAATAAGCATTTTTTTACAGAACACCTGTTGTGATTGACCCATGCAGGAGTAATCCCATGTGTAAAAACTAATGATATCTCGGGAATTTTATCGGAAAACTAGTATCTTGAGAATGTCATCGAAAAAATGAAAGATGAGAGATAAGGCGAGGAGGTGGGCGTGGTGGTGGTGGTGGTGGAATGGGTGGAGGCATGGGGATGGATTTGCGCGGCGCGCGCTGGCAGCCACCATGCATGCTAGATTGTTCCAGAGGCTTATTCCTTTTTTAATTGCTGAGTAATGAGGTTGCGGGAGATAATGATGTGGACAGAGGTGCGGGTATCTTTTGTAAAATTATCATAGTTTGCTTTCTATCCTCAGATATAGATCATACGATCAGTATTACAAGATGGCAGGCACACCATCACCGCCAACTCGTTTTTTATAAAGTGCAGATGATAAGTTTAATGACTCTTGAAGTAAAGTGGAATTTGTCCATGTTATGCAAGTAAATAAAGGTGATTGTTTATCATACGGGTAAGGTTGGATGAAGGGTGGTAGGAACAAATTCTCCGCCTAGAGCATGTGTGTGTGAGATGGAGTCTTAGTGTGTGTGTGTGTGTGAGACAGAGAGAGATGGAGTCTTAGTTTGTGTGTGAGAGAGAGAGAGGAGAGAGAGAGATGGAGTCTTAGTTTGTGTGTGTGTGAGAGAGAGATGGAGTCTTAGTGTGTGTGGGGGGAGGGGTGTGCATGCGTGCGTGCATGTGTGTGTGTGTGTTTGTGTGTGTGTGAGAGAGAGAGAGAGATGGAGTCTTAGTGTGTGTGTGGGAGGTGCGTGTGTGTCTGTGTGTGTGTGTGTCGCGGGGTCCTCTGTGGCGGATGTAATTTAAGGGTGCATGGATTCATCATAGAAAGGTGATGTGTATGGCAGAGGCCACGAACAATGGGGTGCGAGAGAGAAAATGCCCGTAGAGAGGGAAGAGAAGGTGTGCGCGCGTGAGAGGAGTCGACTTCGAGAGAACGTGTTTGTTCGAGAGACACCGAGGAAGACTACTATATATCGATGGTGCATGTAGGCGGGAATTAAACAAAGGGATGGTCTTATTGGTTTGAGGATATAGGGAAGAGTGAGAGGCGGGGGGTAGCTAGAAGGAGATTGTTAAGTGTGAGTGTGTGTTTTACCCATCCAGGCGGAAGTTATGTGCACAAAAGAGGAGAACGATTCGATGTGGCGTTAGGATTGAGGGTAATTAACTACGTATGGAGACATGGAGACCTTGAACGTGGATGTGTGAGAGGTATACATGTATACGTGGGATGTGTGTGTGCGCGCGCGCATGATCGAGATAAAAGAAAGAAGTCATAAGTCATAAGATCAACGACATGGGAGAGACGGATCGGTATGACAATATGCATGGATGTGAGAATGCAGGGAAGAAGGCCCGACAATTGAGCATGTGTTTTTGTCTCTAAGAGATAGTGGTGTGGGTTGGAGCATGCATCTATGGCGAGCAGAGGGAGTGAGGCGCAACGATTGTGGAAAAGAGACCAACCTATAAATGCATATGTATGGAGAGACATATATAGTGTGGGTGATAGGAAGCAAGACTCCGTGCGAGAAAGAAATGTTGACGGAGAAACTACAGATAGATGCAGAGATGGAGATGCTAGCTAGAGGGACATCCGCTAGTTTGGGTGTTGGAGATGACCGTTGGGTGGTTCAAAGGGTGAAGTTATATATGTGTGTGAGAGGGCACTTGACTGCATGTAGAGAGAAACATATGTAGTGTGCGTGATAGGAATCAGGAGTAAGGGCGAGAAAGAAGGTTGATGGAGAAATAGATAAATAGAAAGATAAAGATGCTAGTTAGTGTGCATTAGAGATAGGAGTCGAGTGGATCAGAAGGCTGGGTTATGTGTGTGGGTGTGAGAGAGATAGAGAGAGGGTGCGTGTGAGTCACATACAAAAAGATATCAGAGAGAAATGAGATCCAGAGAGACGGAGTTTTGTGTCAGCGAGAGAGAAAGATATTTCACAACGAGAGTGATAGCTAGAGAGACATACGAGGGAACGAAAGATATCTCTAGGGAGAGAGGGTGTGTGTGAGCGACATACAAGAGAACAATGGAGAAATATGAGACCCTGGGAGACAGAGTTTGTGTTTGTGTGTGAGAAAGAGATATTGAAGAGGAAGAGTCGTAGGTTCTCATATCTAAGGAGCGAAAGACATCTCTGTATGAGGGGTGTGCGAGTGGCACACATGGGAATAGTAGAGAGAAATGAGACCCCGGGAGACAAAGTGTTGTGTTTGCGTGAGAGAAAGAGATTCCACATGAAGAATCATAGTTAGAGACACATAGCAGGGAGCGAGATATACTTAGAGAGAGATAGAGTGATGAAGGTCGACGGAGAGAGTACCTTCAGGTGTATTCTGAAGATAAAAGATCATTGTCGACATACGGTAGCACGAGAGATACGAGAGGCGATGAACGCTTATAGGTCCAGAGAGATAGTCCTATATAAGCATGAGTGATAGCTATATGAGACGAATATCTGGATTAAAGGGGATTCAAATATTTAAACTGGAGATCACGATACCGATAATATCATAACGCAAATTGGTGCATCAAACATGCATATTAATTTGAATTTGGGCACACGTGTAATGTTATATAGTTTATCAATACTAGATGACCAGTTGCGCCAATGGCGCAAAGGGCGAGAGGAAACCAAGCATTTAAACCATGCAACTGTAACATCCCAAAATTCTAAATTTAGGAATGTTATAATAAATAGATAGATTTGATTGATTGTTTGATTGATTGACTGGAAGTGAGTGAATTCGAAACTTTTGAAAGTTAAATGAGAGGGAATAAAAGGACTTTCCCAAACTTTCATTTTGCATTTTATGATCTTCGTGAATTCAAATTCTTTTCACCACAAAACCCTGGAGAGAAGATGACATGACTTCTTCCAAAAATTTCTAAACGACAAGGGGTGTTGAAAATATTTGAATTTCATTTGAAATTATTTCCAATTCATAAACTTCAAGCAACTCAATGATTTTCATGAGAGAAGATAAAATGACTTCTTCAAAACATATGAAATATGAGTTGGGAGTTTAAAATAATTACATTCAAAGCTCTTTTGAATTTATTTTCAACTTGAAGTTATTTGAGTTTTATTCAAATTATTTTCCAAAAATAAACTATATGGAAAATAGGGTAACATGATTCCCTACAATAGAAAATTGGAGAGAAATAAATTTGAATTCATTTTGGTATTTTTAAAATGATTTTCGTTGGATTTTATTAGACCAGCAGCAGTGTTTGATTTATCTTAAATTGTGTGGATTTTATTTGACTCTAGAAAAATGTTCAGCCTGTAGTAAATATTTTTCTGATAATTTTGATAAATAATATGCCTATATAAAGTTTTAGTTTTATTTTCGTTCTTCAGTTTATCGCTTTCGGTTTAAAAAAAACTGATAACAAAAGCTGCGCGCGCGCCTGAAACTAACTGTCGCCCACATGCGTAGCATAGCAGCAGGCCGGCCCATTTTTCTTTTGTTTTCTTTTGTCTTTTATTTTATTTTCGTTAATGTTTAGGTTTTTTTAACAAATTTCAAAAAAAAAATAGACTTCGGGAAAAAAAATTCAGCCAGTGTACGCGCGGCCGGGCCAAACTTTTAGCCCATGATCTTTTTCAAATTTCATCTGCGTACGTATATGTTTAGTCTCACATTGCCTAGCCTTTAACCTTTAAGCCTCTTTTCCACCAATAAATATAGACCCATAGAGCCTCGAAAAATCATCCGATTCGGATTAAACCAATATTTTGATTTGACTAGATTCATTTAAGAAAAATATTTTTTCTCATCTCAGGCGCGACTTATGAAAATTGTCTTCTCTCTCCAAAGTCGTCTTTTCTCTGCCTTATAAAGGTATCTTTCTTTGTTTTTTTCTTATACTTTCGTAGTTTATTATTTTTAGACTAATACGATAAATTAGATTATCAATTAGTCTACGTATTTATACATTAGACCTTAGCCGTAGCTATTTTTCTTTCGTAAAACAGCTTGGCCCTGATTTTTTAAATAGCCATAACTTTTTACTCGTTCATCCAAATTAGATGAAACCAACGCCCACTTCTTTGTTACGATCTCCTCTATCCAGTAATCCAACTCAAACATGTTCTTGAAAGTTTAAAATTTGAATTAGACCAGATTTGAATTTGAACTTCGTTTGATCGTAACTTGAGTTTTATAACTCCGTTTGAGTTGATTTTTTTTGCAAATCGAAGCTCTTGACCTAAAATTTCTGATAAGGCCAAATTCACTTAATTTTGGTACTGTTAGAAATTGTTTTATGTTGCAAGAGCTATTTGCTTCATTTTGATGCTTTCCGATTGTCTTCTTCGTTCTTTCCGATCTTTTGACTGATTGCTTATTTGTGGTTACTATTGCTTGATTACGATAGATTGACCGGAGTGTGACGAGTAGATCTATCAAGAGTTTTGAGTGCGAATCATCTTCATCAACATTGCAGGCAAGTTCACACTTTGATCATATCCCTTTCATATCAAGTTTTTATGCATTAGATCAATCCTCAAACATTGCATGATTAGGATCTAATTAAATGGTGGGTTTTGGGAAAGTAGTTGATGAGGTAGAACCTATTGCCCTGTTACTATCAAACCTTTGGGAGTTACTTTTACGTTGTGCTCATCTTTGCTATGCTATGCTCGTGAGCGTGGTTTGGTTTGAGAGAATTCATGAAAGATGTGAGAGTTTATTGTTAACTAAGGTTTAACTTAAGGTGGCTACTTTAATACACATCGGGTGGATTGGTTGGGGCACCACAGGGATATACCGATGGACTTGCGGGACACACCGGGTTATACTAGTGTTGTCCTAGGAAATCCACAGGTTATACCGTTTGATCATCCTATGGTTCGCCACCCGGCTCAAAGGAATCGAGATATTTTCATGCTAGAAACTTCCGTGTGCAGCCACAAGCTATTATGGGCTCTAGCATAGTTGAGTAAGTTACGTGAAGCTCTTGAAGAGGTAGATCGGCAGGTAGTGGGTTTGTAGGTTTGGTATGGTCTTGGGAGTAAAGAGTTAATGTTTACGAAAGATCGTGTCTCGGTCATCCGTTTCTCAAACATCATGTAGTGGAAGAAATCCAACGGAGGCGATCGAGTCTTGTGGGGGAAAGTGCGCAAACCTCTGCAGAGTGTACAATCTAATCATGGTTAGCCGTGTCCCCGGTTATGTACAATCTTGAGTATCTAGTACTTGGAGTGTCTTAAGTATCTCATCATGTTACTTAAATTAATTTGTTGGGTTAATGATTACTTTTAGTTGGGATCATTGAGTTGGGGGTACCTTCTCAATGATGTTTCAACCACCATGATAGTTATATTAAAATATATTCCTTTGATATAGGGAAAAATTGGCTTTTCGCAGAACCTTTTAACCATAGAGCTTTTCCACCAGCCAAATATGCATGTAGAGATAGCCATTATTCATCATTGCTCTATGGTGTGAATTTGCCAGTACATTCAATGTACTGACCCTTTGTGGCTGCAACGTCTCATGTTGCAGGATATCTTACGACGAGTAAGTGATACGTTAGGGTTACGATTTCTACACTCAACTTTGTCGTTGGTGTTGATGGGAATCCACAACCTTGTTACTTCCGCTATTTGGATTGAGGTAATGGTATTTACGTTATTTATACATGTGGTTTACCTCTGTTATAAATCCTCGAGTACTGTGTGTTGGAAATATGCCCTAGAGGCAATAATAAAAGCATTATTATTATATTTCCTTGTTCATGATAATTGTCTTTTATTCATGCTACAACTGTATTATCCGGAAATCGTAATACACGTGTGAATACATAGACTACAATACGTCCCTAGTAAGCCTCTAGTTGACTAGCTCGTTGGTCAACAGATAGTCATGGTTTCCTGACTATGGACATCAGATGTCATTGACAACGGGATCACGTCATTAGGAGAATGACGTGATGGACAAGACCCAATCCTAAGCATAGCACAAAGATCATGTTGTTCGTTTTGCTAGAGCTTTTCCAATGTCAAGTATCTCTTCCTTAGACCGTGAGATCGTGTAACTCCCGGATACCGTAGGAATGCTTTGGGTGTACCAAACGTCACAATGTAACTGGGTGGCTATAAAGGTGCATTACAGGTATCTCCGAAAGTGTCATTGGGTTGACACGGATCGAGGCAGGATTTGTCACTCCGTATGACGGAGAGGTATCCTTGGGCCCACTCGGTAATACATCATCATAATGAGCTCAAAGTGATCAAGTGTCCGGTCACGGGATCATGCATTACGATGAGTAAAGTGACTTGCGTAACGAGACTAAGCGAGGTATTGGGATAGCGACGATCGAGTCTCGGGCAAGTAACATACCGTCGACAAAGGGAATAGCATACGGGGTTGCTTGAACCCTCGACATCGTGGTTCATCCGATGACAACATCGAGGCGTGTGGGAACCAACATGGGTATCCAGATCCGCTGTTGGTTATTGACGGAGAGCGTCTCGGTCATGTCTACATGTCTCCCGAACCCGTAGGGTCTACACTTAAGGTTCGGTGGCGCTAGGGTTAATAGGAAGACTTGTATGTGATTACGAATGTTGTTGAGTCCGGATGAGACCCGGACGTCACGAGGAGTTCCGAATGGTCGGAGGTAAAGATTTGTATATGGGAAGTCGTCAAGCGGACACCGAAAAGTTTCGGTCATATCGGTTTATGGAGGGTCCACGGAAAGGTTCCGGAGGACCACCGGGAGGCCACCCTTTTGGGGGCCACTTGGGCTGCGTGGGAGGCAGCCAGCCTGATGGGCTGGGCGCACCTCCCTTGGCCCATGCGCCTAGGGTTGAGGGGGAACCCTAAGGGGCGCCCTTGCAGGGGCAAGCCCCCTCCCTTGGCCGCCGCCCCCTCTAGATGCATCTAGAGGGGCCGCCCTCCTCCTTCCCTATAAATAGAGGGGTGGAGGGAGGGCTGCACACCATTGAAGGCGCAGCCCTCCCTCCCAACACCTCTCCTCCTCCGCATAAGCTTGGCGAAGCCCTGCGGAGAACAGTCCCTCCATCGCATCACGCCGTCGTGCTGCCATTGGAGTTGTCTTCCTCAACCTCTCCTTCCTCCTTGCTGGATCAAGGACGAAGGTGACGCCGTCGTCCCGCACGTGTGTTGAGCGGAGGTGCTGTCCGTTCAGCACTTGGTCATCGGTGATCGGAATCACGTTGGG
This sequence comes from Aegilops longissima, assembly GCA_021605205.1. NCBI lineage: Eukaryota > Viridiplantae > Streptophyta > Magnoliopsida > Poales > Poaceae > Aegilops > Aegilops longissima. Next base: position 221,895,400 of record CM038681.1, read on the forward strand.
AGCGTCTTCATCATCACCACTCCCTCGAGCGCTTCCGCACTCGATCTACAAGTGGTATGTAGATGCAAACTCTCTCGTAACTCGTTGCTTAGATGAACTCATAGATAGATCTTGGTGAAACCGTGAAAAATTTTAATTTTACGCAGCGTTCCCCAACAGTGGCATCATGAGCTAGGTCTATCGTAGTTCTCTTTGCACGAGTAGAACACAATTTAGTTGTGGGCGTGGATCTTGTCAATTTACTTGCCGCTACTAGTCTTATCTTGCTTCCGCGGTATTGTGGGATGAAGCGGCCGGACCAACCTTACACGTACACTTACGTGAGACCGGTTCCATCGATTAACATGCACTAGTTGCATAAGGTGGCTGGCGGGTGTCTGTCTCTCCTACTTTAGTTGGAGCGGATTCGATGAAAAGGGTCCTTATGAAGGGTAAATAGAAGTTGACAAGATCACGTTGTGGTTATTCGTAGGTAAGAAAACGTTCTTGCTAGAACCCAATTGCAGCCACGTAAAAGATGCAAACAACAATTAGAGGACGTCTAACTTGTTTTTGCAGCAATTGTCATGTGATGTGGTATGGCCAAGTTGTGATGAATGATGAGTGACATATTGTGATGTATGAGATCATGTTCTTGTAATAGGAATCACGACTTGCATGTCGATGAGTATGACAACCGGCAGGAGCCATAGGAGTTGTCTTTATTTTGTATGACTGCGTGTCATTGAAGAACGCCATGTAACTTACTTTACTTTATTGCTAAACGCGTTAGCCATAGAAGTAGAAGTAGTCGTTGGCGTGACAACTTCATGGAGGCACAATGATGGAGATCATGGTGTCATGCCAGTGACAAGATGATCATGGAGCCTCGAAGATGGAGATCAATGGAGCTTTATGATATTGGCCATATCATGTCACTACTATATAATTGCATGTGATGTTTATTATGTTAATACATCTTGTTTACTTAGAACGACGGTAGTAAATAAGATGATCCCTTACAACAATTTCAAGAAGTGTTTCCCTAAGCGTGCACCGTTGCTAAAGTTCGTCGCTTCTAAGCACCACGTGATGATCGGGTGTGATGGATTCTTACGTTCACATACAACGGGTGTAAGACAGATTTACACACGCGAAAACACTTCGGGTTTACTTGGCGAGCCTAGCATGTACAGACATGGCCTCGGAACACGGAGACCGAAAGGTCGAACACGAGTCGTATAGAAGATACGATCAACATGAGAATGTTCACCGATGATGACTAGTCCGTCTCACGTGATGATCGGACACGGCCTAGTCGACTCGGATCGTGTAACACTTAGATGACTAGAGGATGTCTAATCTGAGTGGGAGTTCATTTAAATAATTTGATTAGATGAACTTAATTATCATGAACTTAGTCTAAAACTTTTGAATGATATGTCTTGTAGATCAAATGGCCAGCGCTCATGTCAACTTGAACTTCAACGCGTTCCTAGAAAACCAAGCTGAAAGATGACGGCAGCAACTATACGGACTGGGTCCGGAACTTGAGATCATCCTCATAGCTGCCAGAAACAATATGTCCTAGAAGGACCGCTAGGTGACGCTCCGTCCTGCAGAACCAAGACATTATGAATGCTTGGCAGTCTCGTCTTGATGATTACTCCCTCGTTCAAGGCGGCATGCTTTACTGACTTAGAACCGGGCTCCAAAAGCGTTTTGAGCATCACGGAGCATATGAGATGTTCGAGGAGCTGAAACTTGTTTTCCAAGCTCACGCCGGTCGAGAGATATGACATCTCCGACAAGTTCTATAGTTGTAAGATGGAGGAAAACAGTTACGTCGGTGAGCACATTACGAAGATGTGCAGGTTGCACAACCGTATGACCCACTGAATATTAACCTCCCCGATGAGGCGGTCATTGACAGAATCCTCCGATCGCTCCCACCAAGCTACAAGAGCTTTGTGATGAACTACAACATGCGGGGATGGTAAAGACCATTCTGAAGTGTTCTCTATCTGAAGTCGGTGAGGTTGAAATCAAGAAAGAACATCAAGTGTTGATGGTCAATAAGACCACTAAGTTCAAGAAGGGCAAGGGCAAGAAGAACTTCAAGAAGGACGGCAAGGAGGTTGCGCGCCCGTAAGCAAGTTGCGGGAAGAAGTCAAAGAATGGACCCAAACCCGAGACTGAGTGCTTTTATTGCAAGGGAGGGTCCACCGAAGCGGAACTGCCCCAAATACTTAGCGGACAAGAAGGCCGGCAACACCAAAGGTATATTTGATATACATGTAATTGATGTGTACTTTACCATTACTCGTAGTAACTCCCGGTATTTGATACGGTGCCGTTGCTCATATTTGTAACTCACAGCAGGAGCTGCGGAATAAGCGGAGGCGGCAAAGGACGAGGTGACGATCTGCGTCGGGAATGGTTCAGTCGATGTGATCGCCGTCGCACGCTACCTCTTCATTTACCTACGGGATTAGTTATGAACCTTAATAATTGTTATTTGGTGCCAAGTTTGAGCATGAATATTGTATCTGGATCTCGTTTAATACGAGATGGCTACTCATTTAAATCCGAGAATAATGGTTGTTCTATTTATATGAGAGATATGTTTTATGGTCATGCTCCGATGGTCAATGGTTTATTCTTAATGAATCTCGGCGTAGTATTACACATGTTTATAGCGTGAATACCAAAAGATGTAAAGTTGATAACGATAGTCCCACATACTTGTGGCACTTGCCGCCTTGGTCACATTGGTGTCAAGCGCATGAAGAAGCTCCATCTTGATGGACTTTTGGAGTCTTTAGATTATGAATCATTTGACACATGCGAACCATGCCTCATGGGCAAGATGACCAAGACTCATTCTCCGGAACAATGGGCGAGCAACCAACTTGTTGGAAATCATACATACCGATGTATGCGGTCCAATGGCGTTGAGGCTCATGGAGGATATCGTTATGTTCTCACTCTCACGGATGACTTGAGTAGATATGGTTATGTCTACTTGATGAAACACAAGTCCGAGACCTTTGAAAAGTTCAAGGAATTTCAGAATGAAGTAGAGAATCAACGTGACCGAAAGATAAAATTCTTACGATCGATCGTGGAGGAGAATATTTAAGTCACGAATTTGGTACACACTTAAGAAAATGTGGAATCGTTTCACAACTAACGCCGCTGGAACACCTCAACAGAACGGTGTGTCCGAACGTCGTGAATCGCACTCTATTGGATATGGTGCGGTCTATGATGTCTCTTACCGATTTGCCGCTATCATTTTGGGGATACGCTCTAGAGACAGCTACATTCATTTTAAATAGGGGACCGTCTAAGTCCGTTGAGGCGACACCGTATGAATTATGGTTTGGGAAGAAACCTAAGTATCGTTTCTAAAAGTTTGGGGATGCGATGCTTATGTCAAGAAACTTCAACCTGAAAAGCTCGAACCCAAGTCGGAAAATCGTCTTCATAGGATACCCTAAAGAAACCATTGGGTATACCTTCTACTTAAGATCCGAGGGCAAGATCTTTGTTGCCAAGAACGGAACCTTTCGGAAAAAGAGTTTCTCTCGAAAGAAGTAAGTGGGAGGAAAGTAGAACTCGATGAAGTACTACCTCTTGAGCAGGATAGTAGTGCAGTTCTCAGAAAGTGTTCTGTGATGCCTACACCAAGCAAGAGGAAATTAATGATGATGATCAAGGTACTTGGATCAAGTTGCTCTTGAACCTCGTAGGTCCACAAGGACACGTTCCGCACTGCAGTGGTACGGCAACCCTGTCCCGGAAATCATGTTGTTAGACAACGGTGAACCTTGAACTATGAAGAAGCGATGGCGGCCCAGATTCCAACAAATGGCTAGAAGCCATGAAATCTGAGATAGAATCCATGTATGAAAACAAAGTGTGGACTTTGGTGACTTGCCCGATGATCGGCGAGCGATAGAAAACAAATGGATCTTTAAGAAGAAGACGGACGCGGATGGTAATGTCACCATCTATAAAGCTCGACTTGTCGCTAAGGGTTATCGGCAAGTTCAAGGGATTGACTACGATGAGACTTTCTCTCCGTAGCGAAGCTTAAGTCCGTCCGAATCATGTTAGCAATTGCCGCATACTATGATTATGAGATATGGCAGATGGGCGTCAAAACAGCGTTCCTTAACGGATATCTTAAGGAAGAGCTGTATATGATGCAGCCGGAGGGTTTTGTCGATCCTAAGAATGTCGACAAAGTATGCAAGCTCCAATGATCCATTTATGGACTGGTGCAAGCATCTCGGAGTTGGAACATTCGCTTTGATGAAATGATCAAAGCGTTTGGGTTTATCTTGAGACTTATGGAGAAGCCTGCGTTTACAAGAAAGTGAGTGGGAGCTCTATAGCATTTCTCATATTATATGTAGATGACATACTTTTGATGGGAAATGATATAGAATTCTTGGACAGCATTAAGGCCTACTTGAACAAGTGTTTTTCAATGAAGGACCTTGGAGAAGCTGCTTATATATTAGGCATCAAGATCTATAGAGATAGATCGAGGCGCCTCATAGGTCTTTCACAAAGCACATACCTTGATAAGATTTTGAAGAAGTTCAAAATGGATCAGTCCAAGAAAGGGTTCTTGCCTGTATTGCAAGGTGTGAGATTGAGCTCAGCTCAATGCCCGACCACGGCAAAAGATAAAGAAGAGATGAGTGTCATCCCCTATGCCTCAAGATGAAGCAATTTGGGTGAAGGAGTTCATCACCGACCTAGGAGTCATACCCAATGCGTCGGGGCGATCAAACTCTTCGTGACAACACTGGAGCTATTGCCCTTGCCAAGGAGCCCAGGTTTCACAAGAAGACCAGGCACATCAAGCGTCGCTTCAACTCCATCCGTAAAATGTTCAAGATGGAGACATAGAAATTTGTAAAGTGCACACGGATCTGAATGTCGCAGATCCGTTGACTAAACTTTCTCTCATGGGCAAAACATGATCAACACCGAACTCTATGGGTGTTCGATTCATCACAATGTAACTAGATTATTGACTCTAGTGCAAGTGGGAGACTGTTGGAAATATGCCCTAGAGGCAATAATAAAAGCATTATTATTATATTTCCTTGTTCATGATAATTGTCTTTTATTCATGCTATAAGCTGTATTATCCGGAAATCGTAATACACGTGTGAATACATAGACTACAATACGTCCCTAGTAAGCCTCTAGTTGACTAGCTCGTTGGTCAACAGATAGTCATGGTTTCGACTATGGACATCGATGTCATTGATAACGGGATCACGTCATTAGGAGAATGGCGTGATGGACAAGACCCAATCCTAAGCATAGCACAAAGATCGTGTAGTTCGTTTTGCTAGAGCTTTTCCAATGTCAAGTATCTCTTCCTTAGACCGTGAGATCGTGTAACTCCGGATACCGTAGGAATGCTTTGGGTGTACCAAACGTCCACAACGAATCGGGTGGCTATAAAGGTGCATTACAGGTATCTCCGAAAGTGTATGTTGGGTTGACACGGATCGAGGCGAGGATTTGTCACTCCGTATGACGGAGAGGTATCACTGGGCCCACTCGGTAATACATCATCATAATGAGCTCAAAGTGATCAAGTGTCCGTCACGGGATCATGCATTACTGACGAGTAAAGTGACTTGCCGTAACGAGACTAAGCGAGGTATTGGGATATCGACGATCGAGTCTCGGGCAAGTAACATACCGTCGACAAAGGGAATAGCATACGGGGTTGCTTGAACCCTCGACATCGTGGTTCATCCGATGACAACATCGAGGCGTGTGGGAACCAACATGGGTATCCAGATCCAGCTGTTGGTTATTGACGGAGAGCGTCTCGGTCATGTCTACATGTCTCCCGAACCCGTAGGGTCTACACTTAAGGTTCGGTGACGCTAGGGTTAATAGGAAGACTTGTATGTGATTACGAATGTTGTTGAGTCCGGATGAGATCCGGACATCACGAGGAGTTCGGAATGGTCCGGAGGTAAAGATTTATATATGGGAAGTCGTCAAGCGGACACCGAAAAGTTTGGGTCATATCGGTTTTATGGAGGGTCCAGGAAAGGTTCGGAGGACCACGGGAGGGGCCACCCTTTTGGGGGCCACTTGGGCTGCGTGGGAGGCAGACAGCCCCTGTTGGGCTGGGCGCACCCTCTCCCTTGGCCCATGCGCCTAGGGTTGAGGGGGGAACCTAAGGGGCGCCCTTGCTTGGGGGCAAGCCCCCTCCTTGGCCGCCCCCTCTAGATGCATCTAGAGGGGCCGCCCTCCTCCCTTCCCTATAAATAGAGGGGTGGAGGGAGGCTGCAGACACCATTGAAGGCGCAGCCCTCCCTCCCAACACCTCTCCTCCTCCGCATAAGCTTGGCGAAGCCTGCCGAGAACAGTCCCTCCATCTGCATCACGCCGTCGTGCTGCCATTGGAGTTGTCTTCCTCAACCTCTCCTTCCTCCTTGCTGGATCAAGACGAAGGTGACGCCGTCGTCCCGTATGTGTGTTGAACGCGGAGGTGCTGTCCGTTCAGCACTTGGTCATCGGTGATCGGAATCACGTTGGGAACGTCTTCATCATCACCACTCCCTCGAACGCTTCCGTACTCGATCTACAAGTGGAATGTAGATGCAAACTCTCTCTCGTAACTCGTTTCTTAGATGAACTCATAGATAGATCTTGGTGAAACCGTAGAAAAATTTTAATTTTCTGCAACGTTCCCCAACACTGTGTGTGTCAGCATACCGATCCAGGGATGACACTTAAGCACAGAGACTTGACCGTCTGAGGTCGGGTCGCTACAAGATGGTATCAGAGCACATGTTGACTGTAGGACGTGACCCTAGAAACTGGCAAGCCCATAGGAAAGATTTGTCTCTACAACATTCTTTTCAAAAGAATCTTTTACCTCTCTTCTCTTCTGAGCTTATTCAAATATTCCCTTTTTAGTGAGATCATACCCCTTCCCCTTTTGACCCCTCGAAGATTCGACTGATGAGACCACTCCAAGAAGGACCAGATATCGGATAACTAAGACCACTTCGGAATGAAGAGGATTTTACCGAGCATTATAATGATGGAAACTACGACAGATAAAGACTTCGAAGACTAGGATAATATGAAGAATTTCTAGATTTGGTATGACCTAGGAAGGCACCCCTTATGGAACTTGGCAGACTATGGAAGTTATCAATACCCGAGATCAAGGTGTATTGGAGGAAGACCGGAACATGGAGTATTAGAACTCAAAGTTTTGTTAAGAAAACCCTAAGACGGGAGATATCAATTATGGAATGAAAGCTCATGGCAGTAACATGGGCATAGACATGGCTAACCATGGTGTTATTGCCCGCCTATGCTATTGTCACCATGCGGAGTTAAGCGTGCAGATGCATGGAAGAATTGGATGGTAGAAGGCTGAAGGAGCATCTGTCAGCGAAGGATGCAGTTTTAACATAGCTGGTGCATCACCAGAATCTGGATTATTACATCAAGAAATTTAAGATGGGCTTGTAGGAAGCCGTATTTGACAAGGAAGTATTTCGTGAAGAACTCAGGACCTTGAAGCTGAAAGTAGACAAGCTGGAGGAACAAAACCTCGAGAAACCAGAGATTCGTCAGGAACTAGACCATGGTTCATGCCAAGGATGTTGAAACCTATAAGTCTGAAATGCAACCGCGGAATATTGAAGGACGCCGTGATAGACTTTACGACAACAGAGATGATTTGGCAAAAGAACTTGAGAAGGACAAGTATGATCAGAAGGAGTCGTCGGAGACATGACCAAGACTTGAAGAGTTGATGACATTGAGATCTATAGACCATTAGAAGACCAAACCCCTGTTATACTTACGTTAGATGCGATGATTGTGAGCTGTCATTTGTTTGTTGTTTTTTCCGACGGCCACAATAAAACCTGTCTTTTCAAAACTATTGTTTGTATTGTGTGTATCCCTCTCTATCTCTTTTATCTCACCCCAAAACCCTGGACCAAATAGAGGATGAATGGAGATGAGCTCATATTATCGGGACCGATGAGTCAATTGGAGACGGACCGATGGATTCAGAACATGGAGGATCATATGTAGAATAACACAATAGTCAGAAAGGATATGGCCCAGCATGCTCTTCCGTTCTTTGAAAGAGGTGCTGCTACCTGGTGGAGGATGTACCAAACCATCAATGGATAGGCAAGGAGTAACCACCTGGAAAGGATTTAAGTTGACTTTGCCAAAGTCTCGTCTTGTGTCAGAAGTTGAAGCCTTATGGAAATGATATGGAGAAAGTGCATGCAAGATTTGTGGAGAAATAGGACACAACCATAAAGAAAACAAGGACGAATACCCTCATAAGCGGAGGATTACCAAAAGAGTTAGCAGAGGATCTCAGGGAACTTCGGTTGGAGATTGTTCCTAAAAGTTTTGTTGCAGCAATGGAAGTTCAACCTACATTGTTGGGAAAGATCCATCAAGCTCAGAAGGACGACACAGAGATTGTTGAGGTAAAAGAGAGGATGAGAAAAGGAAAGGCCGAAGGTTTTTGTAAGGATGAGCACGACACCTTATGGTTCGAGGATCATGTATATGTGCCTAATAATGCAAAGATCAGGAAGTTAATACTTCAGGACGCTCATGACTCACCATACTCGATTAATACGAAACACCAAGATGTATTTGGATTTGAAGGAGCGTTTACGGTGGTGGTATGAAGAAGGATATTGCGGAGTATGTAGTCGTAGGTGATGTATGCGAGAGAGTAAAAGCGAGCATCGAAGTTACTGGATTACGACAGCCTATGCCGATACCCGAATGGAAGTGGGATAAGCTTGGCATGAATTTCATTACCGGATTTCCCAGAACCCGAACGGGACATGATTATATCTGGGTAGTAGTTGATTCGCTTGACCAAAGTGGCTCACTTTATCCCAGTGAAAACCACCTATACAAGTGAGAAGTTGGCCAAGATATATTTGACCAGGATCGTATGTCTGCATGGAGTTCCGAGGACCATCGTATCAGATAGAGGAACACAGTTTACCTCAAAGTTTTGGAATCAGCTGCACCACACTTTGGGTACTAGGCTAGAGTTCAGTACAACCTTTCATCTACAGACAGATGGATAGACCGAGAGAGTCAGTCAGATTCTGGAGGACATGTTGAGAGTGTGTGCACTAAATTTTGGATCTAGTAGGGATGATAATCTACCTTACGCAGAGTTCTCATACAACAACAGTTACCAAGCTAGTTTGAAGATGGCCCCTTTTGAAGCTTTGTATGGGAGAAGGAGCCAGACACCGTTGATGTGGGATGAAGTTGGAGACCGTCAGTTGTTTGGACCAAATATGAACAAGGAGTCAGAAGAGAATGTTAAGTTGATTCGAGATAGACTGAAGGTAGCTCAATCCTGGCAGAAGAGTTATGCAGACTCAAAAACGCAAGGAGGAAGTCTATGAAATTGGAGATAGCGCATGTCTTCGTGTGTCCCCTCTGCGATGAGTTAAACGATTTGGAGTTAAGGAAAAGTTAGCCCCGAGATTTGTAGGACCATACCGAGTTTTGGAGCGTATGGGAGAAGTGGCCAACAAGTTGGAGTCACCCGAAGGACTGTCAGGAGTTCCTGATGTGTTTCACGTTTCCCAGTTGAAGAAGTGCCATGCAGAGATGGCCAATATTCCCATGTAAGGACGCTTGACCCTGGAAAGGATAATGATGTTCCACGAAGTGGAGTATGGACTTCATAAGTATATGTTTTATCTCGGTATGTGGGATACCCCAAGAGTATGAAGGGATGAAGTACTATTGGATACAAGGAGGTAGAATGTTGGTAATAAGGAGCAATTGCAACTCCATGATGAGTCTGAGTAATCACGTCTTAGTTTGGTGCAAATAGAAGGAAGGGAGACAATACAATTGGATGGATTTTAAGTATGCTTGGAAGCTGGAAGTTGGATGTTGGAATAACGATCAGCTGCCCCGAGGATGAGTTCAAGGTTTACAAGTGATGAGATGGGCCATAACCCAAAGGCCCCGGGACCTGCCAAGAAGCAAGCACATTCTTGCCGAAGGAAAAACCCTGGAAGAAGTTACGATTTTATCAACCGACGATTCTATAGGAGTTTACGCAAAACCTGAGAGTTGTGAAGGAACGATAGATTTTTGTTTGGCTTGCAGAATCCATGGATTTATCCGAACTTAGTTCGTTGACGAGAGAAATTCTGCAATGCTTGTGAGGATGACCGAGTGTTAGAATGCGAGATTCGCTAAACCATGTACAAGGTAATGATTTGGGTGCGGGATGGATTGATCACCATACCGACTTACTCTTATTATTCGCCTTGCTATAAGGGATGGTAAATCTGAGTGACTTACCTATAGTAGAGAGACGACGGTCAAAACCTTGTTTAAACCTTAGAATGGTATAGCAATTTTTTCCCTTGTACAAAGGCAGCTGTTGCCAACCGTAGGTCATACGGTGAGGTTCAACCCAGACCCATTTTCTGCAGGAGAAACCATAAATTGTTGACCGCCATGAGATATCGATAGTTGTTTAGTATTGGCGCCAGACCTATCAGCTATGAAGACCCAATCTCGGAATAACCTTACCAAGATGAAAGGACAGAAGAATTGAGGAAAAGGTTATGCCGCTACCGGAAGGGTCAGTGAAGGAATTTTCTCGAGATCTGAGAAGACCGACATTGTCAAGAATAAGGATGGAGTATATGAGTTTTGATGGAACCGTAACCATGCTTCTAAGGGCGGTAGCACCTGAGACCCCGGAGACGATCGATGGATTTTTGAGAAGACCCCAAACCTAACCTATTTCTTTCTAGCCTCTCCGAATCTCGAGGACGAGATTCATTTTAAGGGTGGTAGGTTTGTAACATCCCAAAATTCTAAATTTTGGAATGTTATAATAAATAGATAGATTTGATTGATTGTTTGATCGATTGACTGGAAGTGAGTGAATTCGAAACTTTTGAAAGTTAAATGAGAGGGAGTAAAAGGACTTTCCCAAACTTCCATTTTGCATTTTATGATCTTCGTGAATTCAAATTCTTTTCACCACAAAACCCTGGAAAGAAGATGACATGACTTCTTCCAAAATTTTTTTAAATGACAAGGGGTGTTGAAAATATTTGAATTTCATTTGAAATTATTTTCGATTCATAAACTTCAAGCAACTCAATGATTTTCATGAGAGAAGATAAAATGACTTCTTCAAAACATATGAAATATGAGTTGGGAGTTTAAAAGAATTACATTCAAAGCTCTTTTGAATTTATTTTCAATTTGGAGTTATTTGAGTTTTATTCAAATTATTTTCTCCAAAAATAAACTATATGGAAAATAGGGTAACATGATTCCTACAATAGAAAATTGGAGAGAAATAAATTTGAATTCATTTTGGTATTTTTAAAATGATTTTCGTTGGATTTTATTAGACCAACAGCAGTGTTTGATTTATCTTAAATTGTGTGGATTCTACTTGACTCTAGAAAATGTTCAGCTTGTAGTAAATCTTTTCTGAAAATTTTGATATATAATATGCCTATATAAAGTTTTAGTTTTATTTTCGTTTTTCAGTTTATCTCTTTCGGTTTTAAAAAAAACTGATAAACAAAACTGCGCGCGCGCCTGAAACTAACTGTCGCCCACATGCGTAGCATAGCAGCAGGCCGGCCCGTTTTTCTTTTGTTTTCTTTTGTCTTTTATTTTATTTTCGTTAATGTTTAGTTTTTTTAAACAAATTAAAAAAAAAGACTTCGGAAAAAAAAAATTCAGCCAGTGTACGCGCGCGGCCGGGCCAAACTTTTAGCCCATGATCTTTTTCAAATTTCATCTGCGTATGTATATGTTTACTCCCACATTGCCTAGCCTTTGACATTTAAGCCTCTTTTCCACCAATAAATATAGACCCATATAGCCTCCAAAAATCATCCGATTCGGGTTAAATCAATATTTTAATTTGACTAGATTCATTTAAGAAAAATATTTTTTCTCCTCTCCGGCGCGACTTATGAAAATTGTCTTCTTTCTCCAAAGTCGTCTTTTCTCTGCCTTATAAATGTATCTTTCTTTGTTTTTTTTTCTTATACTTTCGTAGTTTATTATTTTTAGACTAATACGATAGATTAGATTATCAATTAGTCTACGTATTTATACATTAGACCTTAGCCGTAGCTATTTTTCTTTCGTAAAACAGCTTGGCCCTGATTTTTCAAATAGCCATAACTTTGTACTCGTTCATCCAAATTAGATGAAACCAACGCCCACTTCTTCGTTACGATCTCCTATATCCAGTAATCCAACTCAAACATGTTTTTGAAAGTTTAAAATTTGAATTAGACCAGATTTGAATTTGAACTTCGTTTGATCGTAACTTGAGTTTTATAACTCCGTTTGATTTGATTCTTTTTGCAAATCGAAGCTCTTGACCTAAACTTTCTGATAAGGCCAAATTGACTTAATTTTGGTACTGTTAGAAATTGTTTTATGTTGCAAGAGCTATTTGCTTGATTTTGATGCTTTCCGATTGTCTTCTTCGTTCTTTCCAATCTTTTGAGTGATTGCTTATGTGTGGTTACTATTGCTTGATTACGATAGATTGACCGGAGTGTGACGAGTAGATCTATCAAGAGTTTTGAGTGCGAATCATCTTCATCAACATTGCAGGCAAGTTCACACTTTGATCATATCCCTTTCATACCCAGTTTTTATGCATTAGATCAATCCTCAAACATTGCATGATTAGGATCTAATTAAATGGTGGGTTTTGGGAAAGTAGTTGATGAGGTAGAACCTATTGCCCTGTTACTATCAAACCTTTGGGAGTTACTTTTACATTGTGCTCATACTGCTATGCTATGCTCGTAGACGTGGTTTGGTTTGAGAGAATTCATGAAAGATGTGAGAGTTTATTGTTAACTAAGGTTTAACTTAAGTTGGCTACTTTAATACACATCTGGGTGGATTGGTTGGGGCACCCTGGGGATATACCAGTGGACTTGCCCGGACACCTGGGGTTATACCAGTGTTGTCCTAGGAAATCCCTGGGTTATACCGTGTGATCATCCTATGATTCGCCACCCAGGCTCAAAGGGAACTGAGATATTTTCATGCTAGAAACTTCCGTGTACAGCCACAAGCTATTATGGGCTCTAGCATAGTTGAGTAAGTTACGTGAAGCTCTTATAGAGGTAGATCAGCAGGTAGTGGGTTTGTAGGTTTGGTATGGTCTGCCCGGAGTAAAGAGTTAATGTTTCTGAAAGACTGTGTCTCGGTCATCCGTTTCTCAAACATCATGTAGTGCGAGAAATCCAACGGAGGTGATCGAGTCTTGTGGGAAAAAGTGCGCAAACCTCTGCAGAGTGTACAATCTAATCATGGTTAGCCGTGTCCCCGGTTATGGACAATCTTGAGTATCTAGTACTTGGAGTATCTTAAGTATCTCATCATGTTACTTAAATTAATTTGTTGGGTTAATGATTACTTTTAGTTGGGATCATTGAGTTGGGTGTACCTTCTCAATGATGTTTCAACCACCATGATAGTTAAATTAAAATATATTCCTTTGATATAGGGAAAAATTGGCTTTTCGCAAAACCTTTTAACCATAGATCTTTTCCACCAGCCAAATATGCATGTAGAGATAGCCATTATTCATCATTGCTCTATGGTGTGAATTTGCCAGTACATTCAATGTACTGACCCTTTGTGGCTGCAACGTCTCATGTTGCAGGATATCTTACGACGAGTAAGTGATACGTTAGGGTTACGATTTCTACACTCAACTTTGCCGTTGGTGTTGATGGGAATCCACAACCTTGTTACTTCCGCTATTTGGATTGAGGTAATGGTATTTACGTTATTTATACATGTGATTTACCTCTGTTATAAATCCTTGAGTACTGTGTGTGTCAGCATACCGATCCAGGGATGACACTTAAGCACAGAGACTTGACCGTCTGAGGTCGGGTCGCTACAGCAACTTATAAATATTTAGAAGCCGATGATAAAATTGTTGAAGCATAAGGAAATAGATATTTAGTTATGATGTTCATACACATCGTTATGTATTACATTGCATCATAGGTTTATATGAGGTACTTACTTATAAATAATAATGAACATATGCTCGTAGGAAATACATAAACTGGCATTGCCACTCGACGTAGAACGTAGTTGATGGTTCAATCTATACATGTGATTCCATAGTAACTAACATAGCCGGGGATAGCTTAAAGTTAAAAGTCCATCGACAAGTAGAATAAGCTTTGGAAAGACTGACAAATGAACCATGGCAGTGATCTTCTCTAGAAAAAGGTAACAACTGGATATTCAGAGAAGGCTATTGTAGCTGATAGTATCTACATCTTCTGACGGCACATAGGTTGTGGAAGTAGATCCTCTCTGGAGTGGATATACCCTTGTGTTTTTGATTAGCTGCATAGAGTTGTCATTCAATTGGTCAAGATGAGCAATTGCATTGTGAATATCTATAGCCGCCTTGCCGAGCTCGCCGCCACTTATGGAATTGGCTAAGCATACACTTACTTTGGTTGTGATGTGAATCTTAGAAGTGCTTTTAACAAGATATACGTAGACTGCAAAGCCTTTGCTAAGTTCTCTAATCTTCAGAGCTTGTTATTTGATTTATTTTTCTTTGTCCTTTAACAAACCAATCAGATGCAGTTCTCTTTCCTTTGCTGCAGCTCGTTGTAACTATAGTCCTTCAATACCTTGGCACGCACGGTCTCCATATATTTTATTACTCGAGCCGCTGCAACTTCCATTGCATCTTAATTGTATGAATAGCCTGACAATTCCATTTCATCATCATCACATCACTGATGTTGTGTGCTCAGACGAAACTTGATTGTGACTGCAAATCTTTCCTCAGCTGTGGCGATGGGAGTTGCAACATAATTAACATCACCTCAAGCATGAACTTGTGTGTAATGTCAACGATCTCCATGCTAGTTTCTGTCCATATAGAGAATGTGTCAGTGTCTGGAAATGGTTGTAATTGGATTCATGCACTGGCAAAGCATATGTAAGTGGCAGAAATGATGCATTAGTAATATTCACAAGCTAAATCTCAGTCTTCAAAAGCCAGCAACATCAAAGAATCTTAGCTGTGTCCATTTATATTTGCTTGCCTCAAATGTATGGTTTTGTGCTACCTGCAAACAATCAAGATTATAAGTACTAACATTCATACTGGGTGGGCCGAATTGGAATGGATCGTGTCCTGCACTTGATACAGATGCTGACATACTCTAATGGACATTAATACCGACATTCAGGTCTATCAATACAAGTGCTTGATTACATACAAAACACATGATTACAAAAGGATATTTAGCAAGTACTCCCTCTGGAAACTAATATAAGAGCGCTTATATCACTACTTTAGTGATCTAAACGCTCTTATATTAGTTTACGGAGGGAGTACATGACTAAAAAAGACCTA
This sequence comes from Aegilops longissima, assembly GCA_021605205.1. Lineage (NCBI taxonomy): Eukaryota > Viridiplantae > Streptophyta > Magnoliopsida > Poales > Poaceae > Aegilops > Aegilops longissima. The sequence goes on from CM038681.1 coordinate 221,910,875, forward strand.
AAGTTTAAACACGAGATGATATAGAAAGCAACAGAAGGGTGAAGGTACCACTGGAGCAACCTTTCATTTTTCAAATGCTTTTCCTCTAGAAAGAGCAACTGTTGTGCATTGCAGACAAAACAACATAAACTAATTAGCTTCATTTGGTCTGTAGTCGCATGATTCATTGGAGCAAGCAAATAACATTTCAAGAACCAGATGCCTCAAAAGAGGATGAAAGCAATACATAGAGCAAATTTAACGCATTAACGTTTGTCCTTGAAAAAGAGTCAGTGAACAACTACGTTTCCCATACTGACCAGGTACCCACTGTGCAGCCAAAGGATTTATAGGAGGCAAAGCAGAGTGTGTTGGCACGGTTTTTAGAATAGGCATGACAAAAGAAATAACAACAATGCATCCTGGGCATACAAAAGAAAACTTGGGAGATAAAATGTGCCATAGTCCATACTAAAGGTCACCTAATTAAACTCCTAGAGAGATTGTATAGAAAATAGAACTACTGACTACTCTGATTCAGAGGGAGAAAAATACAGCCGGTACAATATGGAAACGATTTTTGCAGAGTTAGCAGAATTTCATTGCCACAAATTAGTGGACGACTAGAGGTTTTGCCAATCTACATGTTTAGTGCCACAAATCATTAACTCCTTTTGTCATTTTTCCGATCTCTACTCCATGACGCTAGGGTTTGCCGCGGGAGAGGTCGAGCCAGAGTTAGCAGAGGCAAATTGTTTTACTTTTCAGCATATATATACGATCATATGGTAGTCACACATATAAGCAGCACCGCAAAAAGAAACACACAAACACGACACTCGGAAAAAGCAGGAAACACAAACACGACAATAAGCACTAAACAAATAGGGTAGAAAAGTGCAGCCCTTAGGGAGGAAGGACAAGGACAAACCTTGACCAAAGGATCAGAGAAGGAGCAACTCGGTGATTCTTGAGCCTGCAAAATAAAAGGAAAGAAAGGTTAGCCAAACAAGCCAGTCTACTCTGTATATAACACATCAAGAAATCAAAGACAACCTAGCTTTACATGGCAGAAATTTCCAGCAAGACAAAAAGAATATGATATCTAACTGTACGAATACATTAGGAAATACCTAACACAACAACAAATCAAAGACAACCTAGCTTTACATGGAAGAAATTTCAAGTAAGGGAAAACATATATAATATGATATGTAACTGTACGAATACATTAGGAAATACCACTTCGAAATTAGGGTGCACCATCCCCAAAATTTCATTAAATGAACCAGAGATGCGGTGTCAACATTCTTAAATTCCAGTTAATATTTTTTACATTAAAAAAGAGTGATCATGCTATTGAATTCATACACCAGCCAACTCATCCAAAAGTCCGAACTGATGGAGGGAGGCGGGTAATATATTTCAACACTCCCCCTCACGTCTAGGCTATTTTAGTCCTTAGGCGTGGCACCGATGTAGGCCACAAAATCCCTTTTATTTAATGCTGCGTTGGCAGGGTCTTGAACTCAAGACCTCTTGGCTCGGATACCATATTGAATTCATGCTCCAGCCAACTCATCCAAAAGTCCGAACTAATGGAGGGAGGCAGGCAATATATTTCAACACATGCATGCCATTTTCCCTTCTTGTTATCCCAGTTCCATGGATAAATGAATTAACTGTCGTTGCTGACACTCCCTGTTACCGCAGCCCTGCCAGTGCTTGAGGAATCTGCCAAAGGGAAACCTGCAACATCATTAACCTAACAATTGATTCTGAAAGACAACAGTTAGTCTGTTTACAATACCTACACAAAAGATGATTTAATAATCTTATATTTGATATTACCATCATACTATGCTTGGTTAGGTGAATGATCCTCCCACCTTCCATAAGAGGAGCTTAACAAAGTAAGTTGACAAAAAAAATTAAGAAACAAGAACAGGTTAAACATCGCAAGGCAAAAGACTTGCATTATTAGATATGGCACTGTCATCAACATTGCTTATCGCAGAAAAATTAGGGGATATTTGTTGTTGGTAAAAGTTTACATTGGAAAATATAATTCTCAGAATTCTAGCTCATATACTTGTATCCACACATCAAGAATTTCAGTAGAGAGATGGTCACTATGGTAAAATTCTTTTTTCACTATTTCCCATACACATAAAGCTACAAAGTGTTGATTTTAGGGAGCTCAGCACCAGGAATGTACTGTTCAACAATGCTAACTTTACAACACAGCAAAATGTCATCAAAGAGTACATCACCTAGCACAACCAGCATGTTGACATTGTTTTCTTGCTCTCTTCTTCAGACTACTCCAAATTGCTCACATGCTCATGTCCAAAGCATCTGTTCTCAACATCAAGAAGAAACATTAAAAGAATAATTTTTGTGCATGTTCTTATCAGCAGTAAATTGGGGGCAAATATAAGATCAAAAAAGTACATTTTCTTATTAATACACAAATCCTATGTGCTACTGTAGTAAGACTGAAATTTAGCACAGTAGAACATATATAACATCAACCACCACGAATTGGAGACGTACATGCCAGCCTGCAAGATCTCTCTCGCACACCAAAATAAGATGGCCTCCTGTAGAACAAAGGGATATAAGAATGGCCCATACAACCTAACAATGCAGCACAGGAAGGGAGCAAACCTTAATCACAGCACATCGCATGCAACCAATGGATTGAACAGCACCTGTAGGAAGAACATGGTAATGCACATATCAAAAAAAGGATAGAACATGGACTGTATGGACTACATATCCTACTGGAAAAGAAGAACCAGATGGAGGTTGGCATCATGGAAGGAACAAAATTACACTTGGAAAGGTCTGGAGGCAAAACTATTTTGAGATTTGGTACACCAATTAGTAATTAGTATATGAGAAAAAGAAGAATCTGTAGCAGCTACCGTGTTAGCAAGGATCAAACAATACCTAGGGGATTATTTGCTTCACTGGAGCTCGAGGCGAGATCTTGCCGATCATGGGCCCTATTTGGTTCTTGCCACAGAAGAGTAGGCAGGGCAGGCAGAGACAGAGAGATCAGAGGCAAGTGGCGAAGAAATCTCCACTACCGCTGCTCTCCCTCTCCTCTCTGCCGACGTACCTTGGGGTGTCGTTCGCTGGCCTGGAAAGAGAGTTCCGTCCTGGAGGTCGCCATGCCTGAATCTAGCGGCGGAGGTGGTGGAAACGAACATGGACGCGGAGGTCGCCATGCTCGGGGACAGCGAGATCTCCTTGTTGAGGAAAGCCACCAGCAGCAGGGCATGACAGAGGAGAAGCATACCAGACGAATGGATCCGGCAGCCTGCGCTCCTCGGCGACACCGTGGACCACCACGGAGGTGAAGAAGGGAGGCGGCAGCTGGGTGGAGAGAGAGGGAAGGCAGAGGGGGAACGGAAGAGCGCCAGCTGCGGCGGGTCAGCGGGGTCGAAGACGCGGGAGGAGGAGAGAGACGGCGGCTTGGGGGAGAGGCGGCGGATTGGGGAGAGGAGAGGAGGCGGGGATTGGGGGAGGTCGGGGGAACGAGGAGGCTGGGTAGGCTTCACCGTGTTTTATTCTATTCAGCGAATGGACCCACAGGCACACGGTCCACCCATCAGTGATCGAGACTAGGTAGGGAATGAGGTGAAAACGGACGCTATTTGCATAAGGCGGGTGCGTGGATGGCCTGAGAAGGCGTCTGGCCTAGCAAGGTTTATATGTTCAATTGGTGATCCATAGATTCTTCAATTACAAACAATGCATGGTTTATATGCAATTAATGTCTAAACGGGATTACACTATATGTTGCGTGTGTGAAACACATTATACATGTTTGAGAAGTAAAAAACCCCCGCATGAAACACACATTAATTGGAGACAGTTAGCGAGGAATGCATACATTGGATTTCAACATAAAGTGGTTTCAAATATTTGAAAATCCAAATTGATGGATACAACCTTATGAATCTGAGATCATGCCATTTGTAAACCATATTTATGTATAAATGGTGTTGTGCTTTTGAAAGTATATATAAAAAAATGATGTATATAGAATGTAATTCCAATTAAAAATGGATCCCGCCCGAAAAATAATAGAATACAAACGGGATTGAATTGAGTTGGCACGGTAAATGTGCACTCTGCAAAATTTGAGCGAGCGGGAAAGTCGCAGATAACGCTCGAAACCAAAATCTGCGAGATGGAAATCACTCTCGCCTATCCCTGCCACGCAAAGCCTATCTGCTGGATTTCTATAGGTTTTGATAGGGGTAGGTTTGTAATTTCACCGAAACGCGCCTCTCACCCGGATTCATAGACGGTGGGCTCCAAAACACAGTGTGTCCTCGGCCGAAATTGACTCCCTCCCCGTTTCATATTCATACACGGTGGGCGCCAAAAACAAACTCTCGTCGGCAAATATTCGGTGTATGCGAGATTACCGTCCTATCCCCAACCGACTAGTGTTGCTGTGATGTAGTAGAAATTTGAAACGGGGGCTAAGTTTATAAATTTCCTCGCATTTGAGACAAGCGCGCCCTGAATACATGGTTCCCCCTTCCTCTATACCTCCCTTTTCCCCATTCGTACTCCGTGGGCGCCAAAACACCCTCTCCACCCCACCCTCCTCCGTCCGCCGCCATCCGATCCCATCCACCGCCGTCCTCCTCCACCATGCCGGAGCTGATACCCCGACGCCGCCGTCCATTACAAGAGATCGACCTCTCTCATCCACGGCTACTGACCGGGATCCTTGCATCCCGTCCTCTTGCTTCATCCCCGCCGTCGTCCACCTTGCCGGCGTCGCTCCTACGACCGTCTCGTCCATCGTGCCCCGCCGCCACCGTCTACCCTCCTAGATCTGCTTCCACGCCGCCGACAGCCATCGCTACCGCAACACCGTCAAATTCTCAGCAGATCGTACAGCGTCGCACTGAGGCGGTACTCTTTAGATATCTGCTCAACTTATTTATCGCAGCAAGAAAATAGATCGCCACTGCTTTACTCTGATTTCTTGTCTTGGTTGCGAAGTTGCCTTTGTCCGGTTTGCACCTTCAGATTCGCCATGGCACGCCCAACACCATACTCCCAATGCTTATGGTTTTCCCCTTTTATATTCCACACTAGTTAAATCACAGTAGATTAAATTTCAAAATTGGCCAGTCGATTTTTCAGAGCTCGCCGGAGTTCGCCGGTGCGATCGAAGGGGCTCGGGTGGGGACGGTGGTTGTGGGGGGCGGTGGTGGGGCCTCATCGAACGAAGAAAACTCGACACGGGTGGGGGCGGGGGTGGGGGTGGCAGAGGAACACAGGCGATGGGGCCGGTGGTTCGGCCGGCGGCCCGTGCAGTGTTCTGTATGGGAAGCACAGTATGTTCCTTGTCAGGAAGGGGAGCAGGGACATCTGCAGTCAACAGCAGATAGAGCTGGCCTGTACGTGATCGATAGGCTTTCGATTACTAGCGGCAATAAACACCGTAATTTCCAGCCAGTTCCACTTTCCCGATTTATATATCCTGGTTATGGTGTACCCCTGTTATGTACACTATGATCTGCCTAGTTTCTGTGTGCTCTTGTTATCATGGTTTGGCAATAAACTCTCTATACAGTATATTCTGAACCTATCATCTGCCAGCTATCCTCACTTCCGGAGCCTATTTTTTTTGTGTACTTGTGCCAGATTATATAAATGCACGCACAATATTACAGCACACATGAGCTCTCTCATCAGAATCCAGTGATAGCACACAAGTGTTTACAGGGGCTGTTGGGGATATAACTATTTGTGTAAGCCGCCCAGGAGGGGCCGGGTTACGCAAAGAAAATTCACCAGAAAGAAGCCCAAGACCAAGCATGAAGAGGGCGGTTCAATAAATGCCAAAGGCCCACATGTGACTTAAGGCCCGTTGTAGTAAACCGCCACAATGGCATGACTTGTATCATAAGGTAGATTTAACTAGTCACCGAGCCGGATACTGTTTATAAGCCGGCCTGGACTCTGTAAGCCGCAGGGCGTCAACCCGTGTATATAAGGGGACGACCTGCTGGCGGTTTAGGGCAGGAAAACAACCCATCGAGAGTCGGGCATAGCATATCTCGCTCCCTGGTCATTGAAACATCAAGCAATACCAACCCAACTAGACGTAGGCTTTCCTTTACCGTAAGGGGCCGAACTAGTATAAACCCTCTCGTGTCCTTTGTCCCGATTAACCCCTTTAAGCTTCCTGGTTGCGATGGCTCCATGACTAAGTCCTTGCACGAGGACATCTGCCGTGACAATTCCATGACAGTTGGCGCCCATCGTGGGGCCAGCGCACGGTGGATTTGAGTTCTTGAAGGGCAGCTTCGAAGGGATCAAGGGATACACTGTGGGTCGGATGACCAAGAGTCGTCGCGGCAAGATCTACATCGACAACGAAGGCTGGGGCCCTGATGCCGACGCAATTGAGTACGGGTACCGGGTCCCCTTTGGCGGAATCCACGTCTTCATCGGCCGGATCGGTGAGCCGGGCCTTGAGCCGGACAACTGCACCGACCTCGTCGAGACGGCTCAGCGTGCGAGACCCGCCCGAGCTCAACCCGTCATGAAGTGCGCCTTCGTGGGCTATGTCCACGGAGAAGAACTTCCTGAAGGATCTAAAGATGGCAGTGAGACGGCCATCCCATCGGATGATGATTCTGTTGGGGAACGTAGCAGAGATTCAAAATTTTCCTACGTGTCACCAAGATCTATCTATGGAGAAACCAGCAACGAGGGGAAGGAGAGTGCATCTACATACCCTTGTAGATCGCTAAGCGGAAGCGTTCAAGAGAACGGGGTTGAAGGAGTCGACTCGTCGTGATCCAAATCACCGGAGATCCTAGTGCGAGCAGACGGCACCTCCGCGTTCAACACACGTACAGCCCGGTGGCGTCTCCCATGCCTTGATCCAGCAAGGAGAGAGGAGAGGTTGAGAAGACTCCATCCAGCAGCAGCACAACGGCGTGGTGGTAGTGGAGGGCGTGGTAATCCTGCAGGCTTCACCAAGCACTTGCGGAGAGGAGGAGGTGTCACGGGAGGGAGGGAGGCGCCGGGGCTTCAGGTGCGGCTGCCTCCTCCCTCCACTATATATAGGGGCAAGGGAGAGGAGAGGCGCAGCCTGCCCCTTCCTCCAAGGAAGGGGTGCGGCCAAGGGGGAGGTGCCTCCCAAGTCTAGTGGAGGCCCTCCCCTTAGGGTTTCCCCCCTCCCATGCACATGGGCCTTGGGGGGGCTGGTGCCCCTGGCCCATTAAGGCTAGGGCGCCCCCTACAGCCCATGCTACTGTATTGGACGTGGTGGAACAATTTCCGGACCTCCGGACCGCTCTGAATCCTCCGGAACCTCCGAAGCTTCCGGTACAATACCGAAAAACCCGAACTTTTTCGGAACCCGAACAACAACTTTCCATATATAAATCTTTACCTCCGGACCATTCCGAACTCCTCGTGGCGTCCAGGATCTCATCAGGACTCCAAACAACATTCGGTAACCACATACAAACTTCCTTTATAACCCTAGCGTCATCGAACCTTAAGTGTGTAGACCCTACGGGTTCGGGAACCATGCGAGACATGACCGAGGCGTTCTCCGGTCAATAACCAACAGCGGGATCTGGATACCCATGTTGGCTCCCACATATTCCACGATGATCTCATCGGATGAACCACGATGTCAAGGACTCAATCGATCCGTATACAATTCCCTTTGTCTAGCGGTATTGTACTTGCCCGAGATTCGATCGTCGGTATCCCGATACCTTGTTCAATCTCGTTCTTGGCAAGTCTCTTTACTCGTTCCGTAACACATCATCCGTGATCAACTCCTTGATCACATTGTGCACATTATGATGATGTCCTACCGAGTGGGCCCAGAGATACCTCTCCGTCACGGAGTGACAAATCCAGTCTCGATTCGTGCCAACCCAAGCAGACACTTTCGGAGATACCGTAATGCACCTTTATAGCCACCCGATTCGTTGTGACGTTTGGTACACCCAAAGCATTCCTACGGTATCCGGAGTTGCACAATCTCATGGTCTAAGGAAATGATACTTGACATTAGAAAAGCTTTAGCATACTGAACTACGATCTTTGTGCTAGGCTTAGGATTGGGTCTTGTCCATAACATCATTCTTCTAATGATGTGATCCGTTATCAACGACATCCAATGTCCATGGTCGGAAACCGTAACCATCATTGATCAACGAGCCAGTCAACTAGAGGCTTACTAGGGACATGGTGTTGTCTATGTATCCACACATGTATCTGAGTTTCCTATCAATACAATTATAGCATGGATAATAAACGATTATCATGAACAAGGAAATATAATAATAACTAATTTATTATTGCCTCTAGGGCATATTTCCAACAGTCTCCCACTTGCACTAGAGTCAATAATCTAGTTCACATCGCCATGTGATTAACACTCTCAGGTCACATCGCCATGTGACCAACATCCAAAGAGTTTACTAGTGTCATTAAACTAGTTCACATCATCATGTGATTAAGACTCAATGAGTTCTGGGGTTTGATCATGTTTTGCTTTTGTGAGAGGTTTTAGTCAATGGATCTGAACCTTTCAGATTCGTGTGTGCTTTGCAAATTTCTAGGTCATATTGTAAACGCTGCTTCCACGCTCCACTTGGAGCTATTCCAAATGGTTGCTCCAGTATACGTATCCGGTTTGCTACTCAGAGTCATTCGGATAGGTGTCAAAGCTTGCATCGACGTAACCCTTTACGCCGAACTCTTTATCACCTCCATAATCGAGAAACATGTCCTTATTTACTCCAAGGACAATTTTGACCGTTGTCCAATGATCCCCATTCCTGGATCATTATTGTACCCCTTGACTGACTCATGGCAAGGCACACTTCCGGTGCGGTACACAGCATACCATACTATAGAGCCTACATCTAAAGCATAGGGGACGACCTTCGTCCTTTCTCTCTTTTCTGCCGTGGTCGAGCTTTAAGTCTTAACTTCATACCTTACATCTCAGGCAAGAACTCCTTCTTTGGTGATTCATCTTGAACACCTTCAAGATCATGTCAAGGTATGTGCTCATTTGAAAGTATCATTTAGCGTTTTGATCTATTCTCATAGATCTTGATGCTCAATGTTTAAGCAGCTTAATCCAGGTTTTCACTTGAAAACACCTTTCAAATAACCCCATATGCTTTTCAGAAATTCTACATCATTTACGATCAACAATATGTCAACAACATATACTCATCAGAAATTCTATAGTGCTCCCACTCACTTCTTTGGAAATACAAGTTTCTCATAAACTTTGTATAAACCTAAAATCTTTGATCATCTTATCAAAGTGCATATTCCAACTCCGAGATGCTTACTCCGGTCCTTAGAAGGATCCTGGTGCTAGCATACCTTTTAGCATCCTTAGGATCGACAAAACCTTTACGATTGTATCACATACAACCTTTCCTTAAAACTGGTAAGGAAACTCGTTTTGACATCCGTCGCAGATTTCATAAATGCAGCTAATGCTAACATGATTCCGACGGACTTAAGCATCGCTACGGATGAGAAAATCTCATCATAGTCAACTCCTTGAACTTGTGAAAAACTCTTCGCCACAAGTCGAGCTTCATAGACGGTGATATTACCGTCCACGTCCGTCTTCTTCTTAAAGATCCATTCATCTCAATGGCTTGCCGATCATCGGGCAAGTCCACCAAAGTCCATGTTTTGTTCTGACACATGGATCCTATCTCGGATTTCATGGCTTCTAACCATTTGTCAGAATTTGGGCCCACCATTGCTTCTCCATAGCTCGTAGGTTCATTGTTGTCTAGCAACATGACCTTCAAGACAGGATTGCGCACCACTCAAGTAGTACGCATCCTTGTCACCCTACGAATGCGTTAGTGACTTGATCCGAAACTTCATGATCACTATCATAAGCTTCTACTTCAATTGGTGTAGGTGCCACGGAACAACTTCACGTGCCCTGCTACACACTAGTTGAAGTGACGGTTCAATAACCTCATCAAGTCTCCACCATCCTCCCACTCAACTTTTCGAGACAAACTTTTCCTCGAGAAAGGACCCGATTCAAGAAACAATCCCTATTGCTTTCGGATCTGAATTAGGAGGTATACCCAACTGTTTTGGGTGTCCTATGAAGATGCATTTTATCCGCTTTGGGTTCGAGCTTATCAACCTGAAACTTTTTCACATAAGCGTCGTAGCCCCAAACTTTTAAGAAATGACGACTTAGGTTTCTCTAAACCATATTTCATACGGTGTCATCTCAGCGGAATTACGTGGTGCCCTATTTAAAGTGAATGTGGTTGTCTCTAATGCCTAACCCATAAGCGATAGTGGTAATTCGATAAGAGACATCATGGTACGCACCATATCTAATAGGGTGCAACTATGATGTTCGACACACCATCACACTATGGTGTTCCAGCGGTATTAATTGTGAAACAATTTCCACTATGTCTTAATAGCGTGCCAAAGCTCGTAACTCAGATACTCATCTCTATGATCATATCATAGACATTTTATCCTCTTGTCACGATGATCTTTAACTTCACTCTGAAATTACTTGAACCATTCAATAATTCAGACTTGTGTTTCATCAAGTAAATACACTCAAGTATCTACTTAAATCATCCGTGAAGTAAGAACATAACGATATTCTTTGCATGCCTCGGCACTCATTGCACTGCACACATCAAAATGTGTTACTTCAACAAGTTGCTATCTTGTTCCATCTTATTGAAACCGAGGCTTTTCAGGTCATCTTGCCCATGTGGTATGATTTGCATATCTCAAGTGATTCAAAATCAAGTGAGTCCAAACGATCCATCGAATGGAGTTTCATCATGCATATACACCAATAGACATGGTTTGCATGTCTCAAACTTTTCAAAAGCGAGTGAGTCCAAAGATCCATCAACATGGAGCTTCTTCATGCTTTTATACCAATATGACTTACATGGCGAGTGCCACAAGTAAGTGGTACTATCATTACTATCTTATACCTTTGGCATGAAAATGTGTATCACTACGATCGAGATTCAATAAACCATTCCTTTAGGTGCAAGACCATTGAAGGTGTTATTCAAACAAATAGAGTAACCATTATTCTTCTTAAATGAATAACCATATTGCGATAGACATAATCCAATCATGTCTATGCTCTACGCAAACACCAAATGACAATTATTCAGGTTTAATACTAATCTTGATGGTAGAGGGAGCGTGCGATGTTTGATCACATCAAACTTGGAAATACTTCAACACATATCGTCATCTCACCTTTAGCTAGTCTCCGTTTATTCCGTAGCTCTTTATTTGAGTTACTAACACTTAGCAACCGAACGGTATCTAATACCTGGTGCTACTAGGAGTACTAGTAAAGTACACATTAACATAACGTATATCCAATATACTTCTATCGACCTTGCCAGCCTGCTCATCTACCAAGTATCTAGGGTAGTTACGCTTGATGTCCGTTCCTCATTACTGAAGCACTTAGTCTCGGGTTTGGGTTCAACCTTGGGTTTCTTCACTAGAGCAGCAACTGTTTTGCCGCTTCATGAAGTATCCCTTGTTGCCCTTGCCCTTCTTGAAACTAGTGGTTTTACCAACCATCAACAATTGATGCTCCTACTTGACTTCTACTTTCGCGGTGTCAAACATCGCAAACACTTCAAGGATCATCATATCTATCCCTGATATGTTATAGTTCATCACGAAGCTCTAGTAGCTTGGTGGCAATGTCTTTGGAGAAACATCACTATCTCATCTGGAAGATTAACTCCCACTCGGTTCAAGTGATTGTTGCACTCAGACAATCTGAGCACAAGCTCAACGATTGAGCTTTTCTTCCTTAGTTTGCAGGCTAAGAAAATCGTCGGAGGTCTTATACCTTTTGACGTGGGCACAAGCCTGAAATCCCAATTTTAGCCCTCGAAACATCTCATATGTTTCGCGACATTTCAAAAACGTCTTTGGTGCCTCAACTCTAAACCGTTTAACTGAACTATCACGTAGTTATCAAAACGTGTATGTCCGATGTTCGCAACATCCACAAACGACGTTTGGGGTTCAACACACATCGAGGTGTATTAAGGACATAAGCTTTCTCGTCCGCATAATCGCTACTTTCAACTTTCAACTATATTTTCTCTAGGAACATATCTAAGCAGTGGAACTAAAGCGCGAGCCACGACATAATTTGCAAAAGGTCTTTTACTATGTTCAGGATAATTAAGTTCATCTTATGAACTCCCACTCGATAGACATCCCTCTGGTCATCTAAGTGATTACATGATCCGAGTCAACTAGGCCGTGTCCGATCATCATGTGAGACGGACTAGTCATCATCGGTGAACATCTTCATGTTGATCGTATCTACTATCGACTCATGCTCGACCTTTCGGTCTCGTGTTCCGAGGCCATGTGCGTACATGCTAGGCTCGTCAAGTTAACCCTAAGTGTTTCGCGTGTGTAAATCTGTCTTACACCCGTTGTATGTGAACGTAAGAATCCATCACACCCGATCATCACGTGGTGCTTAGAAGCGACGAACTTTAGCAACGGTGCACAGTTAGGGGAGAACACTTCTTGAAATTGTTGTAAGGGATCATATTATTTACTACCGTCGTTCTAAGTAAACAAGATGCATAAACATAATAAACATCACATGCAATTATATAGTAGTGACATGATATGGCCAATATCATTTTGCTCCTTTTGATCTCCATCTTCGGGGCTCCATGATCATCATCGTCACCGGCATGACACCATGATCTCCATCATCATGATCTCCATCATCGTGTCTCCATGGAGTTGTCTCGCCAACTTATTACTTCTACTACTATGGCTATCGGTTAGCAATAAAGTAAAGTAATTACATGGCGTTGTTCAATGACACGCATGTCATACAATAAATTAAGACAACTCCTATGGCTCCTGCCGGTTGTCATACTCATCGACATGCAAGTCATGATTCCTATTACAAGAACATGATCAATCTCATACATCACATATCATTCATCACATTCTTCTTGGCCATATCACATCACATAGCAAACCCTGCAAAAACAAGTTAGACGTCCTCTAATTGTTGTTTGCATGTTTTACGTGGCTGCTTTGGGTTTCTAGCAAGAACGTTTCTTACCTACGCAAGACCACAACGTGATATGCCAATTGCTATTTACCCTTCATAAGACCCTTTTCATCGAATCCGTTCCGACTAAAGTGGGAGGCGGCACCGCTAGCCACCTTATGCACCAAGTGCATGTCGATTCGGTGGAACCTGTCTCACGAAAGTACGTGTAAGGTCGGTCCGGCCGCTTCATCCCACAATACCGTCGAAACAAGATTGGATTAGTAACGGTAAGCATATTGAACAACATCAACGCCCACAACTACTTTGTGTTCTACTCGTGCAAAGAATCTACATAATAGACCTAGCTCATGATGCCCTTTGTTGGGAGCGTGGCAGAAATTCAAAATTTTCCACGTGTCACCAAGATCTATCTATGGAGAAACCAGCAATGAGGGAAGGAGAGTGCATCTACATACCCTTGTAGATCGCTAAGCGAAGCGTTCAAGAGAGCGGGGTTGAAGGAGTCGACTCGTCATGATCCAAATCACCGGAGATCCTAGTGCGAGCGGACGGCACCTCCGCGTTCAACACACGTACAGCCGGTGGCGTCTCCCATGCCTTGATCCAGCAAGGAGAGAGGGAGAGGTTGAGGAAGACTCCATCCAGCAGCAGCACAACGGCGTGGTGGTGGTGGAGGAGCGTGGTAATCCTGCAGGACTTCGCCAAGCACCTGCGGGAGAGGAGGAGGTGTCACGGGAGGGAGGGAGGCGCCAGGGCTTCAGGTGCGGCTGCCCTCCCTCCCCTCCACTATATATAGGGGCAAGGGAGAGGGAGGAGGCGCAGCCTTGCCCCTTCCTCCAAGGAAGGGGTGCGGCCAAGGGGGGGAGGAGTGCCTCCCAAGTCAAGTGGAGGCCCTCCCCCTTAGGGTTTCCCCCCTCCCATGCGCATGGGCCTTGGGGGGGCTGGTGCCCCTGGCCCATTAAGGCTAGGGCGCCCCCCTACAGCCCATGCTACTTTATTGGACGTGGTGGAACAATTTCCGGACCTCCGGACCCCTCCGGAATCCTCCGGAACCTTCTGGAAGCTTCCCGGTACAATACCGAAAAAACCCGAACTTTTTCCGGAACCCGAACAACAACTTTCCATATATAAATCTTTACCTCCGGACCATTCCGGAACTCCTCGTGACGTCCAGGATCTCATCCGGACTCGAACAACATTCGGTAACCACATACAAACTTCCTTTATAACCCTAGCGCCATCGAACCTTAAGTGTGTAGACCCTACGGGTTCGGGAACCATGCAGACATGACCGAGACGTTCTCCGGTCAATAGCCAACAGCGGGATCTGGATACCCATGTTGGCTCCCACATATTCCACGATGATCTCATCGGATGAACCACGATGTCAAGGACTCAATCGATCCCGTATACAATTCCCTTTGTCTAGCGGTATTGTACTTGCCCGAGATTCGATCGTCGGTATCCCGATACCTTGTTCAATCTCGTTACTGGCAAGTCTCTTTACTCGTTCCGTAACACATCAGCCCGTGATCAACTCCTTGATCACATTGTGCACATTATGATGATGTCCTACCGAGTGGGCCCAGAGATACCTCTCCGTCACACGGAGTGACAAATCCCAGTCTCAATTCGTGCCAACCCAACAGACACTTTCGGAGATACCTGTAATGCACCTTTATAGCCACCCGATTCGTTGTGACGTTTGGTACACCCAAAGCATTCCTACGGTATCCGGGAGTTGCACAATCTCATGGTCTAAGGAAATGATATTTGACATTAGAAAAGCTTTAGCATCTGAACACGATCTTTGTGCTAGGCTTAGGATTGGGTCTTGTCCATCACATCATTCTTCTAATGATGTGATCCCGTTATCAACGACATCCAATGTCCATGGTGGGAAACCATAACCATCTATTGATCAACGAGCAGTCAACTAGAGGCTTACTAGGGACATGGTGTTGTCTATGTATCCACACATGTATCTGAGTTTCCTATCAATACAATTATAGCATGGATAATAAACGATTATCATGAACAAGGAAATATAATAATAACTAATTTATTATTGCCTCTAGGGCATATTTCCAACAGATTCGTCCGCCGGTTCAATAGATTCTCTATATCAAGTCCAAGAGGGCATGCTTGGGGGCTGTTATGATGACTCTAGCACTCCGGATTTCTATGAGCCGCCGAGCTGGGCAGGAGTCTTCATGGCTGGTACTCAACCCGGTCAAAACTCGACGGCTGTAACAGCAATAATGTACGGGTCAGGAGCAGCCGGGGCAGGAGGCCCTGTGCGCCCGCCGGCTCAAGTGCTGATGGATCTTATGGACAAGTTGACAGCCCTGCTAACCACCATGGTTATTCCTGCAAATCAAGATGAGCATAACGCGGAGGTGGCAAAGGTACGTGAGGAGATAGCCCTGGCCAAGGAGGCCTTGGCAGCTGAGGACACCAGGTTAGCTACGGAGCGGGCGGCTTTGGACGCCGCAGGCGCAGCGACTCGGTCGAGGCTTTCCCACTTAATATGAGCTGAGCAGCGTCTAATGAAGTCATGAGGAGGAGACATCAGAAAACCCAGTCCCGTCTGCCTCTGGTTTATGATCCTCGAAATCTTTTCACTACACCCGGTGCTGGTCCTAGCAACCCGCCCGAAGCCAATCAGTTTATGACACCCGGAGCTGGAGGACCGGTTCAGCCCCGAGAGATGGCACCTCTTCATGGAAGTATGGCCCCGCCCCGCTACGTACCAATACCACCAGGTCACTTCTCCAACCCCATGGAGAACTTGATAGCAGCATCGGCGCGTCTGGCGGCTCTTCCAGTGAACGGTGATGACCCGACAGCGGTGGAAACCCGGAGGGTCGAGATCTTATTCAGATGGCCTTGGCGCGCGGGGAGACCTATTCTACTGGCGAGGGACAAGATTCATTCAACTCCTCCGCCTTGGCTAGCGCCTCGTCAAAACCGGAGCCCGAGTTACAGCAGGCATATGGAGTCAGAAGCTTTGTCAAGCAACGCCCAGCATCATAACCAGCCCGGTGGCTATAACCCGGTGCAAGACCGAATACGTCAGGAGGACGAGCGGGCGGCTCAGCTAGCAGCCCAGCAGGCGGCATATCAGGATCTCCTAGAGTATCCGACAACTTCTATGGGAGCAGGAGTAGCTACCAGAACCGGTGGAGTTCCTTGTTTGGTACCGGCTCTACGGGATGTACGTCTGCCCAAGGATTTCAAGGGACCTCGAAAGGTGCCGAATTACACGGCCGACTTACAGCCCGGGGCCTGGATCGAAAGCTACGAGATGGCCATGGAGCTGCTGGAGGTCAGCGATGCAACAATGGCTAAGTACTTCACCATGATGTTAGATGGAACGACCTGATCTTGGCTAAAGGGTTTGCCTCCCAATTCCATTAGCTCATGGGCGGAGCTAAAGGCCCGGTTTATCCAGAACTTCAAGGACACTTGCAAGAAATCTATGTCAATTGTGGACCTGACCAATTGTAAGCAGGAGGAAGGCGAATCCACAACTCATTGGGTGCGCCAGGTCAAGGAAATAATACACTCATTTGATAAGATGGACGCCGGCTATGCAGTACTCATGTTGGAGAAGAATTGTCGCTTTGAGCCGCTGAGGCAGAAGTTGGGGCGCCTTAAGCGAGATTTCAATGATATGGGTACGCTGATGGCTACCTTAGTCAAATACGTCGATTCTGATAGTACCAAGGATCCCGCGTCTGATGAGGAAAAGACAGGGAAGGGAAAGAAGAACGGCAATGGAAAAGGTCAGCAGCATAACCCGGCAAGTCAAGGAGGCAACAAGCGTAAGGCGGATGGTAACCCGGAGTTTGTGGCCAATGCCAATGCACAAGGTAACAACCAGAAACGTAAGGGAAGACTGCCCTCTCGATCTGGCGGCTCAGGCCCATCTCTTGAGCAGCTTCTCAATGAGCCTTGCCCGAGACACGGCACTCGGGAACGTCCCGCTACCCACTTATGGAAAGACTGCGCGATCATGAAGGCTTTTAAGAATTCCAACATGTTTGATGGCAATCATGGATCAGGCGGCGGCTCGGGGGCTAGTGGCTTTCATGGCCCGGGTGGCGGTTCAAGTTCCGGCTTTCAGGGAGGTCAAGGTGGCTATAATCAGCAGCAACCCGGTCAAGGGTGACAGCAGCAGCAGCAGTCAGGTTATCGAGCCATCCAAAGCAGCTGAATGGTGGGCAATACCATGTGTTCACCACAAACTTGTGCAAACGTGACCAGAAGGTTCATAAGAGGGCTGTGAATTATGTTTAGCCGGTGGTTCCCCGTTATTTGAGGTGGTCAGAGCAGCCCATCATATGGAGTAGGGAAGATCACCCCCTCCGGGTTGATAACCTGGGTCAGTTGGCCTTGGTGGCGGCACCTCAGGTTGGTGGATACAAATTCACTAAGGTACTCATGGACGGAGGAAGCAGCATCAATATTCTCTATTATGAGACCTTTCGTCGCATGGGGTTGACTGATAAGGACTTGAGGACGTCCAACACTGTCTTTCATGGAGTGGTGCCTGGTAAGTCAGCGTACCCAGTTGGCAATATTGAGCTGGAGGTGGCCTTTGGAGATGAATATGATTCCAGGGCTGAGAAATTGACGTTTGAGGTAGTCAAAATCAGGAGCCCGTATCATGCTCTGTTTGGACGGCCGACTTATGCCAAGTTCATGGCGCAACCGTGTTATGTTTATCTGCAGCTCAAGATGTCGGGTTACAAGGGCACCATCACTGTGCATGGGAGTCGAAAGGTAGCCCTGGAATGCGAAGAAGGCGATGTGGCTTATGCCGAATTTGTTTGTGCAGAAGAGGAGCTGAAGTTTTATCAAAATAATGTTGACCCGGCGGATATGACCTCTTTAAAGAAGCCAACCACAGAGCAAGACTCGGCGTTGAAATTTAAGTCGGCCGCCGAGACAAAGCTGGTCGACTTCACTCCAGGCGATTCTTCCAAGCAGTTCAGCATCAGTACCAATTTGGATCCCAAATAGGAAAGTGCGCTCATTGAGTTCATCCGTGAGAATCGGGACATCTTTGCATGGAAACCTTCTGACATGCCGGGTGTCCCGAGAGAACTCGTTGAGCACACTCTTAACATTGATCCGAAGTATAAGCCGGTCAGGCAGTTTCTTCGGCGGTTCAATGAGGAAAGACGGAAGGCTATCGGGGAAGAGGTCGCTCGGCTCTTAGCAGCCGGGTTCATCGTGGAAGTTTTTCACCCGGAGTGGCTGGCTAACCCGGTGCTTGTGCTCAAGAAGAACGGCACCTGGCGGATGTGTGTGGATTACACAGACTTAAATAAAGCTTGTCCGGATGATCCCTTTGCTCTACCCCGTATTGATCAAATCATTGATGCCACGATGGGTTGCGAGCGTTTGAGCTTTTTGGATGCTTACTCTGGTTATCATCAGAGCAAAATGGCAGTTAAGGACAAGGAGAAAACGGCTTTTATTACTCCGTTTGGAGCCTTCTGCTATGTATTTATGCCATTTGGACTCAAGAGTGCTCAGGCGACTTATCAGCGGTGTGTACAGAATTGTCTCGACAATCAGACTGGGCGCAATGTTCATGCTTATGTAGATGACATTGTGGTGAAATCCAGAGAGAAGGAAACCCTGATATCTGATTTAAAGGAAACCTTTGATAATCACCGGGTCTATAAGATGATGCTTAACCCGGACAAGTGTGTATTTGGTGTACCGGCAGGCAAACTTTTGGGATTCCTGGTCTCGAACAGGGGCATTGAAGCTAACCCGGAGAAGATCAAGGCGATTACCTCTCTGGCTAAACCAGCGTGCATCAATGATGTTCAGCGGCTCGCAGGTCGCGTCGCTGCTTTCAGCCGGTTCATAAGCCGGTTGGGTGAGAAGGCTCTACCATTGTATAAGATGATGAAGAAAACACACACTTTTGTTTGGAGTGAGGCTGCTGGTGCTGCCTTTAAAGCTTTGAACAGACAATTGTCTGAGCCGTCGGTTCTTGCAGCGCCCATTGATAAAGAGCCATTGCTCTTGTATGTCGCTGCTAATTCACGAGCTGTCGGTGTTGCCATCGTGGTGGAGCGCAAGGAGGCTGGCAAGGAGCATCCGGTTCAACGGCCGGTTTATTACATCAGTGAAGTGCTCATAGAATCCAAGCAAAGGTATCCACATTGGCAGAAACTTGTTTATGGAGTGTTTATGGCAAGCCGGAAGCTAAAGCAGTACTTCCAAGGTCATCCTATAACTGTGATAAGTTCTGCCCCCTTGGGAGACATCATCGAGAACAGAGAAGCCACAGGACGAGTCGCCAAGTGGGCCATTGAGCTTGGGCCTCATGGTTTGAAGTACATGCCACGTACAACTATTAAGTCTCAAGCCTTAGTAGACTTTATCAATGATTGGACAGAGTTACAAGCACCTGAAGAGAAGCCAGATAACACATATTGGACTATTCACTTCGATGGGTCTAGGCAGTTGGAAGGCTCGGGGGCTGGAGTCATTTTAACTTCCCCCCGAGGTGATAAATTTTGCTATGTGATCCGTCTTATGTTTCTCTGTACTAACAATGCAGCTGAGTACGAGGCTTTACTCCATGGTCTCCGGATGGCCAAAGAGATGAATTTGAGCCGGGTAAGGTGCTTGGGCGATTCAGACCTCGTCGCTCAACAGGTGTCAGGCACGTGGGACTCCAGGGATCCCCTTATGGCGGCTTATCATCGTGAAGTTGATGCGGTGGCCGGGCACTTCAGGGGTTATCAAGTAGAGCACATTGATCGAAGGAAGAATGAGGCGGCTGATGCTTTAAGCCGGTGGGGTCTCGGCATAAGCGGTGCCGCCTAACACCTTTCTTGACGTTTTGCATAACCCTACCGCCGAGTGCCTACAGAGGAAGAACTAGCGATGCTGGACCGGAGGCACGGTGGTGGCGGCTCTCCACGCCATCCCAGATTGGACAGTCCCATATTTGGCCTACATGACCCGGGAGAGTTGCCTGAGGACGAGACCTTGGCGAGACAAATCATCAGGCGATCCAAATCTATGACAA
Organism: Aegilops longissima; assembly: GCA_021605205.1. Taxonomy (NCBI): domain Eukaryota; kingdom Viridiplantae; phylum Streptophyta; class Magnoliopsida; order Poales; family Poaceae; genus Aegilops; species Aegilops longissima. Next base: position 221,931,052 of record CM038681.1, read on the forward strand.
TTGTTCATGGCGAGTTGCATCACCGCGGTGTCACTGGGGCGTTTCAACGTTGCGTATCGCCTGCGGAGGGTCAGGAGATACTTCGTGAGATTCATGAAGGAGATTGTGGTCATCATGCGGCTCAAAATCTCACGGTGGCCAAGGCTTTTCGTCATGGTTTTATTGGTTGACGGCTCATGCGTCTGCAGAGGATCTCGTCGACAAATGTGACGGATGTCAAAAATTCTCACGACGAGCTCATGTGCCGGCTCAAGAATTGAGGATGATTCCAATTACTTGGCCGTTTGCAGTCTGGGGGCTTGACATGGTTGGACCTTTCAAAAGGTCTAAGGATAAGAAGACACACCTGTTGGTGGCAGTGGATAAATTCACCAAGTGGGTTGAAGCGAGCACATCGATGGTGTGATGCAGCCACGGCGGTTCAGTTCATGAAAAAGGTGATCTTTCGTTTTGGCTTTCCACACAGCATTATAACTGATAATGGTACTAATCTCTCCAAAGGTGCCATGGAAGAGTTCTGTCAACGAGAGCACATCCGGCTCGATGTTTCGGCTGTTGCTCACCCTCAATCTAATGGTCAAGCGGAAAGAGCTAATCAAGAGATCTTGAAGGGTATCAAACCCCGGCTCTTAGTTCCCTTGCAGCGAAATCCAGGTTGTTGGGTGGAGGAGTTACCCTCCGTGCTATGGAGCATCAACACAACGCCTAACAGATCTAAAGGATATACACCTTTCTTCATGGTGTACGGAGCAGAGTCGGTTCTGCCAAATGACATCCGGCATGATTCACCCCGAGCGATGGCTTACGTTGAGGCTGATAATGAAAAAGCTCGTCAGGATGCACTTGACTTGTTGGGTGAGGAGCGAGACTTGGCAATAGCCCGCTCGGCGATTTACCAGCAAGACCTGTGCCGTTATCACAGCCGTCGGGTTAGAAGCAGAGCTTTTCAGGAAGGCGATTTAGTGCTCCAGCTCATCCAGGATCAGTCTGATATGCACAAGCTATCCCCTCCCTGGGAAGGACCTTTTGTGGTTAGTAAAAATTTGAACAACGGGTCCTGCTACCTCATCGATGTTCGAGAACACAAAGACTCACGTAAATCGGAGGAAGAGACCCGCCGGCCGTGGAACATAGCTCATCTTCGGCCCTACTATACTTGAGCCACCGGCTCTCAAAATATATATGTTTTTCCTTTTTTAGCAATGTATATATTATATAAAGTAATAAAGCAGGAGCTCTTTTCTTTCCACCCTTAAAAAGTTCATATATCTTCTTTACCAGGTGGTGGAAACAACCAACAGGGAGCGGATCATATCTGAATCCGGCTTTCCCTTTGGTCCGGATTATGATCATATCTGAATCTAAGCCATGGTCACTTGGGGGCTTCCTGTTCAAACATAGGTCGTATTCGAACCAAAGAGAACATAGCTGTCGATACCCAATTGATTGGCATACTGCCAAACCCACTTGGGGGCTTCTTGATCATATTTGAATCATAGCTTAACCCCTTTGGGTCTGACGTGGATCATATTCGAATCAGCGTCATTAAACAACTCTCATGGTCACTTGGGGGATTCTTGTTCAAACATAGGTCGTATTCGAACCAAAGAAAACATAGCTGTCGATACCCACTTGATCGGCATCGCCAAAGCCACTGGGGGCTATATGATCATATCCGAATCTTAGCTTAACCCCTTTGGAACGGTTTACTGATCGTATTCGAATCAGAGGCCTTTGAAAAATTAAGTTTATTATTCATTTTACTGTGTAAGTGTAAATAATATTAAGGGCCAGGTAAACATTATATGTGCCAACTCTCAGAAGTTAAGTTAACTCTCTGTTTTTTGAGTCACATAAGCCGGTGAGGTATGTTTCAAATAAGATAGCAGGATAAACCAACAAAGTTTTGGATGTCAAGGAAAAGTTAACATAAGCCGTAAGTATATAACGATAGTGGCTTATGACAATATTAAGCATCACAAACATGCGCGAAGGCATGACAGAGTTAAGAGGTTTTTCTACCCTATTACAAGACTCCCCGAGTCTGAATAATGAATCATCGTTTTTTCAAAGACATAGTGTCAGGCGGGTTACTCCTTTGGCGGGCTTGAAGATTCCGGGTTATCCTTCTCCGCCTCTCCGTCTGATGCTCTGTCCTGGAAGGTTGACAAGGTCCAGTCAATGCCGCTTAAGGCTTCAAATTCAGCTTCATCATCTATTAAACCGGTTGGGTCAACTTCAGGAGCAAAGGTGTGCTTACGAGTTGGAGGAATCAGGCTGACGTCATCATAGTGAGGAGTTGGAATCCTCTGGTTCTCGCTGTCATAACCCGGCTGATACTTGGTAAGATCAATATCATTGCCAATGATGGTGGCCACAGGATGTACGACTCTCACGCAGGCGGTAAAGTCTGATTAATCAAATACAGAGTTGTCTTCCTTCAAGCTGGGGTATCCAAGAGCAACGTCTGCCAGGTCTAACTCTGGAAGCAATGCCTTGGCCCGGCTTAAGGCGGCTATGGCCCCGGTTCTAGCAGATGCCCGCCTTAGCTCCTGAATCCGCCGGGGTAACACGGCAAGCCGTTTGAGTACATCCTGCAGGAGATAGGGAGGATCATTTGATAAAGCCACAACGGCCAAAGCACGTTGTGACCCGGTGTATAGCTGTTCCACCAGAGTATACACCGCCTTAAGCTTGATCAGCATATTCTGCTTGAGGTTCGTACTCCTGGGGCCTGCATTTATACATATAAGGTGAGCCGGAGTTAACAATTAAAATAGACATCAAAGGAACCATTGTAATATTCAAGATATACATAGTAACTTACCGAAGATTGCTGAGACCATTTGAGATATCTGGCGCTTTAAGCCGGACAGCTCGGCGATTTGCTTGACAAGTGATGCTTCTAATTGTCTCGGCCGGGTCACAAGTGAGGCCTTTTCATCCCTTGATTTTCTTCTCCGCATAAAATTCTTCTTCAACTTCTCTTGTTCAGAGATGCTGAATGCAAATTTGGAGTTGGCCTTTTGAATTTCAAGTTCCTGGGCTGCCAGGCGAGTCTTTAGGTCAGTAATCTCCGACTCAACTTGACTGTTGGAGGCCTGCTTTGATGCTGGGTTATAATCAAGGTTATGGTAAGATATCATTAAGTCCCAAGCACTTTGCAAGCAAAGACACTTGACACTTGGGGGCTAATGTATGCTGAAGAACATTTTAATTTATCACGCTGGATTATGTATATTAAAAGTCTCAAGCACTTTACAAGTAAAGATACTTGACACTTGGGGGCTAATGTGTATCGCACGTTGAAAGCTATCATATTATAACCGGGTTAAATATATTCTCTTTTAAACCGGACGAACTAACAGGAAGCAGATCTCTAAGTCTACAAACATATTTATTCATAAGCGATAGACTTGGGGTTGGTCTGATAAGTAAGAATCAGGAAAATAGTATGAGTTATACCTCGATTTGTGCTGTATTTGTTTCACCATGTCAATTTCAGTGTCGGCTATTATGCACTTGATTCAGATAGCCCGAGACTATATCACCAATGCTTAAGTGAGTATAATCAGCGATGTCCTGTTTGGCCTTTTGGCGTTCGGCAAGTTCTTCCTTGGCAGAACACTTGGCAAGGACAGTAGGCCGCCACGGTTCAACAAACTGACTTTTCAAAACTTCAACTTCCGGGTCAGTTGTCTTGACCGGGCTAGGCATTTCCGGGTTATCGGAGCTGTTGAAAGTATCTTTGGCAAAGGGTCAAGATGGCCTCGAATTTCATATGCCGTTCGGTAGCGGTTGATGAGTGGAAGCATCAGGGGCAGTTGTTCCGACTTCCGGCTCAGTTGCTACCGGATCTTCGGATGGCTTATTCTTTTTTGCCCTCTTATTGGGCTTCACCTGCACGCTGTGGACAAAACAGAAGGGTGAGTATAAAAATATGAGTAAGGAAAAGTATAAGGATAACAAAGGTATATTACCCAGGGGCAGTCTTGAAGGCCGGCATATTGGATTGCATAGACTCGCCGGAGGAAGGAGAGGTATCCTGATAATTGGAGTCAGATGAATTGAGAGGTTGACGAATTAAACCCGCCAAAGGATAAACAGAACGTAAATCGGAGATGACCTCAGTCCGACGCTTCCTACTTACGTCGGGTAAGCCGGAAGAGAGTTCTGCATCTTGATTGGCCCGAGTCTGCCTCCGGTTCTCAAGCTGTTGTTGCTTCAAAAGAAATTGAGGATCTTGATAAGCTAGAGGATGTGAAAATCTTACTTTCCGGGTCACCCTTCGGATTTTTTGTTTTGGCAAAGGTTCTGAGTCGGAGTAGATTATAGTTACCTCTTCTTCAACTGCTTGACTGTTCCCTATATCCTCCTGAAAGGATTGAATGTCAGTAAAATAATGACAAGGGAGTTAAGAAAGTTAAAGGATTACCTCTTCATCATCTGAAGAACTATCGTCCAATTTGAGCATATCGGAGGTGCTAGGTTGCTTCTTCTTTGAGGTTCCTGTCTTGGCGGTTTTCCTTTCGTTTTTCTTGGCTGCCCTGGCTTGTTTGGCAGCCTCGTGGTCATACTTGACCTTCCAGAAATTATCACCGGCCTGTGGAAAAAGACAAGGAATTATAAGTACAAATAAGGAATAACATGTTAGAAACTATTTATTAAGACTGATAACTCACTGCAGGGGCCGGGTTTTTCTTGCAGAAGGGAAGTAAGCCGAAGGCATTCTTTGATTCTGATGCCCTCCTTGATGAGTGGTGGGTAGTAGCATCTACCACATCATCTGGTAAGTCGTCAGGACTATGACGCATTGGATCATCCTTCTCGCCTGTGTAAGTACACATTAAGCCGGAGCGGCGGCTTAATGGTAGTATTCGCCAGGTGACCCAGACTCGGACCAGATCGATGTCGTTTAACCCATTTCCTAAAAGAGCTTTGATCTTCTTGATGGTGGGATTGAGAGGCAGGCGCTCAACAGCGGTCAACTTATCCGCTAGCTGATGGTTGGATTCAAGGCGCAGGGCGCGGAAGCCGGGCAGAGGCCTCTCATCAGCCGGTGAAGTGTCTTGACAGTAGAACCACGTCTGGTTCCAATCTTTTGGGTGACTCGGCAGCTCAGCATAAGGTAAAAGACAATCTCTCCGTCGCTAGATTGAGATGCCGCCAAGCTCAAGACTAGGCCCGTTGGCACGTTCATTCTGCCGGTTCAAGTAAAAAAGTTCTCGAACAAAAGCAGACTTGGCTCCTCTCCTGTACACCTCAGAAGACTTGGAAATTGCAAAGATTTGACACGGAATTGGGTCCAATGTCTTGAGGTCTAAGGTCAAAGAAATTCAAAACTTCCCTGAAGAATTTTGAGCCGGGAGGGGCAAATCCCCGGTTCATGTGATCCGTGAAAACTATCACCTCCCCTTCTTTGGGTTGAGGCCTCTCTTCAGATGGGTCAGGGGCGCGATAAGACATGACCTCCTTTTTTGGCAGGTGGCCAGACTTCACGAACTCAGCAAGTTTACTCTTAGTGACTATGGATGGGACCCAATTGCAGGTTACAGGGGCCTTGGCCGCCTTAGGTGCCATGACAACAGTTGGCCTGTTACAAAGTAAGAAGATCCGGTTCAATTTTAACCCGGGAGAAATATCATAATTATTCAATGTGGCGGCTTAATGAGGGGCCTAATGATATAAGGATAACTGTGCAATAGTATCTAAGCCGCCACATGTATCAAAAGCAGTTCAAACTTTAAGGTCATAAGAAGCAAGTAAGGTTAACAGATCAATGTTATCTATTTAAATCGGCTACATGGACGGTTGAGTTTAAGCGTAGTTGATAGAAGCAGTTTTCCAGGTGATACAAACAGGTTTCATAAACTGCTGCTGTTATTTTAGATCAGAAGGCAGTTCTGATAAGAAAATTTTCTAGACCTAAAGCTGATGCAGATGTGTTCATAGGCTCGAATGAGGCTCTTATGCAGAGAAAGGGATCTGTGTTCTATCCAAAACAAGTGCGAAAACAATTACTGCGGCCATTTTATATCACTCTCAGATCAGAAGAGGCGTCCAAGAAAGAAAACTAACAAGAGCTTGGCGCTAATGGCGATGAACTCCGACGAACTCGAGGAAGCTTTAATGCGGACCTAAGCAAGAAAGGGAAAGGAACTTACAGATCTGGATGGGCTGCGGAAGTGCGTCGCGGTTCTCTGGTCCGACCAGGTCGATGCAGCGGCCTGGGACGGTGAAGACAGGAAGCTCGACAGCGGCGGCGGTGGAGCTCGAGAGGAGGCAGGAGGAAGAAGATGACTAAAAGAGGGAAGAATGGAAGACCTAGGTCGCGCCTATTTATAAGGAGAGGATAACTGAGACGGCGCGGGGAATGAGGAGATAAGAGTTATTATCCAGCGGCCCCGACGCCTCGATTTTCGGAACAGTCAATAAGAGCAGAGATCCGTTGAAGGATACGGTGGAATAAAAAAGGAATTTAAGAAAGGATGACGTCACGCCGGGTTAACACGGATCCAGAAGATGACGTCATGGCCGGTTAAAGAAAACCTTCGCACAGTCAGAAGGCTAAAGGTTTATTTTTTAAAGGTATTTCAAGATTAACATGAACAGGTTAAAATCAATCTGGGGCCTAATGTTGGAGATATAACTATTTGTGTAAGCCGCCCAGGAGGGGCCGGGTTACGCAAAGAAGATTCACCAGAAAGAAGTCCAAGACCAAGCATGAAGAGGGCGGTTCAATAAAGGCCAAAGGCCCACAGGCGACTTAAGGCCCGTTGTAGTAAACCGCCACAATGGCATGACTTGTATCATAAGGTAGATTTAACTAGTCACCGAGCTGGATACTGTTTATAAGCCGGCCGGGACTCTGTAAGCCGTAGGGCGTCAACCCGTGTATATAAGGGGACGACCTGCTGGTGGTTTAGGGCAGGAAAACAACCCATCGAGAGCCGGGCATAGCGTATCTCGCTCCCTGGTCATCGGAACATCAAGCAATACCAACCCAACTAGACGTAGGCTTTCCTTCACCGTAAGGGGCCGAACTAGTATAAACCCTCTCGTGTCCTTTGTCCCGATTAACCCCTTTAAGCTTCCTGGTTGGAATGGCTCCACGACTAAGTCCTTGCACGAGGACATCTGCCGTGACAATTCCACGACAGGGGCGCCCCTATATTAGAATATCATCTTCATTACAAAGATAATCTCACAGCTATTTATGTTTTCATGGTTCTCAGATATTATACGTAATTACAGTGAATATCAGAATCCGCGCATCAGAAGAATATTTTGGAACACTGTAATGACTTACAAAATTGGCAGCAAGGCATTGAGTGCCATTCTGGAAGCAATGAAAGTCGTACGCTCCCCACCTGTTGATTCTTGTTCACAATATCATCCTAATGACTATTCTAACCTCGAGGAGTCAAAGGCAGATGGCCTGTCCTGTTCACCCATCAAGGTGCCTGTTCTAATTTGGCAAGGTTTTATTGATTGCGCGTATCTTGCATATGTTGTCTTGCACTTCTTCTACTTTGTTGCACATATCGCTTAGTTTACTCATCATATAACCTCGAGATGCCATGCCCATCCATTATCAATACATATTCCATCCGTCATCATACCATGTTTTTCCACTCAAATGTTGTTCTTGTGCATCGGACATAAAAGGAACAGGGTGATTGCCGAACTTGAAGGAGCACTAGCAAAGTCCTTGAAAAACGTGGTGGTGCGGAGAAATCGAAAGACACCCACTTATATTGGCTGTACAACCAAGGACACAAAATGTAGGACCGACTCCAGCAGACTGTACCCATACTTCACTGGCCACACCACTAGCCCCACCACACAGGACCTGCACTCCAGCAAAAGGTATACCGATCTTGTCGTGGAATTGTCACGGCAGATGTCCTTGTGCAAGGACTTAGTCGTAGAGCCATCGCAACTAGGAAGCTTAAAGGGGTTAATCGGGACAAAGGACACGAGAGGTTTTATACTAGTTCGGCCCCTTGCGGTGAAGGAAAGCCTACGTCTAGTTGGGTTGGTATTGCTTGACGTTTCGATGACCAGGGAGCAAAATACGCTATGCCCGGCTCTCGATCAGTTGTTTCTTGCCCTAAGCCGCTAGCGGTCGCCCCTATATATACGGTCGGACGCTCTGCGGCTTCAGAGTCCCGCCGGCTTATAGGCGATGATCCGCTCGGTGACTAGTTAAATCTACCTTATGATACAAGTCATGCCATTGTGGTGGTTTACTACAACTGGCCTTAAATCGCCTGTGGGCCTTTGGCCTTTATTGAACCGCCCTCTTCATGCTTGGTCTTGGGCTTCATTCTGGTGAATCTTCTTTGCGTAACCCGGCCCCTCCTGGGCGGCTTACACAAATAGTTATATCCCCAACATTAGGCCCCAGATTGATTTGAACCTGTTCATGTTAATCTTAAAATACCTTAAAAAATAAATCTTCAGCCTTCTGACTGTGCGAAGGTTTTCTTTAACCCGCCATGATGTCATCTTTAGGATCCGTGTTAACCCGCCATGACGTCATCTTTAGGATCCGTGTTAACCCGCCATGACGTCATCTTTACTTAAATCCATTTTTTGTTCCATCGTAACCTCCAATGGATCCTTGCCTTTACTAACCATTCTGAAAATCGAGGCGTCGGGGCCGCTGGATAATAATACTTATCTCCTTGTTTCTCACGCCATCTTTAATGATCCCTTCCCTATAAATAGGCATGACCTAAGTCTTCCCGTTCTCCTCCTTCCGTCGTCTTCTTCCTCTCGCTGCTTCTCTTCTGCTCGAGCTCCGCTGCCGCCATCGCAGATCTCCTTATCCTCACAGACTCAGGCCGCTGCATCAACCTGGTTTGATCAGAAAAACGCGACGACCTTCCGCAGCGATCCCGCATCCGTAAGTTTCCTTCTCCTTGCTCCTCAGATCCGCATTAGGTCTTTCGAGTTCTTCAGTGTACTTCGTCGTTCACCAGAACCCCTTGTAGATTTGCTCACCATCCTCATTTTTGATCTTAAAGATGGTAGAAACCTGACGCGGTAGCTGTTTCGCACCCACTCTGATTCCAAGTAGATCCCTTTCTATCGCTTAGAGGCGCTGTTCGAATCCCTGAACTTCATCTGTGCCAGTAGTAGTTCTTGATAATTTTTCTTTTCAGAACATCTATTTGATCCAAAATGATAACAGCAACTTGTGAAATCTGTTTGTTTCACCCGGAAGTAAAAAACTGCCTCTGTTGAATATGTTTAACCACTCATTAACACCTGCAGCGGCTTAATATTTACGGCATAGTCATCCATATATTATTAGGCCCCTTCTTAAGCCGCCATTTTGACTAGTTTTAATATTTACCTCCGGGTCAAATTTGAACCGGAATATTTTATTTTGTCCTAGGCCGCAACCTTTGTCATGGCACCTAAAGCGGCCAAGGCTCCTGTGACCTGCAATTGGGTCCCCTCCACAGTCATGAGGAGTAAGTTGTCTGAATTCTTGAAGTTTGGCCATCTGCCTAAGAAAGAAGTCATGTCTTATCGTGCCCCTGACCCGTCTGAAGAAAGACCTCAACCCAAAGAAGGGGAGGTGGTAATTTTTACAGATCACATGAACCGGGGATTTGCCCCTCCCGGCTCAAAATTCTTCAGGGAGGTTTTGAATTTCTTTGACCTTAGACCTCGAGATATTGGACCCAATTCCGTGTCAAACATCTGTAATTTCCAAGCCTTCTGCGAGGTGTATCTGGGAGAGGAACCAAATATGCTTTTGTTCAGAGAGCTTTTCTATTTGAATCGGCAGAACGAACGCGCCAACGGTCCCAGTCTTGAACTTGGTGGTATTTCCATTCAGCGGCGGAGAGAATGTCTTTTCCCTTCCGCTGAACTGCCGAGTCATCCGAAAGATTGGAACCAGACGTGGTTCTATTGCCAGGATACTTCTCCGGCTAACGAGAGCCCTCTGCCCGGCTTCCGAGCTCTGCGTCTTGAGTCGAACCATCCGCTAGCGGACAAGCTTAATGCTGTTGAGCGTCTGCCTCTCAACCCTACCATCAGAAATATCAAAGCACTTTTGGGAAATGGCCTAAATGACATTGATCTGGTCCGAGTTTGGATTGCTTGGCGAGTACTTCCGTTAAGCCATCGTCCCGGCTTAATGTGTACTTATACTGGCGAAAAAGATGATCCACTGCGTCACAGTCCTGACGACTTACCAGATGATGTGGTGGAAGCTACGACCCAGTCGTTGTTGAAGGAGGGCACAGTGACTAGTAACGCCTTCGGCTTATTACCGTTCTGCAAGAAGAACCCGGCCCCTGCAGTAAGTTACCCACTTTAACAAATACTCCCAGCCTTGTCACACCTTAATTGTACTCATAATTTCTTATCTTTTTTCACAGGCCGATGACAACTTTTGGAAGGTTCAATATGACCATGAAGCTGCTAAGCAAGCCAGGGCAGCCAAGAAGATCAAAAGGAAAGCCGCCAAAACGGGAACTTCAAAGAAGAAGAAACCCAGCGCCTCCGATTTGTTCAAATTGGATGACTCTTCTTCAGATGATGAAGAGGTAATCCCTTATTCTCTTAACTCCTTTATTATTATTTTATTGACATTTCCGCCTTTCAGGATGATACGGGGAACAGCCAAGCTCCTGGCGAAGAGCTAACTATAATCTCCTCCGACTCAGAGCCTTTGCCAAAGCACAAAACCCGACGGGTGACCCGGAAAGTAAGATTTTCACATCCTCTAGTTTATCAAGATCCTCAATTTCTTTTGAAGCAACAACAGCTTGAAAGCCGGAGGCAGACCCGGACCAGCAAGGATGCAGAACTCTCTTCCGGCTTACCCGACATAAGTAGGAAGCGTCGGACTGAGGTCATCTCCGATTTACGTTATGTTTATCCTTTGGCGGGTTTAATTCGTCAACCTCTCAATTCATCTGAATCCAATTATCAGGATACCTCTCCTTCCTCCGGCGAGTCTATGCAATCCAATATGCCGGCCTTCAAGACTGCCCCTGGGTAATATACCTTTGTTATCCTTATACTTTACCTTATTCATAGTTTTATACTCACCCTTCTGTTTTGTCCACAGCGTGCAGGTGAAGCCCAATAAGAGGGCAAAAAAGAATAAGCCATCCGAAGACCCGGTAGCAACTGAGCCGGAACTCGGAACAACTGCCCCTGATGCTTCCACTCATCAACCGCCGCCTGAACCGGCATATGAAATTCCAGGGCCATCTTCTGACCCGCCTGCCGAAGGTACTTTCAACAGCTCCGATAACCCGGAAATTCCTAGCCCGGTCAAGACAACTGACCCGGAAGTTGAAATTTTGAAAAGCCAGTTTGTTGAACCGGAGCGGCCTACTGTCCTTGCCAAATGTTATGCCAAGGAAGAACTTGCCGAACGCCGAAAGGCCAAACAGGACATCGCTGATTATACTCACTTAAGCATTGGTGATATAGTCTCGGGCTATCTGAATCAAGTGCATAACAGCCGCGACCTGGAAATTGACATGGTGAAACAAATACAGCACAAATCTGAGGTATAACTCATACTATTTTCCTGATTCTTACTTACTGTACCATCCCCCAAGTCTACTGCTTATGAATAAATATGCTGTAGACTTAGAGATCTGCCATCGTTAGTTTGCCCGGTTTAAAGAGAATATATTTAACCCGGTTATAATATGATAACTTTGAACGTGCGATACACATTAGCCCCCAAGTGTCAAGTATCTTTACTTGTAAAGTGCTTGAGACTTTAATATACATAATCCAGCATGATAAATTAAAATGTTCTTCAACATACATTAGCCCCCAAGTGTCAAGTGTCTTTGCTTGCAAAGTGCTTGGGACTTAATGATATCTTACCATAACCTTGATTATAACCCAGCATCAACGTAGGCCTCCACCAGTCAATTTGAGTTAGAGATTGCTAACCTGAAGACTCGCTTGGCAACACAGGAACTTGAAATTCAAAAGGCCAACTCCAAATTTGCATTCAGCGTCTTTAAACAAGAGAAGTTGAAGAAGAATTTTGACGCGGAGAAGAAAATCTGGCGGATGAAAAGGCCTCACTTGTGACCCGAGCCGAGACAGCTGAAGCATCACTTGCCGAAGCAACCGCCGAGCTGTCCGGCTTAAAGCGCCAGATATCTCAAATGGTCTCAGCAATCTTCGGTAAGTTACTATGTATAATCTTGAATATCACAATGGTTCCTTTGATGTCTATTTTAATTGTTAACTCCGGCTCACCTTATATGTATAAGCGCAGGCCTGTGAGCACGAACCTCAAGCGAATATCTTTGATCAAGCTTAAGGCGGTGTACACTCTGGTGGAACAGCTATACACCGGGTCACAACATGCTTTGGCCGTTGTGGCTTTATCAAATGATGCTCCCTATCTCCTGCAGGATGTGCTCAAACGGCTTGCCGTGTTACCCCAGGGGATTCAGGAGCTAAGGCGGGCATCTGCTAGAACCGGGGCCATAGCCGCCTTAAGCCGGGCCAAGGCGTTTCTTCCAGAGTTAGACCTGGAAGACGTTGCTCTTGGATATCCTAGCTTGAAGGAAGACGGCTCTGTATTTGATGAATCAGACTTTACCGCCTGCGTGAGAGTCGTACGTCCTGTGGCCACCATCATTGGCAATGATATTGATCTTACCAAGTATCAGTCGGGTTATGACAACGAGAACCGGAGGATTCCAACTCCTCACTATGATGACGTCAGCCTGATTCCTCCAACTCGTAAGCACACCTTTGCTCCAGAAGTTGACCCAACCGGTTTAATAGATGATGAAGCTGAATTTGAAGCCTTAAGCGGCATTGACTGGACTTCGTCAACCTTCCAGGACAGAGCAGCAGACGGAGAGGGGGAGAAGGATAACCCGGAATCTTCAAGCCCACCAAAGGAGTAACTCGCCTGCCGCTATGTCTTTGAAAAAATGATGCTTCATTATTTAGACTCGGGGAGTCTTGTAATACGGTAGAAAAACCTCTTAACTCTGTCATGCCTTCGCGCATATTTGTGATGCTTAATATTGTCATAAGCCGCTATCATTATATACTTCCGGCTTATGTTAACTTTTCCTTGACGTCCAAAACTTTCTTGCTTTATCCTGTGTATAAAACAAAAAACAGAATTCCCTTGGCGACTTATCACATCCGGGGTCACATAAAATAGTGAGAACCCGGAGTATGAACCAAAACATCATAAAAACAGCCGATTTATGATTATAACCATAATAATATACCTGCTATCTTATTTGAAACATACCTCACCGGCTTATGTGACCCAAAAAACAGAGAGTTAACTTAACTTCTGAGAGTTGGCACATATAATGTTTACCTGGCCCTTAATATTATTTACACTTACAGAGTAAAATGAATAGTAAACTTAATTTTTCAAAGGCCTCTGATTCGAATACGATCAGTAAACCATTCCAAAGGGGTTAAGCTAAGATTCGGATACGATCATATAGCCCTATGTTCTCTTTGGTTCAAATACGACCTATGTTTGAACAGGAAGCCCCCAAGTGACCATGAGAGTTGTTTAATGACGCTGATTCGAATACGATACACGTCAGACCCAAAGGGGTTAAGCTATGATTCAAATATGATCAAGAAGCCCCCAAGTGGGTTTGGCAGTATGCCGATCAATTGGGTATCGACAGCTATGTTCTCTTTGGTTCGAATACGACCTATGTTTGAACAGGAAGCCCCCAAGTGACCATGGCTAGATTCAGATATGATCATAAGCCGGACCAAAAGGGAAAGCCGGATTCAGATATGATCCGCTCCCTGTTGGTTGTTTCCACCACCTGGTAAAGAAAATATATAAACTTTTAAGGGTGGAAAGAAAAGAGGTCCTGCTTTATTACTTTATATAATATATACATTGCTAAAAAAGGAAAAACACATATATATTCTGAGAGCCGGTGGCTCAAGTATAGTAGGGCCGAAGATGAGCTATGTTCCACGGCCGGCGAGTCTCTTCCTCCGACTTTCGTGAGTCTTTGTGTTCTCAAACATCGATGAGGTAGTAGAACCCGTTGTTCAGATTTTTACTGGCCACAAAAGGTCCTTCCCAGGGTGGGGATAATTTGTGCATATCAGACTGATCCTGGATGAGCCGGAGCACTAAATCACCTTCCTGAAAAGCTCTGCTTCTAAACCGGCGGCTGTGATAACGACGTAGGTCTTGCTGGTAAATCACCGAGCGGGCTATTGCCAAGTCTCGCTCCTCATCCAACAAGTCAAGTGCATCCTGACGAGCTTTTTCATTATCAGCCTCAACGTAAGCCGCCACTCGGGGTGAGTCATGCCGAATGTCACTTGGCAGAACCGCCTCTGCTCCGTACACCACGAAGAAAGGTGTATAACCTGTAGATCTATTAGGCGTTGTGTTGATGCTCCATAGCACGGAGGGTAACTCCTCCACCCAACAACCTGGAGTTCGCTGCAAGGGAACTAAGAGCCGGGGTTTGATACCTTTCAAGATCTCTTGATTAGCTCTTTCCTTGACCACTAGATTGAGGATGAGCAACACCAAGCGTCGGCGGGATGTGCTCTCGTTGATGAGAACTCTTCCATGGCACCTTTGAGAGATTAGTACCATTATCGGTTATGATCTTTGTGTGGAAAGCCAAAGCGAAGATCACCTTTTTCATGAACTGAACCGCCATGGCTGCATCACACTTCTTGACCGCTCTGCTTCAACCCACTTGGTGAATTTATCCACTTGCCACCAACAGGTGTGTCTTCTTATCCTTAGACCTTTTGAAAGGTCCAACCATATCAAGCCCCAGACCGCAAGCGGCCAAGTAATTGGAATCATCCTCAATTCTTGAGCGGCACATGAGCTCGTCGTGAAATTTTTGACATCCGTCACATTTCTTGACCGGATCCTCCGCTTTGGCATGAGCCGTCACCAATAGAAACCATGACGAAAAGCCTTGGCCACCAGAGATTTTGAGCCGGCATGATGACCACAATCTCCTTCATGGATCTCACGAAGTATCTCCTGACCCTCCGCAGGCGATACGCAACATTGAAACGCCCCAGTGACACTGCGATGATGCAACTCGCCATGAACAACTGTCATAGATTTGGACCGCCTGATGATTTGTCTCGCTAAGGTCTCGTCCTCAGGCAACTCTCCCCGGGTCATGTAGGCCAAATATGGGACTGTCCAATCTGGGATGGCGTGGAGAGCCGCCACCAGCTGTGCCTCCGGGTCTGGCACTGCTAGTTCTTCCTCTGTAGGCACTCTGACAGAAGGGTTATGCAAAACGTCAAGAAAGGTGTTAGGCGGCACCGGCTTACGCTGAGACCCCAGCCGGCTTAAAGCATCAGCCGCCTCATTCTTCCTTCTATCAATGTGCTCTACTTGATAACCCTTGAAGTGCCCGGCCACCGCATCAACTTCACGACGATAAGCCGCCATAAGGGGATCCTTGGAGTCCCGCATGCCTGACACCTGTTGAGCGACGAGGTCTGAATCGCCCAAGCACCTTACCCGGCTCAAATTCATCTCTTTGGCCATCCGGAGACCATGGAGTAAAGCCTCGTACTCAGCTGCATTGTTAGTACAGGGAAACATAAGCCGGAGCACATAGCAAAATTTATCACCTCGGGGGGAAGTTAAAACGACTCCAGCCCCCGAGCCTTCCAACTGCCTAGACCCATCGAAGTGAATAGTCCAATATGTGTTATCTGGCTTCTCTTCAGGTGCCTATAACTCTGTCCAATCATTGATAAAGTCTACCAAGGCTTGAGACTTAATAGCTGTACGTGGCATGTACTTCAAACCATGAGGCCCAAGCTCAATGGCCCACTTGGCGACTCGTCCTGTGGCTTCTCTGTTCTGGATGATGTCTCCCAAGGGGGCAGAACTTACCACAGTTATGGGATGACCTTGGAAGTAATGCTTTAGCTTCCGGCTTGCCATAAACACTCCATAAACAAGTTTATGCCAATTTGGATACCTTTGCTTGGATTCTATGAGCACCTCACTGATGTAATAAACCGGCCGTTGAACCAGATGCTCCTTGCCAGCCTCCTTGCGCTCCACCACGATGGCAACACGGATAGCTCGTGAATTAGCAGCGACATATAACAGCAACGGCTCTGTAACGCCCCGGATTCGATGCGCCAGCTGTCTGCCAGTTATTCGCCGTCTTTGCCATGTCATTTGCTTGTGTGTTGCACTTTGCCATGTCATCATCTGCATTTTTATCACGTCATCATGTGCATTTCATTTTGCATACATGTTCGTCTCATGCATCCGAGCATTTTCCCTGTTGTCCGTTTTGCAATCCGGCACTCCTATGTCTCCCGGAGCCCCCTTTTACCTCTTTTCATGTGCGGGTGTTAAATGGTCTCGGAATGGACCGAGGTTTGCCAAGCGGCCTTGGTATAGCACCGGTAGACCGCCTGTCAAGTTTCGTGCCATTTGGAGGTCGTTTGATACTCCAACGGTTAACCGGGTAACCGCAAACGCCTCTTTTGTGTGCAGCCCAACATCCCCTCCAAAGTGGCCCAAAACCCACCAAACTCCTCTCCATGCTCTCGGTCGTTCGATCACGATCGCGTGGCCGAAAACCGCATCTCATTTGGAGTCTCCTAGCTCCCTCTACCTATAAATTAGTCCCCCCCTTCAAAATTCGCGGATGAACCCTAGCCTTTCCTCTTCCTCCCGCAGCCGGACGCGTCCGCCCGCGCCGGACACGTCCGCCGACCACGTCGCCTCGGCCAATGAGGCGCCGCCACGTCAGCTCCAGCCGCCCCGCGCCCTCTCCCGCGCCGCCACGTGTCCCCGGGCCGCCCCACTCCACCGTCGCGCCAGGCCTGCCCGCGGGCGAGCCCGCCCGCTTGTCGCGGCCGGGCCCGGCCGCGCCCGCGCCCAGCAGCCTCCGCCGCCGCGCCCGACGCCAGCCGCCGCCGCCGCGCCTCCGCGCCGGCCGGCGAGCTCCCGTCGAGCAGCGCCGCCCGGCGCCAGCGCACCGGGCCGCCGAACCGCCTCATCGCCCGAGCCGCCCCTTGCCGCGCTCGGCCGCCGAGTGCCCTGCGCTGCCCTCCTCGCCGTCCCCACCTCGGCGGGCTTCGCGAGCCGAGCTCTGCCTGCCCGGCCCCTCGCCGCCCGCCGCCCGGCCCGGCCCTCGCTGCCTTGCGCCGCCGTGCCCCGGCCTCCTCCCTGGCCGGCCCCCCCTCCTCTCCATCTCCGGCGTCGTCCCCGCCGTCTCCGGCGAGCTACTCCGGCGAGGTCCGTGGATCGGGATCAGATCCACCACCTCGCCCATCCAAACGCCTTCCCCACGCCCGGATCCCCCCGTCCCGGGTCGAACACGTCCCGCGTTGACTTTCCCCGGAGGTGAAAATCCACCAAGTCCCCGAAATTGTTGCATATTTTATTGCATTTTCATCGCATCATAACTCTCTGCATATTGCTTCGTTTTGCGCGTGTAATATGTCAAAATGTTCGCCTCGAAGAGTAGATCATTTCGTTCCATTGCATCATTTTCATTTGAGCTCATCTTGTTGCCCGAAATGCTGTTGGAAGAGTGCTATGTGATGTTAGTTTCTGATTCTTATCAGAACATGCACTTTTGTCATTTTTGCCATGATTGATGTGTGCACCCTATGGACTTGAGTCCTACATGTGTTTTGTAATATGCCATGCCATCTTTACAGGGGTGTATGCCATGTATTTTTTTGATCAATGTGGTGACTAGCACAAGCATGCAAACTAGGCTTCATGATGTTGCTGATTTCAGCCCCTGTTTGCTGATATTTTCATTCCATGTTAACTTGATGCTACAGAGAGATCCATGCTTATTTTGAGATACTTCAGTAAGGATGTTTTGTTATACATGTCTTGCTCTATCCATCCATGCCCTTGTTTGCAATTATGGAGTGCCATAGCTTGAGTCAATCGAGCTCTACTTTTGCTATAAAATGTTCCTGGCAGATTGTTTACATGTTATTCAATTTTGCCAAGGTTGTTGTAGTTGATCCTTGCATGCTATGATGTTGTTCTTGCCATGTATAGCTTCTATGCCATGTCTTCTTACTGTTAGTTGCCTTGCCATGCCATGTATTGCTCTGTGGTGAGTGGTTCAAGCTCACCAACATGCCTACTTATCGTTGTTCCTGCCATGTATGAATCTGTAATATAACTTGCTATGTTTACATGGGTGCCATCATATCTTGATCCTTTTGGCTTATGGTCAGTAAAGGACTTTTGTTCTATGCAATTAGTAGATTCATGCCATGCCTTTGTTTGCCATGATAAGTTCCTGTAACATGTTGTTTCATAGCTCTAAACATTGCACCTCGATGTTATTTACGCTAAGTGCAGCTGTTATTATTTGCAATCTTGCCATGTGTTTTCGAGCATGTTCTAGTGATTTCTGGAGATAGCTCAGTGTTCATGTTTTGTAATGCTTTACCTGTACATCATGCCCATGCCTTTTGTTATTATGTTGGGATGCTGTAGCATGTTGTTTTGGTGCTTGCAATATGCCTAGTTGCTGTTTTGGACAGATTGTTGTCATGACTTGTATAGGGTGTATGTGTTGAACCGTTGCTCCGTTTTGAGTGTGCTCTATATGAAACTTGCTTGATTTTGCATTTAGTTTCATATTATCATGTTGCATCCATGTTTTGAGGTGTTTGCTTGATATTTGTATGCATTTTGCATCAATGCCATGTTTAACTTGTTTTGCTCATATCTTCTAGGCCGTAGCTCCGAATTTAATGAACTTTATATGTAACTTGACTAGAATTTCGTATAGATCATCGTGGTGCATCTTAACTTGCTGTTTAACAACTTGAACATAAGGTTTATTCAGATCTGGACCAATTTCGAAATTTGCATATGAGGACTTACCGGAATTGTTCTATGTTGTTTCCGGCCTCATTTAAAATTGCCTTGATGTGTTGTTCTTGTTTGCATCATCTCTTGCCATGAGTAGCTTCATGTAGCTTTATCATGCATCATGCTCGTTTGTGCATCATGCCTTGTTCATGTGTGGTGTGTTTACCTATGTTGTGTGCTTCTTCTTGTTAGTTCCTGTTTCGTTGCGATCGTGAGGATTCGTTCGTCTACGCTTGGTTCGGCTTCATCCGTTCATCTTCTTCATAGACCCGTTCTTCTTCCTTGCGGGATTTCAGGCAAGATGACCGCTACCCTGGATCTCACTACTATCATTGCTATGCTAGTTGCATCGTTCTATCGCTATGCTGCGCTACCTATTACCTGTTTATCAAGCCATCCCAATTGCCATGTCAGCCCCTAACCTTTTGCACCCTTCCTAGAAAACCGTTGTTTGGCTATGTTACCGCTTTGCTCAGCCCCTCTTATAGCGTTGTTAGTTGTAGGTGAAGATGAAGTTTGTTCCTTGTTGGAACATGGAGTTGTTGTTCCTTGTTGAACATGTTTACTTGTTGGGATATCACAATATATCTTATTTAATTAATGCATCTATATACTTGGTAAAGGGTGGAAGGCTCGGCCTTATGCCTGGTGTTTTGTTCCACTCTTGCCGCCCTAGTTTCCGTCATATCGGTATTATGTTCCCGGATTTTGCGTCCCTAACGCGGTCGGGTGATTTATGGGACCCCCTTGACAGTTCGCTTTGAATAAGACTTTTCCGGCAAGGCCCAACATTGGTTTTACCATTTGCCTCACCACCACCTACTTTTCCCTTGGGAGTCGCTCTCTCGAGGGTCATCTTTATTAGCCCCGGGCGGTGCTTCTCTAAGTGTTGGTTCAAACCGAAACCGCTTCTTGGGCCACCTTAGGGCAACTTGAGGATTGGTTTTACTCGTAGCCTGTCTCATCCGGTGTTGCCACGACAACGAGATATGTGCAGCTCCTATCGGGATTGTCGGCGCATCGGGCGGTCTTGCTGGTCTTGTTTTATTGCTGTCGAAATGTCTTGTAGCCGGGATTCCGAGACTGATCGGGTCTTCCCGGGGAGAAGGAATATCCTTCATTGATCGCGAGAGCTTATCATGGGCTAAGTTGGGACACCCCTGCAGGGTATAAACTTTCGAGAGCCGTGCCCGCGGTTATGTGGCAGATGGGAATTTGTTAATATCCGGTTGTAGTAAACTTGAAGCAAACTTTCTAAAATACACCAACCGTGTGTGTAACCGTGAGTGTCTCTTTTCGGGGTTGATCGAGAGGAGAACACGGTTTCTGGGTTATGTTTGACGTAAGTAGGAGTTCAGGATCACTTCTTGATCATTACTAGTTGACGACCGTTCCTTTGTTTCTCTTCTCGCTCTCATTTGCGTATATTAGCCACCATATATGCTTAGCCGCTGCTGCAACCTCACCACTTTACCCCTTCCTTTCCCTTTAAGCTTTGCTAGTCTTGATACCCATGGTAATGGGATTCTTTGAGTCCTCGTGGCTCTGATTACTACACCACCAGTTGCAGGTACAGGTTATGCGATGATCATGACGCGAGAGCGATGCATGCTTGTTTTGGAGTTCTTCTTCTGCTTCTTCGATCAGGGGATAGGTTCCAGGTCGGCAGCCTGGGCTAGCAGGGTGGATGTTGTTTGAGTTTCTGTTTATGTTTCATCCGTAGTCGGATGTTGTTCTCTTGTATATGATGTTGATGTATTCTTGTGGCATTTGTGCCTTATGTATGTATCCCCACTATTATGTAATGTTGATGTAATGATATCCACCTAGCAAAAGCGTCTCAATATGCGGGTCTATCCTTGGTGGGACGTCGAGTTCCTTTTGGATAGGGTCGCATATTGGGCGTGACAAGTTGGTATCAGAGCCTCGACCGACCCTAGGAGCCCCCTTGATTGATCGTGTAGTTTGGCCGTTGTTGAGTCTAGAAGAAAACTGATTTCTGAGTCTAGTTATATCGGAGAGTAGGAATTCTTTTACTCCTCAGTCCCTTCGTCACTCTGGTGAGGAATCTTGACGTAGGTGTTTTGAATTACTCCTCTTCTCCTTCAAATTTTTCTTTAGGGTCACGCAGTTGGTTTTTCGGTAGTTGTCCCTCAGCTCTTTGCATCCGGTGCATTTCTCGTCATGGCGATTCGACCCTCTTTGTTTTGCAAGTTCAATCCTCAGTTGTTTTCTTTTCCCACCCGCCCTCCCTTCTTCTTCTCGGAACCAGAGTCCGTAATCGAGTATCCATCCTACTCGTGTGAAGTCTTTGCTTTCTTTCAACCGGTGTTTTCTCTTCAAGATATTCGTCGATTTCCCCTTCCAGTTGCCTTTGTTTTCCCGCCCTCCCACCCTTTTATTCCCGGAGTTTGAGTCTGTTTCGACCATCTATTTCATTCGTGTGGAGCCTCTTCAGTCTTCCCTCAATTATTTCAACCGGTGAATGCTCGTCTTGTTCGACATTCTTCATCTCTTTTCTTCTCCGGTGCACTCAATTCAAGTTTTTCGGTGTTGATCATATTCTTTCCTTGGATCAAGTGTTTTCCTTGCTCCTTCGTCTCTCGCCAGTTTATCATTCCGGAGTTCCAAAGACATCTCAGGAGATTCGTCTGTGTTCCAATTAATTCGATGTTGTCACTTCATTCAAATATTTAATTGTTCCGGTGCATCATCTATCTGTTCGTCATCCCTTTCCAACGGTGTTTTTCCATTTCAGTGGGCCCTAACCCACAGGTCTTTTCCCAGGATCTTACCTGACTCTTCTAATTATTCCGGAGTTATTCTAAATTCTTTTCAAGTGTGACGTAAGAATGGATTCCATCAGTCACATGCCTTTTCCAAGATTAATTTCAAATCATTTCATTGTTGGCTCAACCTCTTCGCTTTTCATCCTCCCGGAGTATCTCAGAGATTTTGGTGGTGTTTCTCATCGTTATTCTCAACTTTGAAGACCGTCGTAGATTTTTTCTCTTAAATCTTGTCCGTTCCCCCGGAGATTCATGGTGCTAGCTCGATGTTATCCTATCTAATTGTTTCCAGTCATGCTAATTCTTTTCATCCATCCGGAGCATTTCAGGAGTTGCTTTCTCTCTCGATCATCCGAGGTCATCTTTTCGGAATATTTCTTCGTTCCAAGTTTTCAGCTTCGTTCATCTCAATATTCTTCCGGGGCTTCGTTCAAGCATTCGTCAATCAGTTGCAATCTCTTCGTTCTCTTGTCTCTAATTTTCCCTAAAGTATCTTCGTGGTTTCTAAATTCTTCCCGGTGATTTTTTTTCTCTTTCATCAGTCATTTTCGAATTCTTTCCGGCGATTCGTTCTCTCCTCTTCGTTCATTTTCATTTCTAACGGTGGTTCGTTCAAGATTCTTTTTATTTGATTATCACACTAATCCATTCGTTCTTTTCAATCCTACCGGTGGTTCATGAAGTCCTTCTCAAGTTGGCGCTATGTCACTTCTTAATCCTTTTTCAACGAGAATAAGTATTATGCCAAATCCATTGCTTGTCATCAATTTAATTTGATGAAGGATAAGCATATAATAAATCTTATTCTTATTTCATCCAAGTGATTAATCTTTTTCTTCGGAGTTTGTTCTTGAGGAATAAATCCTGGTTCCAAGTGTTTCCCATCTTTTCTTTTCCGGAGTTCAGAAATTTCCTCGGCCTTTTCATCGGAACCTCCATCTAAATCATCGCAAGGCTCATCTTATTCTTTCTTCCTTCAGTCGATCTCATCATCCTTTTGTTACCGGAGTTCTTCATGGTGGTCCTTCATGATTTAATTCTTTCTTCAAGTGTTCATCAAGATTCTTGTTGGAGGAGTTCTACTATCTTTTCTTCTCATGTCTCGAAGTGCATTTAATTCTCCGTTTTCTTTTGAAGTGGAGTTTTGCATTTCTTTGTTCTTCTCAGCTATCCAATTATTTTCCGTTTGTGGCCGGTTATCACCTTTTGATCTTGAGAGGTTATGCATAAGTCCACAACAAGCTTATTCTTTCGTTGTTGATTTTCTCAACAACTTCGTTCAATCATTCCTTCTAAATTCTTTCCATTTTGTCAAACTCAGTTCCAACTCCTTCCATGTTTTAACCGGTGTGCTGCCTAAATCGTTTCAGTCTTATTCGTTTCTTTTCTCATTCTAACCACTCCGGTTAGAACGAGTGGTTTCATAGTCTATCTGATTCCGTGAGTTTTTGATTCTCGTCATTCTCGTCGGTCCTCTCGTCTTCTCGACTGCTCTCGATTCTTTGCTTCTTCTCTGGAGTTTCTTGTTTCACCTCATCCCTTTTTCTCTTCCGTCTCGGTCCTAAGATCTCGGGACGAGATCTCTTGTTAGTGGAGGAGTGTTGTAACGCCCCGGATTCGATCGCGGTGTCGCGATTATTCGCCGTCTTTGCCATGTCATTTGCTTGCGTGTTGCACTTTGCCATGTCATCATCTGCATTTTTATCACGTCATCATGTGCATTTCATTTTGCATACATGTTCGTCTCATGCATCCGAGCATTTTCCCTGTTGTCCGTTTTGCAATCTGGCACTCCTATGTCTCCCGGCGCCCCCTTTTACCTCTTTTCATGTGCGGGTGTTAAATGGTCTCAGAATGGACCGAGGTTTGCCAAGCGGCCTTGGTATAGCACCGGTAGACCGCCTGTCAAGTTTCCTGCCATTTGGAGGTCGTTTGATACTCCAACGGTTAACCGGGTGACCGCAAAGGCCTCTTTTGTGTGCAGCCCAACATCCCCTCCAAAGTGGCCCAAAACCCACCAAACTCCTCTCCATGCTCTCGGTCGTTCGATCACGATCGCGCGGCCGAAAACCGCACCTCATTTGGAGTCTCCTAGCTCTCTCTACCTATAAATTAGTCCCCCCCTTCGAAATTCGCAGATGAACCCTAGCCTTTCCTCTTCCTCCCGCAGCCGGACGCGTCCGCCCGCGCCGGACATCGTCCGCCCGGCAGCGTCGCCTCGGCCAATGAGGCGCCGCCACGTCAGCTCAGCCGCCCGCACCCTCTCGCGCCGCCACGTGTCCCCAGACGCCCCACTCCACCGTGCGCCGTCAGCGAGCCCGCCCGAGCGAGGCGGCCCGCCAGCGTCATGACCGGGCCCGGCAGCGCCAGCGCCCGGTGACGCCGGGTAATTACGCTACAGTAATCCCGCTAATGATGCCACGTCACCTCGATTCTTTGTGGATAAACTCGCTAGTTGAAACCTGTTAATTCAAATTCAAAATCAAGCAAACAATAAAAGTTTCCAAATATTAAAACTAAAATGTTGGAGTGAGCAGGATAATGCATAGGTAATTATGGTGGTGAAACCACACTTTTATAAAATGTTTAGATACTCTAAAATGAATAAAACAGTAGCAAATATAATTATTTAAGTGCTTTAAAATTTATAAACATTTTCAAAACTAATTTGTTATAAGTAATGAACTATTGTGGCGTTGGCATAATTTGTAAAATCTCTTTAGGTGCCACTTTAGTAAATTGCTAAAACTAAAATAAAATAGAAAAGTAAATAAGTAAAAGGAAAGGAACTAAAACAAAACAGAAAGCAGAAAAGGAAAGAGAGAAGGCCCCCACTGGGCAGGCGGCCCGATTATGCTTGAGCGGCCCAAACCGGACCAGCCGCCCCTCATTCCACCAAACCCCCTGGTCAACCCTAACAAGCGAACCCCCCATTTCCCCTCATTCCCTCGCCCCCCTCCGATCCGGATCGGGCGCTTACCCCCGACGACGCGTCAGCGCCACAGCGTTGATCCGCCGTCGCCGGCGCCCTCCTCCACCTCCCCCCCCGTGGATCCGGTCTAGGCACTCGGCGCCCGCGCTTCCCGATGCTGCCGCTCGATCTCCTCCTCGCCGGATCTCGTCGCCCGACCCGCTGGGCGCTGAGTCGATCAAGCGCCGCCGCCCCGAGGACCGCTGCTGCCGAGCCGCCCTCCCTCGCCGCCTCGCCTTCCCGACTCATCCCCGCCGGTCTCCTGCGCACCTTGCCGTCCGGCCTTGCGCCGCTAGCGTCACGAGGTCGTCGCCGTCACGTCCTCGCCGGACCGCCCGTCCCGCCTCTCCTTCGCGGTCCACCCGAGCCCCGCTGCCCGGTCCCTACCCCCCGTGAGGCCCCTCCTTCTCTCTTCCCCATGCCGCCGTGTCCTTCTTCCGGCTCATTGGCGCCGCTGTGGCCTCGCCTGCCGCCGGCGTGTTGTCCGCGTCCCCTGTGCGCTTGCGCCTCACCTTCCCCAGATACGCTCGCCCATGGCCCGCTCTCGCTTGGCGTTCTTTGCGGCTTCACGCCCGGCGACCGGACTCGCCCTTGTGCCGCTGGTCTCACCCGAGGCCGACGCCCGGGTTGGCCCCTGTCGGGCGCCCCCGCGCCCGAAACCAATTCCGCCTAGCGCCCGCACCCGAACGCCCAAACCCACTAACCCCCTGTGCCACTGACCAGAGGGGCCCGCCCCCAGAACTCTATAAAAATATATATATATATATATATAAAGGAATTAAAATTAATTAATTAATTAATTAATTGATAGTTATATTAATTAATTAATCAATAAGTGCGTTAATTAAGTTAACTAAACATGTTTAATTAATCTAATTAACTAGTTAGTTTAATTGAATAGTAGTTAGTTTAACTAAGACCTAATTAAATTAAAACAATGTATGACAGGTGGGTCCCACGGGACCCACATGTCAGGGTTGACTCAGTCAACCCTGTTGACTGCTGACGTCAGCATGACATCATGCTGATGTCATTAATCTGTTTTTCGAATTAATTTAAATATTTAATTAAATTCCAGAAATTAATAAATACTTTAGAAAATCATATCTTTTAATCCGTAACTCGGATTAAAATAATTTCAACATGAAAGTTGCTCGAGCAGCGAGGCGAATCCGGATCGCGATCCGTTAAATCGCCACACACACCTAACCTATCGAACCTGCAAACTTTCCTCTCCGGTTCATACATCGACAGACGTCCGGGCAAGGAAAACTTTACCGGATGTTTCTCCTTCGCCGAGATCGCCTAGCGCTGCGTTAGAACACGTCTAGCTCATGCATTGTCTGTTATGCACTTGCTCGCTATGTATTTACTGTTCTTCCCCTCTTCTCTCCGGTGACCCCGAGACCGATGTTGATGTCCCTGTGATCGACTACGGTGTCGTGACCCCTCTCTCTTGCCGAGCAACCGGGCAAGCCCCCTTGATCACGGATATCGCCTACTCTTCTCTATCTGCTTGCATTAGAGTAGTGTAGCATATTCTTTTTCGATTACTCCTATCTTCTTTGCATAGCCTCTCCTTGTAACCACGTTGTTACCTTACGCAATCCTATATGTTTAGTATAGGATGCTAGTACATTCATCTGTGGCCCTTCATACTTGTCTCCGTGCGCGTGCTATACTATCGGGCCGTGATCACTCGGGAGTTGATCACGGGTATATACTATATACCTTACACTATTACATTACGTAGTGTTGTTAGGAGATGGGGGTGAAAGGGCGGGTGGCTCCATCCCGTAGAGGTGGGCTGGGTTCCCACGGCCCCGACCGATACCTTGTGGCGGGCGACATGGCAGTTGAGACCGCCTAGGAGAGAGGTGGGCACAGCCTGTTGGCGTTCAGCGGTTACTTAACTGCTTAACGAGGTCTTGGTATTTGATCGGGTTGGCTACGAGCTTATCGCACTAACCATCTACGCGGGAGTAGTTATGGGTATCCGGCGTCGTGGTATCGGCCGAAATGCTTGAGACGTCGGCGACGGGCGGCGTAGCCGAATTGGACTGGAGCGCTGATGGGCTAGGTCTGCTTCGGCCAGCGTCGCATAGCGTGCGAGGTGTGCTTTCGAGGCGATGGGCCCGGACCCTGGCGCTTAGGTTTAGACCGGCGTGTTGGCCTCTCTGTTGTGCCTAGGTGGGGCTGCGGCGTGTTGATCTTCTGTGGCGGGCATGACCCAGGAAAGTATGTCGGCCAAATGGGATCAAGCGTCTTTGGGTAAGATGGTGCACCCTGCAGTGAAGTTAATCTATTGAATAGCCGTGATCTTGATAGCAGGGCGACTTGGAGTTGTACCTTGAGCTTATGACAACTAGAACCGGATACTTTATAAAACACACCCTTCCAAGTGCGGATACAACCGGTGGTCGCTCTCGCTCGGGGATACGGCGGGGATTGCGGGTAGGATTATTGCTATATGATGTTACTTGGAGGACTTCCGTTGTCCTCTTACATGCATTGCAAGACCGGTGTCGAGCGTAGTCTTCGTTAAGACTAACTATCCCCTCTTATTACGGCATTCTGCAGTTCAGCCCTTGATATGGCCCTTTACACATATATCCATGCATATGTAGTGTAGTTCCTTGCTTGCGAGTACTTTGGATGAGTACTCACGGTTGCCTTGTTCCCCCTTTTCCCCTATCTCTACTCGATTGCTGCAATCGACGATGGAGCCAGGCGAGACGCCGCCGCCTATGGCGACTACTACTGCGAGGCGCCTACTACTGCGTGCAGCCAGCGGCGACGACTGGGAGTGATCTAGGCGGATCGAGGCGGGAGGCCTGCTCCTCTTCGTCTGTATCCGGTTTGTGCTAGCCTTCTTAAGGCAAACTTGTTTTAACTTATGTCTGTACCCAGATATTGTTGCTTCCGCTGACTCGTCTATGATCGAGCACTTGTATTCGAGCCCTCGAGGCCCCTGGCTTGTATTATGATGCTTGTATGACTTATTTTATTTGTAGAGTTGTGTTGTGATATCTTCCCGTGAGTCCCTGATCTTGATCGTACACATTTGCGTGCATGATTAGTGTACGATTGAATCGGGCGTCTGAAGTTGGTATCGAGCCCATTGCTGTAGGAATCCCCCTTCCACACTCCTTGGCCGAAGTCGAGTCTAGACATTGCAAAAACTTTTACTAACTTGGCTGTGTGCCTTACGGGCCCACGTCGCCATCGGGTGGTATTAGGATCTTTTACTCCTTGACCTTTACTCTGGGACTCTGAACTCTCTTCTATTCGGGTTAAACGATTTTGCTAAAAACAAAACTAACTTTAGGTTCTCGCAAGTACTTTCTCCCGGAGAGCCCCTCACTTCAGATGATCGTCTGCTACATCAGAAGACTCCGAAGATACTCTCTGATGTTCTCTTGAGACTTTGTGCTCATCACTTTTGCTATTCCTGACCACCGATAAATCCGTATGGATAACTACTTACACTTGCCATTCATACGATCATCCCCCATTGATCTTGTTGTTACAAGATACCCCGGAGTTTTCTCTATTGTTCCGAGAATACATTGTGCCTACTGCCTAGCAGTTCTTTGCTACATGAATACCCCTTCAAATAAACCCTCGCACTTGTCGAGTATCTGCTCAACCCCAGTTGTTCATGTGTTTCACAAAAGTCTTCAAATTACTATTCGGTCTTCCGAAAATCCTCTGGAGCCTTTGGCTCTTGAAATTCTTGCTTGCTTGCATTATGGTTAATCCCATAAGTCTCGTAGTCATATTGACATTCCTTGTCAGTATCATTTTGGGTCTGATGACTCAATATGTTTGCGAATACCCGCAATCAACATCGATCCTTATAAATTACCTTTCTGGCTGAGCTGCCATTCTTTTAACTGGAATTGGTTCTCGACCAATCCAATTGTCGTTGATTGTACCCTAAGGCTGTTCAACTTATCCATCCCTAATCAGAGCATTGCTTCTGATCCCTTGATTTGGGAATCATAATACCCTTGCATTGGGCAATTGAGTTAGTCAGTTGTTTCTATAATTTGACCTCCTTGCATTCTTCTTCCTCTAGTGGAGTACTGATGCTCACGTCAGATCCTTGTGGACCACGGATCCTTTGTTGGATTTTATCGACAACGCCCTTCATATTAAATAACCTTGTGAGCCTTTCCTCGATACATAATGCCTTTGGTAAATTGTATCCTCTGCGTTCTCAACCATGCTCGCCTTGAGCTTGAGTTAATTATTTCTAAAGATTACGGTATATGATTCCAAGAAGCCCTAAGGGTAGAACATATGCCTTCACTAAACCGTGTGAACCGAAAGTTTTCACGAATCATACTCTTACGGTGCTTCGCCGGATAAAATTTTCAACAACGCAACTTCATCAAGCGTGAGCGGTGAATGAAAGGTTATGCATTGGAGAAGTGGGAGTCGACCTTGAACTTTGTGTTCATGCCCATGGACACGATGTAGATCTTATCATTAAAGCTTCTCTTGAATTAATTATTCCTTTGGTATAAGTTCATCTTATATCAGGGATCTGGCCTTTTGCAATCGTGGTTCCGACCATGTTCTCTTTTAAATACCATTTCTCGTGCAAGTTTTAGCACTTGTCTTACGTAGAGCAATAACCCCGTCCAACCTCTACTTTGATATGTCGCCGAGTATTACCCTGGTATCTTGAGATTATCATGGAACTGCATAACCTCTTAGGAGTTCTTCATCAAGTGCTACCTTCCCCTTGTTTCCAATTTTCACGGGCTCGAGTTATTGAACACTCAAAGACCCGATAAGCGAACCGAGTCCGCACTACGGTTCAACAACTCTTGATAGCTTCTATAAGTGCGAGTTTGTACCCGATCACGCCATTCCTAGCCTGTTTGGCTATACCATTGTCGTGATGATTTTAAGCATGCTACCGGTCCTTCTTCTCGGAGCACAATTTTGACGATGAACTAACCTTACGTCGATCCTCGTCGTCATATCATTTCGCCTTGAACAACAAACTTGGTTCGAGTTTGTGTCGTACTTTGGTTCCAATACCCTTTCACTTCATCATTACTTTGAATTGATGTAAATGCGCCGATCGATTACATCTTCATGAACTCTCGCGACAAAGGTGTCGTGATCATCGACATTCTCGAGCTCATCCGGGATATCAATTGGATTTATGATGAGAAATACCATCCTTGCCCTCGATGAATTGTATTATCGCCGACCACTTTATTGCCTTCCCACCAACATGAGCTTGTTCATGTTTGGTGTTATACTATGAGTTCCTTGCTATCCAGCAATTGTTCTTCCTTACCTTGGAGTATTACCATCCTTTATGTCAAGAATGTTACGAGGTTTGTTCCACCTCTTGAGAATTCTTGACATAGAAATCTTCTCACCATCACCATTCTTTCTTGGTCCCGTATTAATTCCAACAAGTGGGCCGGTGTTGTTTGGATGCTTTCCTTCTAACAACCCTATTTTTGAAGATAATGGGCGAAAGTTCATTCTTAGGCTATTGATTATCGAATCACCATTACGACATTGGTCGTGCAACCCAACCCATATTTCGGGCGCACCTTTCAACCAATGTTTAGTTGTGTATGTTTTCCTCGAGCATACATCCTTATATCATTTGATCTGACAAATGTCATCTCCTTGTTCACTTAAATGTGGAAGTCTATCTTTTGGGAATCTCGGTGAATTGCCGTTGAGTTCACCAGACACCTCCTTGTCCTCTCCTTGGGCTAATGATGGACTCTTGTTAAC
The DNA here is from genome assembly GCA_021605205.1 of Aegilops longissima. Taxonomy (NCBI): domain Eukaryota; kingdom Viridiplantae; phylum Streptophyta; class Magnoliopsida; order Poales; family Poaceae; genus Aegilops; species Aegilops longissima. The sequence goes on from CM038681.1 coordinate 221,961,470, forward strand.
GGAAATCACTTCATAGATCATTTCCCCGAGAATCTTACAATGTCATCTCGTCAATTTGCGTTGCACCTTTTCTTCTCGGTATCCTAAGTCCGAGGTATCCCGACACCAATCGGATCTGAATCTCGGTCGGATATGATGGTTGGGACAACTTTCAAGAGTTATGATGTTGATCCTTGATGACCGGTAGCATGATGTCATGCCTAGCACCCCAGCTGGAGGACCTACCATTATAGATTCCTTTGCAGCAGGGTTATCCATTCATCCATGAGGAATTGTAATCTGATTCTACAAGTTATTCAGATGGATCCTTCGTGATTCCAAAGTCTGATCTTCACACGAAGGCCATGTCAATGCTATCTCGAAGCATGTCGTGATACTCGATTTTCAACAAGAACATTCGAAGCCCAAGGCTAAATGTTTCTTGCTCAAGTATCCGAACACCGTTGTATGGGGAATGTCATGAAATTTCTCTCCCCCTTACCTAAATGGTTTTCTACTTTATATCCTGTCATGGATATCTTGTTACCTTGTCCTTGGGAAGGATATACCCACGTAATATGTGTTTAAACACATTTTTCCTTTCCATTGTTACATTTAACCTAATGATCACATTTTCCTTTCCTTGGGTCTGTTTGACCCTTCTTGTGACCTATATAATCTAGCGGTGATAATCCCTGCTTAGGTAAGCACCTCGTTGTACCACTCTGTAAGTAAGACCCTATTACTATTGTCGATGACATTAGGTAACCACGGTGGGCGAGAACCTTGCCTATTGGTCCGCCTCGTTCAACGGCGGGAAAATGGTTCTCTTCGTCCCTCGCCCTTGAATTCTTGTTGACCCTCGAGTCTCCTCGACATGCCTTGCTTACATGATCGTGTAAGATGTCACCAACCTTCTACTTTTAACCACATGGTGGGCCCATAACCCACAGTTCCACAGGATCGAAACCTGACTCTCCTGTACACCCCTGTTGCCGAAGTTATTCCTCACGCTTGGCTTTGTATGTAATTCCCGGGCCACTTGCCTGTTGATCTATTCTGGTATCGGACGCAATACTTATTCCTGTTGCCCTGAACCCTTTCGCACCCTGCTTCAGGCAATGAACGATGGCCTATCCGCTTGAAACTCCTTATCGCACTGTCTTACCTTACTCTCGAGGTATTTCAAATGTTCAACTCGAGAGCTAATCTTATACTAATTCATGGGTTAGCCCCAGATTGTTTCCCTTAAAAGCATTATGTCGTAGTGAGCTGCCCCTTACCTTTCGTAAGTACCTTAGAGTTCCCGAAGAAATGATGACAAGTTTATCATGATGCATCGGAATAAAGGATTGAAGACATCAACGGAAGGAACTAACTTCTTCGAGAAGATCCGTTAGAATATCGTAACCAGAACTTTCCCCTTACTCCCCTCTTAAATCTCGGGACGAGATTTCTTGTAATGGAGGAGAATTGTGGCCTTGGGTAATTACGCTACAGTAATCCCGCTAATGATGCCATGTCACCTCGATTCTTGTGGATAAACTTCGCTAGTTGAAACCTGTTAGAACTCAAATTCAAAATCAAGCAAACAATAAAAGTTTCCAAATATTAAAACTAAAATGTTAGGAGTGAGCAGGATAATGCATAGGTAATTATGGTGGTGAAACCACACTTTTATAAAATGTTTAGATACTCTAAAATGAATAAAACAGTAGCAAATACAATTATTTAAGTGCTTTAAAATTTATAAACATTTTCAAAACTAATTTGTTATAAGTAATAAACTATTGTGGCGTTGGCATAATTTGTAAAATCTCTTTAGGTGCCACTTTAGTAAACTGCTAAAACTAAAATAAAATAGAAAAGTAAATAAGTAAAAGGAAAAGGAACTAAAACAAAGCAAAAAGAAAAGGAAAAAGAAGGCCCCCACGGGCAGACGGCCCGATTGCTTGCCGAGCCGGCCCAAACCGGCCTGAGCCGCCCCCTCATTCCACCAAACCCCCGGTCAACCCTAACCGACCGAACCCCCCCCCATTTTCCCTCATTCCTCGCCCCCTCCCGATCCGGATCGGGCGCTTACCCGACGGCGCGTCGGCGCCACCGCGTTGATCCCCCGTCGCGGCACCCTCCTCCACCTCCCCCCCGTGGATCCGGTCTAGGCACTCGGCGCCCGCGCTTCCGGCGCTTTGCCGCTCGATCTCCTTCTCGCGGATCTGCGTCGCCCGACCCGCCTTGGCGCCGGGTCGGCCGCGCCGCCGCCTCCGAGGACCGCTCTGCCGGAGCCGCCCTCCCTCGCCGCCTCGCCTTCCCGACTCATCCCCGCCGGTCTCCTGCGCACCTCGCCGTCTGGCGCCTTGCGGCTGCGTCTGAGGTCGTCGCCGTCACGTCCTCGCCGGACCGCCCGTCCCGCCTCTCCTTCGCGGTCCACCCCGAGCCCGCTGCCAGTCCCTACCCCTGTGGAGGCCCCTCCTTCTCTCTTTCAGGCATGCGCCGTGTGCTTCTTCCCCGGCTCATTGGCGCCGCCGTGGCCTCGCCTACTTTGGCGTGCCGTCGCCGTCCTCGTGCGCGCTTGCGCCTCACCTTCCCCCTATCGCCCATGTATGTTGCCCGCCTCGCCCGGCGTTCTGCAGCTTTCGCCGGCGACCGGGCCGGCCCGCGCCGCTGGTCTCACCGAGGCCGACGCCGGGTTGGCCCTGTCAGGCGCCCGCTCCAAAACCAATGCGCCTAGCGCCTTGCACCAACGCCCAAACCCACTAACCCCTGTGCCTTGACACTGGAGGGCCGCCCCAGAACTCTATAAAAATATATATATATATATATATAAGGAATTAAAATTAATTAATTAATTAATTAATTGATAGTTATATTAATTAATTAATCAATAAGTGCGTTAATTAAGTTAACTAAACATGTTTAATTAATCTAATTAACTAGTTAGTTTAATTGAATAGTAGTTAGTTTAACTAAGACCTAATTAAATTAAAAGCGATTGTATGATGTGGGTCCCAGGACCCACATGTCGAGGTTGACTCAGTCAACCTGTTGATTCTTGACGTCGGCATGACATCATCTTGATGTCATTAATCTATTTTTGAATTAATTTAAATATTTAATTAAATTCGAGAAATTAATAAATACTTTAGAAAATCATATCTTTTAATCCGTAACTTCGGATTAAAATAATTTCAACATGAAAGTTGCTCGAGCAGCGAGGCGAATCCGGATCGCGATCCGTTCGTCGCCACACACCCCTAACCTATCGAACCTGCAAACTTTCCTCTCGGTTCATCATCGACAGACGTCCGGGCAGGAAAACTTTCCGGATGTTTCTCCCTTCGCCGATGTCGCCTAGCGCTGCGTTAGAACACGTCTAGCTCATGCATTGTCTGTTATGCACTTGCTCGCTATGTATTTCTTGTTCTTCCCCTCTTCTCTCCGGTAGACCCCGAGACCGATCTTGATGTCCTGTGATCGACTACGGTGTCGGCGACCCTCTCTCTTGCGAGCAACCAGGCAAGCCCCCCTTGATCACGGATATCGCCTACTCTTCTCTATCTTGCTTGCATTAGAGTAGTTTAGCATATTCTTGTTTTCGATTACTCCTATCTTCTGCATAGCCTCTCCTTGTAACCACATTTGTTACCTTACGCAATCCTATATGTTTAGTATAGGATGCTAGTACATTCATCTGTGGCCCTTCATACTTGTCCGTGCTGTCGTGCTATACTATCGGGCCGTGATCACTCGGGAGTTGATCACGGTATATACTATATACCTTACACTATTACATTACGTGGTCTTTGTTAGGAGATGGAAATTTGAAAGGGCGGGTGGCTCCATCCCGGTAGAGGTGGGCACTGGGTTCCCACGGCCCCGGCCCGATACCTTGTGGCGGGCGGCAGGGCAGGTTGAGACCGCCTAAGAGAGGTGGGCCTGGCCTGTTGGCGTTCAGCGGTTACTTAACACGCTTAACGAGGTCTTGGTATTTGATCGGGTTGGCTCTGAGCTTATCGCACTAACCATCTCGCGGGAGTAGTTATGGGTATCCGGCGTCGTGGTATCGGCCGAAATGCTTCAGACGTCGGCGACGGCGCGCTAGCCGGATTGGTGGAGCGCTGATGGGCTAGGTCGCTTCGGCAGCGTCGCATAGCGTGCAGGTGTGCTTTCGAGGCGATGGGCCGGACCCTGCGGCGCTTAGGTTTAGACCGCCGTGTTGGCCTCTCTGTTGTGCCTAGGTGGGGCTGCGACATGTTGATCTTCTGCGGCGGGCATGACCGAGAAAGTGTGTCGGCCAAATGGGATCAGCGTCTTTGGGTAAGATGGTGCACCCTGCGGGAAGTTAATCTATTAGGATAGCCGTGATCTTGATAACAGGGCGACTTGGAGTTGTACCTTGAGCTTATGACAACTAGAACCGGATACTTAATAAAACACACCCTTCCAAGTGCGGATACAACGGTGGTCGCTCTCGCTCGAGGATCTGGCGAGGATTGCGGGTAGGATTATTGCTATATGATGTTACTTGGAGGACTTCGTTGTCCTCTTACATGCATTGCAAGACCGGTGTCGATGGCGTAGTCTTCGTTAAGACTAGCTATCCCCTCTTATTCGGCATTCTGCAGTTCAGCCCATTGATATGGCCCTTTACACATATATCCATGCATATGTAGTGTAGTTCCTTGCTTGCGAGTACTTTGGATGAGTACTCACGGTTGCCTTGTTCCCCTTTTCCCTATCTCTACTCGATTGCTGCAATCAGACGATGGAGCCAGGGAGCGAGCGCGCCGCCTATGGCGACTACTACTGCGAGGCGCCTACTACTGCGTGCAGCCCGGCGGCAGCGACCGGGAGTGACCTAGGCGGATCGAGGCGGGAGGCTGCTCCTCTTCGTCTGTATCCCGGTTTGTGCTAGCCTTCTTAAGGCAATCTTGTTTTAACTTATGTCTGTACCCGGATATTGTTGCTTCCGCTGACTTCGTCTATGATCGAGCACTTGTATTCGTGCCCTCGAGGCCCTGGCTTGTATTATGATGCTTGTATGACTTATTTTATTTGTAGAGTTGTGTTGTGATATCTTCCGTGAGTCCACGATCTTGATCGTACACATTTGCGTGCATGATTAGTGTACGATTGAATCGAGGCGTCACACCAACCTCCACCGCCGCCTGCCGACGCCCGGCCGCGCCGCCCTGCGCCTCACGCGCCCGGCGTGAGCTCCCAGCCGAACAGCGCCGCCCAGGCGCCCGCGCCGCCGGCGCCGCCCGAACCGCCTCATGCGCCCGAGTCGCCGCCCCTTGCGCGCCTCGGCGCCGGAATGCCCAGCGCCGGCCCTCCTCGCCGTCCCGCCTCGGCCGAGCTCGCCGGAGCCGAGCTCCGCCGGCCCGCCCCTCGCCGCCCGGCCGCCAGCCCGGCCCCTCGCTGCCTCGCGCCGCCGTGCCCGGCCTCCTCCTGGCGGCCCCCCTCCTCTCCATCTCGGCGTCGTCCCGCCGTCTCCGTGAGCTTCTCCGGCGAGGTCCGTGGATCGGGATCAGATCCACCACCTCGCCCATCAACGCCTTCCCCCGCCGGATCCCCCGTCCGGGTCGAACCGTCCGCGTTGACTTTCCCCGGAGGTGAAAATCCACCAAGTCCCCGAAATTGTTGCATATTTTATTGTATTTTCATCGCATCATAACTCTCTGCATATTGCTCCGTTTTGCGCGTGTAATATGTCAAAATGTTCGTCTCGAAGAGTAGATCATTTCATTCCATTGCGTCATTTTCATTTGAGCTCATCTTGATGCCCGAAATGTTGTTGGAAGGGTGCTATGTGATGTTAGTTTCTGATTCTTATCAGAACATGCACTTTTGTCATTTTTGCCATCATTGATGTGTGCACCCTATGGACTTGAGTCCTACATGTGTTTTGTAATATGCCATGTCATCTTTACAGGGGTGTATTCCATGTATTTTTGTGATCAACGTGGTGACTAGCACAAGCATGCAAACTAGGCTTCATGATGTTGCTGATTTCAGCCCCTGTTTGCTGATATTTTCATGCCATGTTAACTTGATGCTACAGAGAGATCCATGCTTATTTTGAGATACTTCAGTAAGGATGTTTTGTTATACATGTCTTGATCTATCCATCCATGCCCTTGTTTGCAATTATGGAGTGCCATAGCTTGAGTCAATCGAGCTCTACTTTTGCTATAAAATGTTCCTCGCAGATTTTTTACATGTTATTCAATTTTGCCAAGGTTGTTGTAGTTGATCCTTGCATGCTATGATGTTGTTCTTGCCATGTATAGCTTCTATGCCATGTCTTCTTACTGTTAGTTGCCTTGCCATGCCATGTATTGCTCTGTGGTGAGTGGTTCAAGCTCACCAACATGCCTACTTATCGTTGTTCCTGCCATGTATGAATCTGTAATATAACTTGCTATGTTTACATGGGTACCATCATATCTTCTGATCCTTTTTGGCTTATGGTCAGTAAAGGACTTTTGTTCTATGCAATTAGTAGATTCATGCCATGCCTTTGTTTGCCATGATAAGTTCATGTAACATGTTGTTTCATAGCTCTAAACATTGCACCCTGATGTTATTTCTGCTAAGGTCTGAAACTGTTATTATTTGCAATCTTGCCATGTGTTTTCGAGCATGTTCTAGTGATTTCTGGAGATAACTCAGTGTTCATGTTTTGTAATGCTTTACCTGTACATCATGCCCATGCCTTTTGTTATTATGTTGGGATGCTGTAGCATGTTGTTTTGGTGCTTGCAATATGCCTAGTTGCTGTTTTGGACGGATTGTTGTCATGACTTGTATAGGGTGTATGTGTTGAACCGTTGCTCCGTTTTGAGTGTGCTCTATATGAAACTTGCTTGATTTTGCATGTAGTTTCATATTATCATGTTGCATCCATGTTTTGAGGTGTTTTCTTGATGTTTGTATGCATTTTGCATCAATGCCATGTTTAACTTGTTTTGCTCATATCTTCTAGGCCGTAGATCCGAATTTAATGAACTTTATATGTAACTTGACTAGAATTTCGTGTAGATCATCGTGGTGCATCTTAACTTGCTGTTTAACAACTTGAACATAAGGTTTATTCAGATCTGGACCAATTTCGAAATTTGCATATGAGGACTTCTAGGAATTGTTCTATGTTGTTTCGGCCTCATTTAAACTTGCCTTGATGTGTTGTTCTTGTTTGCATCATCTCTTGCCATGAGTAGCTTCATGTAGCTTTGTCATGCATCATGCTTGTTTGTGCATCATGCCTTGTTCATGTGTGGTGTGTTTACCTATGTTGTGTGCTTCTTCTTGTTAGTTCTGTTTTCGTTGCGATCGTGAGGATTAGTTCGTCACGCTTGGTTCGGCTTCATCCGTTCATCTTCTTCATGGACTCGTTCTTCTTCCTTGCGGGATTTCAGGCAAGATGACCGCTACTACTGGATCTCACTACTATCATTGCTATGCTAGTTGCATCGTTCTATCGCTATCTTTGCGCTACCTATTACTGTTTATCAAGCCATCCCAATTGCCATGTCAGCCCCTAACCTTTTGCACCCTTCCTAGCAAACCGTTGTTTGGCTATGTTACCGCTTTACTCAGCCCCTCTTATAGCGTTGTTAGTTGCAGGTGAAGATGAAGTTTGTTCCTTGTTGGAACATGGAGTTGTTGTTCCTTGTTGAACATGTTTACTTGTTGGGATATCACAATATATCTTATTTAATTAATGCATCTATATACTTGGTAAAGGGTGGAAGGCTCGGCCTTATGACTGGTGTTTTGTTCCACTCTTGCCGCCCTAGTTTCCGTCATATCGGTATTATGTTCCCGGATTTTGCGTCCCTAACGCGGTCGGGTGATTTATGGGACCCCCTTGACAGTTTGCTTTGAATAAGACTTTTCCGGCAAGGCCCAACATTGGTTTTACCATTTGCCTCACCACCACCTACTTTTCCCTTGGGAGTCGCTCTCTCGAGGGTCATCTTTATTAGCCCCCGGGCGGTGCTTCTCTAAGTCTTTGGTTCGAACCGAACACTTCTTGGGCCACCTTAGGGCAACTTGAGGATTGGTTTTACTCGTAGCATGTCTCATCCGGTGTTGCCACGAGCGCGAGATATGTGCAGCTCCTATCGGGATTGTCGGCGCATCAGGCGGTCTTCTGGTCTTGTTTTATTCTTTGTCGAAATGTCTTGTGGCCGGATTCCGAGACTGATCGGGTCTTCCGGGAGAAGAATATCCTTCGATGATCGCGAGCTTATCATGGGCTAAGTTGGGACACCTGTAGGGTATAAACTTTCGAGAGCCGTGCCTGCGGTTATGTGGCGAGATGGGAATTTGTTAATATCCGGTTGTAGTAAACTTGAAGCAAACTCTTCTAAAATACACCAACCGTAATGCGTAACCGTGAGTGTCTCTTTTGGGGTTGATCGAGAGGAGAACACGGTTTCGGGTTATGTTTGGCGTAAGTAGGAGTTCAGGATCACTTCTTGATCATTACTAGTTGACGACCGTTCCTTTGTTTCTCTTCTCGCTCTCATTTGCGTATATTAGCCACCATATATGCTTAGCCGCTCTTTTGCAACCTCACCACTTTACCCTTCCTTTCCTTTAAGCTTTGCTAGTCTTGATACCCATGGTAATGGGATTCTTTGAGTCCTCGTGGCTCACAGATTACTACACCACCGATTGCGAGTACAGGTTGTGCGATGATCATGGCGAGAGCGATGCATGCTTGTTTTGGAGTTCTTCTTACGCTTCTTGATCGGGATAGGTTCGGTCGGCCTTTGGGCTAGCAGGGTGGATGTTGTTTGAGTTTTGTTTATGTTTCATCCGTAGTCGGATGTTGTTCTCTTGTATATGATGTTGATGTATTCTTGTGGCATTTGTGCCTTATGTATGTATCCCCATTATTATGTAATGTTGATTTAATGATATCCACCTTGCAAAAGCGTCTCAATATGCGGGTCTATCCTTGGTGGGACGTCGAGTTCCTTTTGGATAGGGTCGCATATTGGGCGTGACAGGCTCTTTACCAATGGGAGCTGCAAGAACCGGCGGTTCAGACAATTGTCTCTTCAAAGCTTCAAAGGCAGCATCAGCAGCCTCACTCCAGACAAAAGTGTATGTTTTCTTCATCATCTGATACAGTGGTAGAGCCTTCTCACCCAACCGGCTTATGAACCGGCTTAAAGCAGCGACGCGACCCGCCAGCCGCTGAACATCATTGATACACGCCGGTTTAGCCAGAGAGGTAATCGCCTTGATCTTCTCGGGTTAGCTTCAATGCCTCGCTTGAGACCAGGAATCCCAAAAGTTTGCTGCGGTACACCAAATACACACTTGTCCGGGTTAAGCATCATCTTATAGACCCGGAGATTATCAAAGGTTTCCTTTAAATCAGATATCAGGGTTTCCTTCTCTCTGGAATTCACCACAATGTCATCTACATAAGCATGAACATTGCGCCCAATATGATTGTGGAGACAATTCTGTACACACCGCTGATAAGTCGCCTAAGCACTCTTGAGTCCATATGGCATAGATACATAGCAGAAGGCTCCAAACGGAGTAATAAAAGCCGTTTTCTCCTGGTCATAACGCCATTTTGATCGATGATAACCAGAGTAAGCATCCAAAAGCTCAAACGCTTCGCAACCCGCCGTAGCATCAATGATTTGATCAATACGGGGTAGAGCAAAGGTATCAGCCGGACAAGCTTTATTTAAGTCCGTGTAATCCACACACATCCGACAGGTGCCGTTCTTCTTGAGCACATGCACCGGGTTAGCCAACCACTCCGGATGAAAAACTTCTACGATGAACCCGGCCGCTAAGAGCCGAGCGACCTCTTCACCGATAGCTTTCCGTCTTTCCTCATTGAACCGTCGAAGAAACTGCCTGACCGGCTTATACTTCGGATCAATGTTAAGAGTGTGCTCAGCGAGTTCTCTCGGGACACTCGGCATGTCAGAAAGTTTCCATGCAAAGATGTCCCGGTTCTCACGGATGAACTCGATGAGCGCGCTTTCCTATTTGGGATCAAATTGGTGCGATCTTTGAACTGCTTGGAAGAGTCGCCTGGAGTGAAGTCGACCAGCTTTGTCTCGGCGGCCGACTTAAATTTCAACTCCGAGTCTTGCTGTGTGGTTGGCTTCTTTAAAGAGGTCATATCCACCGGGTCAACATTATTTTGATAAAACTTCAGCTCCCCTTCTGCACAAATAGATTCAGCATAAGCCGCATCGCCTTCTTCGCATTCCAGGGCTACCTGTCGACTCCCATGCACATTGATGGTGCCCTTGTAACCCGGCATCTTGAGCTGCAGATAAACAGAACACGGTCGCACCATGAACTTGGCATAAGCCGGCCGTCCAAATAGAGCATGATACGGGCTCCTGATTTTGACTACCTCAAACGTCAATTTCTCAGCCCTGGAATCATATTCATCTCCAAAGGCCACCTCCAGCTCAATCTTGCCCACTGGGTACGCCGACTAACCAGGCACCACTCCATGAAAGACAGCGTTGGACGTCCTCAAGTCCTTATCAGTCAACCCCATGCGGCGAAAGGTCTCATAATAGAGAATATTGATGCTGCTTCCTCCGTCCATGAGTACCTTAGTGAATTTGTATCCACCAACCTGAGGTGCCACCACCAAAGCCAACTGACCCGGGTTATCAACCCGGAGGGGGTGATCTTCCCTGCTCCATATGATGGGCTGCTCTGACCACCTCAAATAACGGGGAATCGCCGGTTGAACAGAATTCACAGCCCTCTTATGAACCTTCTGGTCACGTTTGCACAAGTTAGTGGTGAACACATGGTATTGCCCACCATTCGGCTGCTTTGGATGGCTCGATAACTTTGACCGCTTCTTTGTTGCTGTCCCCCTTGACTGGGTTGCTGCTGATTATAGCCACCTTGACCTCCCTGAAAGCCGGAACTTGAACCGCCACCCGGGCCATGAAAGCCACCGGCCCCTGAGCCGCCGCCTGATCCGTGATTGCCATCAAACATGTTGGAATTCTTGAAAGCCTTCATGAACGCGCAGTCTTTCCATAAGTGGGTGGCAGGACGTTTCCGAGTGCCGTGTCTCGGGCAAGGCTCATTGAGAAGCTGCTCAAGAGATGGGCCTGAGCCGCCAGATCGAGGGGGCGGTCTTTCCTTACGTTTCTGGTTGTTACCTTGTGCATTGGCATTGGCCACAAACTCCGGGTTACCATCCGCCTTCGCTTGTTGCTTCCTTGACTTGCGGGTTATCTTCTTGACCTTTTCCATTGTCGTTCTTCTTTCCCTTCCCTGTCTTTTCCTCATCAGACGCGGGATCCTTGGTACTATCAGAATCGGCGTATTTGACTAAGGCCGCCATCAGCGTACCCATATCATTACAATCTCGCTTAAGGCGCCCCAGCTTCTGCCTCAGCGGCTCAAAGCGACAATTCTTCTCCAACATGAGTACTGCAGAGCCGGCGTCCATCTTATCAGATGAGTGTATTATTTCCTTGACCTGACGCACCCAATGAGTTGTGGATTCGCCTTCCTCCTGCTTACAATTGGTCAAGTCCACAATTGACATAGATTGCTTGCAAGTGTCCTTGAAGTTCTGGATAAACCGGGCCTTTAACTCCGCCCATGAGCTAATGGAATTGGGAGGCAAACCCTTTAGCCAAGATCGGGTCGTTCCATCTAACATCATGGTGAAGTACTTAGCCATTGCTACGTCGCTGACCTCCAGCAGCTCCATGGCCATCTCGTAGCTCTCGATCCAGGCCCCGGGCTATAAGTCGGCCGTGTAATTCGGCACCTTACGAGGTCCCTTGAAATCCTTGGGCAGACGTACATCCCGTAGAGCCGGCACCAAACAAGGAACCCCACCGGTTCTGGTAGCTACTCCTGCTCCCATAGAAGTCGTCGGATACTCTGGGAAATCCTGATATGCCACCTGCAGAGCCGCTTGCTGAGCCGCCCGCTCGTCCTCCTGACGTATTCGGTCTTGCACCGGGTTATAGCCACCGGGCTGGTTACGACGCTGGCGTTGCTTGACAAAGCTTCTGACTCCATATGCCTGTTGTAACTCGGGCTCCGGTTTTGACGATGCGCTAGCCAAGGCGGAGGAGTTGAATGAATCATGTCCCTGCTGTAAGAATAGGTCTCCTGCTGCGCCAAGGCTGTCTGAATAAGATCTCTGACCCTCCGGGTTTCCACCGCTGTCGGGTCATCACCGTCCACTGGAAGAGCCGCCAGACGCGCCGATGCTGCTATCAAGTTCTCCATGGGGTTGGAGAAGTGTCCTGGTGGTATTGGTACGTAGCGGGGCGGGGCCATACTTCCATGAGGAGGTGCCATCTCTCGGGGCTGGACCGGTCCTCCAGCTCCGGGTGTCATAAACTGATTGGCTTCGGGCGGGTTGCTAGGACCAGCACCGGGTGTAGTGAAAAGATTCCGAGGGTCGTAAACCGGAGGCAGACGTGACTAGGTTTTCTGATGTCTCCTCCTCATGACCTCATTAGACGCGTTCAGGCTCATATTAAGCTGGAAAGCCTCTGACTGGAGTCGCTGCACCCGTGCATCCAAAGCCGCCCGCTCCGTAGCTAACCTTGTGTCCTCAGCTGCCAAGGCCTCCTTGGCCAGGGCTATCTCCTCACGCACCTTTGCCACCTCCGCGTTATGCTCATCTTGACTTGCAGGAATAACCGTGGTGGTTAGCAGGGCCGTGAACTTGTCCATAAGATCCATCGGACTGAGCGGCGGCGACTGGGGCCTTCGCCCGGCTGCTCCTTACCCGGACATTATTGCTGTTACAGCCGTCGAGTTTTGACCGGGTTGAGTACCAGCCATAAAGACTCCTGCCCATCTCGGCGGCTCATAGAAATTCAGAGTGCTAGAGTCATCAGAACAGCCCCCAAGCATGCCCTCTTGGACTTGATATAGAGAATCTGTTGAACCAGCGGACGAATCATCATCCGATGGGACGGCCATCTCATCGCCATCTTTAGATCCTTCAGGAAGTCCTTCTCCGTGGACACAGCCCACGAAGGCACGCTTCATGACGGGTTGAGCTCGGGCGGGTCTCGCACGCTGAGCCGTCTCGACGAGGTCGGTGCAGTTGTCCGGCTCAGGGCCCGGCTCACCAATCCGTCCGATGAAGACGTGGATTCCGCCAAAGGGGACCCGGTACCCGTACTCAATTGAGTCGGCATCGGGGGCCCAGCCTTCGTTGTCGATGTAGATCTTACCGCGAAGACTCTTGGTCATCCGGCCCACTGCGTATCCCTTGAGCCCTTCGAAGCTGCCCTTCAAGAACTCAAATCCACCGTGTGCTTTGGCCCCACGGTGGGCATAACTGTCGTGGAATTGTCACGGCAGATGTCCTCGTCTGGACTTAGTCGTGAAACCATCACAACTAGGAAGGTTAAAGGGTTAATCGGGACAAAGGACACGAGAGGTTTTATACTAGTTCGGCCCCTTGCGGTGAAGGAAAGCCTACGTCTAGTTGGGTTGGTATTGCTTGACATTTCGATGACCAGGGAGCGAAATACGCTATGCCCGGCTCTCGATCAGTTCTTTCTTGCCCTAAGCCGCCAGCAGGTCGTCCCCTTATATACACGGGTCGACGCCTGCTGCTTCTGAGTCGGCCGCTTATAGGCGATCGGCTCGGTGACTAGTTAAATCTACCTTATGATACAAGTCATGCCATTGTGGCGGTTTACTACAATGGGCCTTAAATCGCCTGTGGGCCTTTGGCCTTTATTGAACCGCCCTCTTCATGCTTGGTCTTGGGCTTCTTTCTGGTGAATCTTCTTTGCGTAACCCGGCCCCTCCTGGGCGGCTTACACAAATAGTTATATCCCCAACAGATTTCATTTGCCATAGCACCAGCTGTACCACAGAAAAATCCCACTCCAGCAAAAAGTACAGCAAGTCCACCGGCCGAAGACCTATCCCAACTGCAGAGACGGCCAATTCCTGCTGATTGGAACCCCATTCCATTTATTCCCAGTTTAAAATACAATGCTTTCAATGTTGTTAGGGACTACGTGGATATATTCCCATCATGGGAAGATTATTGTGAAGACAAACACCATTTTCACATCTTCCTGTCCAACTTACGTGTAAGTGCTATTATTCATGGTTATTATTTTCCTGTTTTTCGCTGATTGAACACATCAATGATTTACATTACATTGTTGTAACTAAGCGAGGTCAATCGGATAGTCATGACAAGCAAAGCTTGCTTGTGCTTTTCAAGGAAGCATTGCAGCGAGATCGGTGTTACCCGAGGAAATCACACTTTGATGGCAAGTCTATAAGCGAATTTCGGTGAAGTCTCATGTGCTAAATTTAAAAGACATTGAATGGAAAAACCTTGTTATGCACTAGTCTCGTTCCTGGGATGAGGTATCGTCTATGAAATCACATGACAATTTGAACTTCTACTTTTCGCATGTGCCTTACGGATCTTTTTCGCGGAAATCTGCTCGAAGAAGAATTTCGGTTTGACAAGAACGACAGGATATCGCAAATATGCTGCCCGCTGCTTTGCTCTTGTTAGTACTGTTGTCTCAGATCACCTTGTACTTGCATACATACAGTTCATTATGTGACAGCAGTATGCATGATAGCTTGCTTCTCAATTGTTCGCCCAAATTATCGATCTGTATGAATGGTTACATTAGTGTAGAATATACAATGCCAATGTTTTTAGCTCTGCATTGTTCTTGTAAGTACACGTTGTCCTTTATCGGTGTACTTATAATGACAAAGCAGTTGTTCATGTACCATCACTCTGCAGCTTATTTTCCTTTGCCTCCATTTTCTACACATCGATCTATATTTACTCTTACCATAAGGTTGGTCTTGAAGAAGTTTAGTGTGCATTTCTCTTGGCTGTACCTTTTGCTGTATCGCTGCACTTACATTTATAGCTACTTGGTTATGTAGCATCACTCTTCATCTTATCTTAAATATTCTCCATTTTTTCGTATATTATCACATCTATATTTACTCTTAACAAAATGTAGAATAAAGGCAATGCTTTTGAAGAAGATTCTGTGGTAAACTTCTTGAATTGCCCCCCATCGGCATGGACAAGGCCTTTATAGAGCTGTCTTCACCAATAATGTAAGTTTGTCCATCTCAAGCCTTCAAACTTTGTTGTATATATTTGGTTAGGCATGATTGCGACAACTGTTTATTTTAGTGTTTGCATCAAATTGCTTGTTTAAAGTTTATTATGTAGTTCATAAACAAAAGTTTGTCCTTTCTCAATTTAAGTTTTCAGGTGTACAACCAAGTTCCTTCTTCATACCATCTAAATTAAACTATCTGAGCAAGTGATCTTCTTTTGCCTTTGCATGTATGCTTCATTCTTCATCCGTAATCCGGTGGTGTGGTGAACCTACCCACTACAACACAATATCATATTCTGCAATGTCTTAACTATGAACAATGTCATATCATTCTACTATTATTTAAACCATCTATTTATTTGCCAATCTGAATGGTATAAATTGACAAAGACACTAACCATTGATACTTATGAGTTCTTGATCGTAATCCAAGAGTGTCGTGAAGCTGCCAACTCCTTCACAATGTCATTTCCGCCATGTCTTGACCTGAACAATACCATATTGTGTTAATGCAATTTTAAACTGTGTCACTTTATTAAATCAAGAAGAAATGTGACGAATTGTCAAGACTCGATACTTTTATGTGCAAAACCCGTCATCCGTCATTTGTTTATCTTTGAGTGAGGAAGATATAAGTGTTGAACAAGCCTTAGATCTCATCATCTTGCTCAAGCGCTTGCTGCAGCTCCCAAAGAGGCTAACCTTTATTGAACTCTATTGAAGTCTTTGTCGGTTTTGTATATTATTTTGTCGGCGTGTTTATTTGCTTTGGTGGCGATCTTTGATGCCAGTGTATGTAATCTGTTATCCGCTTGTGCTTTATTATCATAGTGGCGAACTTTGATGCCCGTGGATGTAATATGCCGTAATTTATTTATTGTATAGTCTAGGTTTTTCTTATTCACGATGCTGCAGTTATTTTATTGTATATATATCCTGTCTTCGCGATAAACCGCCAAATCGTAAAATTACGGTACATAATCGGGCGTCATGCAATCACGATGTAGGTTGGGCACAAGCGTGCCGAACAGCTCACGGGCGGTAGCAGCCGAAATGAACCCCGCCCATGATTGTGCGAATCAAATCACGGGCTTTTAACGAGCCAAAATTGTCTCGGTCCTTGTTTGGCTCAATCGGATATCGGTTGCGGCGGGCGGATGCAAACCGGGCCGTAGTTAGGCCCAACTATATGACGGGCTTTTAACAGGCCGAAATTAATATAGGGCCAAAATGTTAAACGAGCCCTTAACACGCCAAAACTAATATTAGGCCGAATTACTAAGTGGGCCTTTAGCAAGTGGGCCCAAAAGCATAGTGTCCAGTTGACGGGCGAATCGATATGGGCCATAATTGAGCCCAAAGCCTCTTAAAGGGTCGGACCTGATCTGGGCGTAATTTGGCCTGAACTATGGTAGGCTTTAACGGGCAGATCTCATATGGGCGATGATAGGTCCGGGCGTGGCAGGCCATTAATGGACCGGATCAAATATGGGCCGGCATTTGGCCCAAAACATGGCAGCCAGTTAATGGGCCGACCTACTAGGGTCCTCAAAATCTTGTGGGCCTACAGCTGGGCCGGCCATTAATGTCGGCGAAATCTCGTGGGCCTTTAGCTGGGCCGGCCCATTATGATCCGCAAGAATCTTGTGGGCCTTTACCTAGGTCGGCCCATTATGGCACACAAAAATCTTGTGGGCCTTTACCTGGGCCGGCCCATTATGGCCCGCAAAATCTTGTGGGCCTTTAGCTGGGCCAGCCCATTATGGTCCGCAAAATCTCGCGGGCCTTTAGTTGGGCCGGCCCATTATGGTCCGCAAAATCTTGTGGGTCTTCAGTTGGGCCGGCCCATTTAAACTTGATGGGCCAGTCCACGTGTCAACATATCATAGGCGCGTCTCGCCCATTGGATGAGTGACACCTGTGCCAATGATGATTTTACACGTGGAAAATCCCCATTAGTCGGGGCTGTTAACGGGTTATCGGATCCAAAACCCGACCCGATAGCTTAACGGCATTCCGTTACGGTGGATGCCACGTGTCAGTCACCCTTGACGAAAGCACTTCTGTGACGCGCGATTTATCATCATGGAAGTGGACACTTCCGTGATGATAATTTTGGTAATGTCATGGAACACTTCTCGACAAAGAGGTATGACTATCTTGATTACATCATAAATTTGTCATGGATGTACATGCATGACAAAAAACGCGACCTACTGTGACAAACACGTATCATCACGGAAGTGTATTTTTTTGTAGTGAGAATTTCTGACAACCATCACATTGTCTGACCAAGTCCTCGGCGTCAGCATGAGCTGTCAACTAATAGAAACCGTGACGAAATGCCTTGGCCACCAAAGATTTTGAACCGGTGTGGTGACCACAGTCTCCTTCGTGGATCTCACGCAAGATTTCACAGCCTTCTTCAGGAGACACACAACGTTGGAACGCCCCTGTCACACTGCAATGATGCAACTCTCCATTAATGATGGTCATGGACTTGGACCGCCGGATTATCTGTCTGGCCAGAGTCTCAACCTCTGGTAACTCACCCAGGTTCATATACGCCAGATAAGGAACCGTCCAATCTGGGATAACATGAAGAGCCGCCACCAACTGAGCTTCCGGATCAGGAATGGCCAAATCCTCTTCACCAGGGAGCTTGACGGACGGATTATGCAAAACATCCAAGAAAACATTAGGTGGAACCGTTTTACGTTGAGAACCAAGGCGGCTTAAAGCGTCCGCCGCTTCGTTCTTCCGCCGGTCCACATGATCCACCTGATAACCCTTAAAGTGACCTGCAACAATATCCACCACATGACGATACACTGCCATGAGTGGGTCCTTGGAATCCCAAGTGCCAGACACCTGTTGGGCCACCAGGTCCGAGTCGCCGGAATAAACGACGATTTCACCACCAGATTCTGATATGTCCTCGTATTCCTCTCCATGGATGACTCCCACGAAGGCACGCTTCATGACAGGCTTGATCCGGGTAGATCTCACAAGCTGAGCCGTTTCGACGAGGTTGGTGCAGATGTCCGGCTCAGGGCCCAGTTCGCCGATCTTGCCAATGAAAACGTGTATGCCACCAAAGGGGACCGGCGTCAGACTCGATTGAGCCGGCCTCTGGGCCCCAGCCTGCATCATCGATGTAGAGCTTGCCGCGACGACTCTTGGTCATCCGGCCCATAACGTAACCCTTGAGTCCTTCGAAGTTGCCCTCCAAGAACTTGAAACCATCGTGCGATAGCCCCACGGTGGGCACCAACTGTCGTGGGTTTGTCACGGCAGATGTCCTCATGAAAGGACTTAGTCGTGGAGCCATCGCAACGGGTTAGCTTAAAGGGGTTAAAGCGGACAAGGGATGCAAGAGAGTTTTATACTAGTTCATCCCCTTACGATGAAGGTAAAAGCCTACGTTTAGTTGGGATGAAGTTGATGGGGTTTGATGACCAGGGAGCGAATACGCTTTGCCTGAGTCTCAAGTTGTTGTCTGTTCTCCTGAACTGCCGCCGGGTCGTCCCCTTATATACATGGGTTGACGTCCGTCGGTTTACAGAGTCCCGAGACCGGTTCTTAAACGTGTCCGGCTCAGTCTTCGCTCTTTCTATCTTACAATGCAAGTTACGTATCAATGCCGGTTTATAACTACATGCCTTTAAACCGGTTCTGGGCCCTAGGCCTTTACACAGCGTCATCATCTGTCTTCATGGGCTTCAAGCATAATGAACTACTGATGAAGTTAACCCGGCCTCTCCTGGCAGGTTTATGCCCAGTAGTAATATCCCCAACAGAAGGCAAGACATTTGTTGCTAAGAATGGATCCTTTCTAGAGAAGGAGTTTCTCTTGAAAGAAGTGAGTGGGAGGAAAGTAGAACTTGATGAGGTAACTGTACCTGCTCCCTTATTGGAAAGTAGTTCATCACAGAAATCATTTCCTGTGACTCCTACACCAATTAGTGAGGAAGCTAATGATGATGATCATATAACTTCAGATCAAGTTACCACTGAACCTCGTAGGTCAACCAGAGTAAGATCCGCACCAGAGTGGTACGGTAATCCGGTTCTGGAGGTCACGTTACTTGACCATGACGAACCTATGTACTATGAGGAAGCGATGATGAGCCCAGATTCCGCAAAATGGCTTGAGGCTATGAAATCTGAGATGAGATCCATGTATGAGAACAAAGTGTGGACTTTGGTTGACTTGCCCGATGATCGGCAAGCCATCGAGAATAAATGGATCTTCAAAAAGAAGACCGACGCTGATGGTAATGTTACTGTCTACAAAGCTCGACTTGTTGCGAAAGGTTTTCGACAAGTTCAAGGAGTTGACTACGATGAGAACTTCTCACCCGTAGCGATGCTTAAGTCCGTCCGAATCATGTTAGCAATTGATGCATTTTATGATTATGAAATTTTGCAAATGGATGTAAAGACTGCATTCCTAAATGGATTTCTGGAAGAAGAGTTGTATATGATGCAACCTGAAGGTTTTATCAATCCAAAGGATACTAACAAAGTGTGCAAGCTCCAGCGATCCATTTATGGACTGGTGCAAGCATCTCGGAGTTGGAATAAACGTTTTGATAGTGTAATCAAAGCATATGGTTTTATACAGACTTTTGGAGAAGCCTGTATTTACAAGAAAGTGAGTGGGAGCTCTGTAGCATTTCTAATATTATATGTGGCTGACATATTGTTGATTGGAAATGATATAGAATTTCTGGATAGCATAAATCGATACTTGAACAAGAGTTTTTCAATGAAAGACCTCGGTGAAGCTGCTTATATATTGGGCATCAAGATCTATAGAGATAGATCAAGACGCTTAATTGGACTTTCACAAAGCACATACCTTGATAAAGTTTGAAAAAGTTCAAAATGGATCAAGCAAAGAAAGGGTTCTTGCCTGTATTACAAGGTGTGAAGTTGAGTCAGACTCAATGCCCGACCACTGCAGAAGATATAGAGAAAATGAAAGTCGTTCCCTATGCTTCAGCCATAGGATCTATCATGTATGCAATGCTGTGTACCAGACCTGATGTATGCCTTGCTATTAGTTTAGCAGGGAGGTACCAAAGTAATCCAGGAGTGGATCATTGGACAGCGGTCAAGAACATCATGAAATACCTGAAAAGGACTAAGGATATGTTTCTCGTTTATGGAGGTGACAAAGAGCTCGTCGTAAATGGTTACGTCGATGCAAGCTTTGACAGTGATTCAGATTACTCTAAGTCACAAACCGGATACGTATTTATATTGAACGATGGAGCTGTCAGTTGGTGCAGTTCTAAGCAAAGCGTCGTGGTGGGATCTACGTGTGAAGTGGAGTACATAGCTGCTTCGGAAGCAGCAAATGAAGGAGTCTGGATGAAGGAGTTCATATCCGATCTAGGTGTCATACCTAGTGCATCGGGTCCAATGAAAATCTTTTGTGACAATACTGGTGCAATTGCCTTGGCAAAGGAATCTAGATTTCACAAGAGAACCAAGCACATCAAGAGACGCTTTAATTCCATCCACGATCAAGTCAAGGAGGGATACATGGAGATTTGCAAGATACATATGGATCTGAATGTTGCAGACCCGTTGACTAATCCTCTCTCACGAGCAAAACATGATCAGCACCAAGACTCCATGGGTGTTAGAATCACCACTGTGTAATATAGATTATTGACTCTAGTGCAAGTGGGAGACTGAAGGAAATATGCCCTAGAGGCAATAATAAAGTTGTTATTTATATTTCCTTATATCATGATAAATGTTTATTATTCATGCTAGAATTATATTAACCGGATACCTAGTACATGTGTGAATACGTAGACAAACAGAGTGTCACTAGTATGCCTCTACATGACTAGCTCGTTGAATCAAAGATGGTTAAGTTTCCTAGCCATAGACATGAGTTGTCATTTGATTAACGGGATCACATCATTATAGAATGATGTGATTGACTTGACCCATTAGTTTAGCACTTGATCGCTTAGTTTGTTGCCATTGCTTTCTTCATGACTTATACATGTTCCTATGACTATGAGATTATCGAAGTCCCGAATACCGGAGGAACACTTAGTGTGCTATCAAACATCACTGGCGTGGCGGGTGATTATAAAGATGCTCTACAGGTGTCTCCGATGGTGTTTGTTGAGTTGGCATAGATCGAGATTAGGATTTGTCACTATGATTGTCGGAGAGGTATCTCTGGGCCCTCTCGATAATGCACATCACTATAAGCCTTGCAAGCAATGTGATTAATGAGTTAGTTGCGGGATGATGCATTACAGAACGAATAAAGAGACTTGCCGGTAACGAGATTGAACTAGGTATTGAGATCGAATCTCGGGCAAGTAACATACCGATGACAAAGGGAACAACGTATGTTGTTATGGAGTTTGACCGATAAAGATCTTCGTAGAATATGTAGGAATCAATATGAGCATCCAGGTTCCGCTATTGGTTATTGACCGGAGATGAGTCTCGGTCATGTCTACATAGTTCTCGAACCCGTAGGGTCCGCACGCTTAACGTTCGGTGACGATCGGTATTATGAGTTTCTGTGTTTTGATGTATCGAAGGTTGTTCGGAGTCCCGGATTTGATCACGGACATGACGGGGAGTCTCGAAATGGCCGAGACATAAAGATTGATATATTGGATGGCTATGTTTGGACATCGGAATGGTTCCGGGTGAGTTCGGGCATTTACCGGAGTACCGGGAGGTTACCGAAACCCCCCGGGAAGTATATGGGCCTTATTGGGACATAGGGGAGAGAGGAGAAGGGAGCCTAGGAGGGGGCGCGCCCCCCTCAAGCCCAATCTGAATTGGGTGGGGGCCGGCCCCCCCCTTTTCCCCCTCTCTCCCCCTTCCTTCCTCTCCTAATCCAACTAGGGAAGGGGGGGATCGTACTCCCGATGGGAGTAGGACTCCCCTTGGGCGCGCCATAGAGGGTCGGCCCTCCCCCTCCTCCACTCCTTTATATACGTGGGAGGGGGGCACCCCATAGACACACAAGTTGATTGTTTTAGCCGTGTGCGGTGCCCCCCTCCACAGATTTCCACCTCGGTCATATCGTTGCAGTGCTTAGGCGAAACCCTGCGTCGGTAAATTCATCATCACCGTCATCACGCCGTCGTGCTGACGAAGCTCTCCCTCGACACTCAGCTGGATCTAGAGTTCATGGGACGTCACCGAGCTGAACGTGTGCAGATCGCGGAGGTGTCTTACTTTTGGTGCTAGGATTGGTCGGATCGTGAAGACGTACGACAACCGCGTTGTCATAACGCTTCCGCTTTCGGTCTACGAGGGTATGTGGACAACACTCTCCCCTCTCGTTGCTATGCATCACCTAGATGGATCTTGCGTGCGCGTAGGAAAATTTTGAAATTACTGCGTTCCCCAACAGTCAAAAGGCGAAGGAGGTGGAGGATACCGGCTTCAAGCTGTGGTACACGGGGATGGCTGCAAACAGAAATGGCGTAGGCATCTTTATCAATAAGAGCCTCAAGTATGGAGTGGTAGATGTCAAGATACATGGGGACCGGATTATCCTGGTCAAGTTGTAGTTGGGGACTTATTTCTCAATGTTATTAGCGCATATGCCCCACAAGTCGGCCACAATGAGAACACCAAGAGGGAGTTCTGGGAAGGCTTGGAGGACATGGTTAGGAGTGTACCAATTGGCGAGAAGCTCTTCATAGGAGGAGACCTCAATG